>CM042882.1:18367948-18673866 GCA_023653495.1 Melastoma candidum
CTAGATTACTATTCTAAATCTGCAGTTGATGCACATGTCTAGAATTCAATGCGGTGATGAAATATATAGACTAATCAAAAGTTTCACACCGGACAACAGCCCTGCATAGATTCTTACGATAGAGAGCAGTTATCACTTTTCTGCAATATCCTAAAATGGGAAATATAATTAATGAAAATTGTACAAACCTTTGTTGTTAGGAACTGTCGAAAAGCGGCTTCTTGATTAAATCTGACAATGAGATCCTCCATGCCAGTTTTTGCAGTAGTCAACCTCTGCCGCATGCTAGTGAAGAGTCTCCTCATTTTGTGCCACTCTTCCGACATAAGGGCAATTGCTAAATCTTTTGGAAACTGTAGCTCAGAAATGGCAGGATACTCTATTATTCTCCCGTTCACTTCCATCTGGATGGAGGGAAATATCATCCATTGAGCTGATGGGAGCCATATCACTCGTCCTCGCTTAACTAAAGGCGCTCCCAAAACTTTCTGCTGAAAACCTACAAGCATGAATCACTTGACCATCTAGTTTTGAGCTCCCTCTTTCGTCAAATGGTTCCCTTCATTATGTTCCCTAACATCAGAAACATCATCATATCGATCTCCATTGTTGCTCATAACTGTTGTTTGTCCTTCATTAAGTTTACCCCTTAAAAACCTCTCTAATTTATCAGATAACAGTTCTCTGTCGTAACTCTCAGAATCCAGACTTGTTAAGCCTTGATGATGCAAGTCATATACAGCAGTCCACGACCGAATTCAGATACCTCGGCTTCTTCATCAGCTTGAGGAACACTTCTTGGTGATACGGGTTCAGATATCTCGTGAATTGAATCTTTACCATGATCAGACATGACTGATGGGCTCAGCATGGAAGTTGAGACTTCAGATGCAGTTTGTGCAGGCAGAAGCAAAACTGTTTGAGATGACGTCACATCTCTCTTTGTAATTGAAAGGCTCATTTCCTGGAAAACTGAGAGGAAAAATGCAAGTCAGAAGAAAGATTACCAAGTTTGAATGGAAATCCTTCATTTACGTTTTTGGAAAAAACATAATCAAGGCGAAAACATACACTATCTTGCAGCAGCTTCTAGCTCAAGGAATTTTGCTACAATAGCCGTTCTTGATAACTCAATGTCAGATAAGAGTCTTTCCATCCAAACCTCCAGGGAACACCTTCTCTGCAGTTCACTAATCATTTTGAGAATATTACTACAACTATTAAAGAAAGAACCAATCAGCAAACATCAATAAAGTACTGCATTCATCAGAGCAGCACAAAACCTTAAGAAAAAAAAACAACCAAAATATGTTTCTTTTGTCATGAGAATAGGCTAAGCTAAGAAGAACCTCAACTGAACTTGGGTTGGAGAGCTATAGCACTTGAAAATAAATGCCAAGGTCACCCAATAACCATCATTGCATAGCTATCACTAAAGGTGATATATAAAATGAACTTTCATCAATGTTCCAATACATGTAGTAGGTTGTGGTCGCTATCAGCAATTACATGAAGAGATGCTAGCAAGAAATCATCCAATTACACCTGTCATTCTCCACAAAAATAGGAGGAGATCTAAGTAACTGTCTGAAATAGAGGAATTGCTAAAATCCATTCTGCAAAATAAAGGAAATTTTGATATTTCTTTTTGAATGCCTGTTCCATAAGAAGTAGTTTACTGCAAGCTAATGACATGGGCAAGCAGTTTTATAACCCAACCAACATAACGAAAAGGAACAAATTACTTGCAGACAATCATTGTTCCTACTTCTTCCAATTGTGCCTCACTTTTTGTCCCTAACAATCTCCTTGGTGGCATTGAAGGAAGTTTCTTTGCTGGGAAATCTTTTTTCAGCTGCAGAGAGAAAAGAAAAAATGAATAACAAGCCTAATCAATTTGTATAGTTATAGTGGTCTACAAAATTCTACAAAAATTTCTTGCCAGGAGAAGTAAAAAGCATGACTTACTTCCTTAATAAGCCTCTGAAATTCGCTAAACCTTTAACACTACTCCTGTGCTGGTAATTCCTTCCGGGGATTGACCAGAACAAAATCAATAATCTCCAAGCACGAAACTTCCCCCAGATCATTTGGGACTGAGAACAAGGCCATCATGCACTCAGAAAAGAGGTATTCCAAGACACGGCTATCCAATTCACGAGGAACTAATAAACAGACAGGCAATGAGGTAAACTAAGATGGAATAAACGCAAATTCACCATTATAGGATCTGAACCTCTTGAATTCGGCAAGAGAATCCACGTCGGGATCGTCACACAGTAGCTCCATCCCGTGTGAGGATGAGGATCGTGTGGCCACTTTGTTTTCGGCCCCTCCTACAACAGTAAACAACAAGAAATGCCGAATCACTGCAAAATCACGCCGGATCGTGATCCAGAACCTCAAAGTAAAACGTCGTGCCAGAAACAATCCACGAGCTGTGCATGCAATCCACATATCCAGTAGGCAATGGACATCATAAATGCGAACCGCACCCAGAGACTGGGAGGATGGCTCCAGTCCATCCCGAGGGGGAGGGGTGATTTGCCATCGTGGCGATAAGATGGCGGAGAAGGGGCAGGCGGCGGTTGGGGGGACTCGCTCCCAGAAGGAGAATAGGGAAGCGGTGGGAGGAGGAGGAGGGGGCGAAGAGTGAATCGGAGAGGCTGAAATCTGCGCTGCCCCGTCCGTGCCGAACTTCCTCTTCCACGTGGAGTCAAAGGGTTGACCGAAGATCCAACGGCCACGAATGCATCACCGCCTGGGGCTTGTCCTACGTCGCGACCACACGGAATGAGCACCACCATAAGGTTCGGACATCAAAAGCAAAATGGACCCGGAACTAAACTCTACTAAAAAAGAGTCCATGTCCGAAACCCAACTTGTCCCTCTTCGTCTAACCCCTTTGCTACCGTCTTGCTTCGGACTGATAATTATTGCTTCTTTTTTCCAAAAAAATAAAAAAATAAAGACCTTTTCTTTTATAAGCGACAAATCAAATTAGGGGGCCCTGGAAATCGAAGCTCAAGATAAATCGACAACCAGCCCTGGTCGAAGAGAGTCCATTTAGGGTTTTCCTTTCTCTCTGTTCCCTTCTCCTGCTCAAGAGCAAAAAAAGAGTAGAAAAAAGCTCAGAGCTTTGGGTTTATCCAGATTCGACCAATTCTGAAAGCCCATAGCCGAATCCCTCCTCCCTTTTGCCGCAAAATTCAAACTCAACCCACCACCAAAAGTAAAGAGTATTTGAATTTCCCGGGGAGCCCCCTTCTCCTCCTCCCCCGATCTGGGCTTTTCGGTTGGTGGAACATGTGAGTATCGAGTTTCTTCGTCGCGGTTGATTTGGGGCTCGGTTGCTTTAGATCTGCCTTCTTTGTTGTGGAAGATGCTTTTTTTGGGGTTTATGTGGGTTTTTGAAGAGTTTTGTTTCTTCGATGTGTGGTTTTGTTGGTTGAACTCCTGCTGAAGAGCTGTAGGGATTCGTTTACGTTTGCTTACTGGATCTCTGGATGCCATTTTGAGGAAGTTAAGGGCTTCTTTGGTCAAACAACCAATCTCGTTTGTCTTATGTTTTTTCTTTCTGGACTGTCGTAGACCAAGCCGAGTACTTTGTTGCTGCTCCTCCTTCAGTTTTTCTTATTATTTGAGTGTATTTCTGGTTGAACTTGTTCCAATTAATCTCTTGGGATTATTTTCCTGTGTTTTGTTTCCTGGTCTAACAAGTCAACAAGTGTTTTACTTACGGCAGTGGTTCGTTGATTGTTTTTGTGAGGTGACTGATAAAATTTTCTTTTCTGATCTGATAATTAAGTAGCATGTCGATTCATTCTGGGAAACATTTCACAGATGCGTTGTGCTAAAAACTGATTTGTAGACGCCCCGTACCTGTCTAGTTCTGGCACGTTGACATAATCTTTTGCAGGGAAGCAGAAACTGTTGCAATGGAGGTAGATAACTCTGTGGTGGGTGTGGAATCCAATGAAAAAACAGTCGTTACTGCCAGAAATGAGGTCCCCGTGGCAGCTGCAGAAATAGGTGACACTACTGCGATTAGGGTGGAATCAGATAACACGACTGTGACTGCAGGAACTGAAAATGTCGTGGCTGCTTTGGAAACTGAAACTGCGGTAGAAACCACTGGAAATGGCAACATGCCAGTCGCGGAGGTTGAATATAGTGTGTCAGGGTCCACGGGAGAAGAAACTCCTGTTGATGCTGTGGCTTCAGGCGCTACTGTGGAAACTTTTGGCGAAGGCCTAGTTGTAGGTGATTTAGATGCGGAGGATACTGCGGAAGTCATTGCAGAAGGCAGCATTGCTGTTGCTGTGGAAACAGAAAACGCCACGGAAACCATAGTAAAAGACAGTGCTGCTGTCCCAGTGGAAACGGATGACAACACAAAAATTACAGCAATAGACAGCAACGACGTGGGCGTGGAGACCTACCATGCCATGGAAACTACATCAAAAGAAAACATTCTTCTTGCTGGGGAAGCAGATAACACCATGGAAACCATTGGACACGATGGAGTTATGGTCACTTTGGATGAAAGTAATGCTGTGGAAACTGAGGATACCATTGGAGAAGATCAAGTCATGGTGACTTTGGAAGCCAATGACACTTTGGAAACAGTGGGAGCAGAGAATGGATCTATGGTTTCCATTGAAGCAGGTAATCCCCTTGTGACACTGGAGGCAGATACTGATGCGAGTAAGATAGAAGCGGGGAATGCCATGGTCACAACAGAAGTCGAAAATGGCTCTATAGCCTTGGAAATGGAGAATGCAATCGTCCCTGCTACTGACATGGAAGCAGAGTATGCAATTGTTCCTGCTACACCGGCCACCCCTGAAGATGATTATGATGACCCTACTGGTTTCGAACAGCCATCTAACAAGAGGAGGAGAAGAAGTCTATTGTCTGGGAACACTTCACTGTGGAAACTATAGGTCCCGGACACACACGGGCTTGTTGTAAACACTGCAAGAAGTCGTTTGCTTACATCACTGGCTCCAAGCTTGCTGGAACAAGCCATCTGAAACGGCATATTGCCCTCGGTATCTGCCCGTGAATCGCCAGGGGAATCAACTCACTCCTTATACACCTAGTCCCAAGGTCATTGCTTCAGGAAGTTCAACTGATCGTCCCAAACGGCGATATAGATTGACTCCTGCACCAGCGAACGTCCCTCTTGATCAGGAGCGCTGCAGCCATGAGATAGCAAAGATGATCATCCTGCACGACTATCCTCTTCACATTGTGGAACATTCCGGTTTTGTTGATTTTGTTCGGGCCATCCAGCCCCAGTACAATATGGTGAGCTTCAATACAGTTCAAGGTGATATTGTAGCAATATACCTGAAGGAAAAGCAGAAACTCTTGAACATCATAAGTGGCATCCCAGGACGGGTGAGTCTCACATTGGACCTCTATACTTCGAATCAGGACTTGGGTTATGTTTTCATCACTGGACACTTTGTTGATGTTGACTGGAGGATCCATCGTCAAATCCTTAATGTTGTTATGATCCCCTTTCCGGATGCGGATAATGCTTTTAATCAAGCCGTCGTGGCTTCCTTGTCTGACTGGAACTTGGAGAGCAAGTTGTTCACCCTCACTGTTGACCAGTCTGTAGCTAACAACAATCATATGTGCATCTCAGAGGGCTTCTTGCTCTGAAGAATCCACACATGCTAGATGGTCAGCTACTTATCGGGAATTGCTATGCTCGTGTTCTGAGCCGTCTCGCCCAGGATGCCCTGGGGTCAATGGCTGAAACCATCAAGAAAATCCGTGACTGCGTGAAGAATGTGAAGACTTCCGAAGCTCATGAGGAGAGGTTCGATGAGTTGAAGCAGCGACTCCAAGTTCCTAGTACCAAAGAATTGATCATAGATGATGTCACGGAATGGGATACGACTTATAGGATGTTGGTAGCTGCTTGTGAGCTGAAGGAAGTGTTTGGTTGCTTCGATACATCTGATCCAGACTACGCATTGACCCCTTCCATGGATGAGTGGAAACAGGTCGAAACCCTTTGCTCTTATGTGAAGATTCTGTATGATGCTGCCAAGGTTTTGACAGGGCCCACATATCCCACTACCAATACCTTCTTCCATGAGGTGACGAGGATTCAGTTAGATCTCACCTATGCTGCCATGAGCGAGGACCTTTTCATTAGCGGACTTATCAAGCCCTTGAAGAGAGAAGTTTGACAGGTTTTGGAAGCAAACCTGCTTAGTTTTGGCTGTCGCGGTTGTGATGGATCCTAGATTCAAAATGAAGTTGGTGGAATTTAGTTTCACCAGAATCTTTGGGGAGGATGCAGAAGCTTGGATCCGAACAGTCGACGACGGCATCCACGAACTCTTTCTCGAGTACCTGTCCCCGACCTCCATTCCATTTACTGCCTCGGAGAATGGAAATGAACCCGGGATGAAAGGCGAGGCACCTGAGGGAGGGGTTTCTCGAGAAAAAGCTTCTGGCGAAGAGCTTGCACAGGGAGGGACATTTATCTCGTTCGGGGATGGTTTGTCAGACTTCGACGTCTATATATCCGAAATCACCAGTGGTCAGCCCACTAAATCCGAGCTGGACCAGTACTTGGAGGAGTCCCTCATGCCACGGGTTCAAGACTTTGACGTGTTGGGCTGGTGGAAACTGAACAATATGAAGTTCCCCACTCTCTCGAAGATGGCGGCAGATATTCTGGCAATGCCGATATCCAGTGTGAGGCCCAACGCCGTCTTTGACACTGGCAGTGGGAAGATCGACGGATACAGGGGCTCTTTACGCCCGGTCACCCTCGAGGCCCTCGTCTGTGCCAAAGATTGGCTTCAGTCGGGCAATCTGGGGACGGAGTCGGTGATGACCAACGATGCCCTGGTGAAAGTTGAACGTTAGGTGGTGAGTGGCCCTGGGCCTAGTGGTGTGTGTTTCCTCTTGTTATCCATCCTCTGTAATATTGCAATCGGTTGGTTAGGCAGCATCTCTTGTCATGTTTAGGCACAAAACATTGTGGGCTATCTTTCAATCTAGTGATCTTTTTGTTGGACAATCTGTAGATTATCATCATGACCAGCAGGTCCATGAAATCTCGTATGTATGCTTGCTTATTTTGGCCCATTAGTACATTCCATCCATGTCTGAAGGACAAAGACAGGCTCATGGAATGACATTTGGTAGTTGCCGAGCCGGGGGACTTGGTTGTATAACACATGACAAACCAAGAACAGGAGTCCGTCGAAAATATCGAAGGCATCCTAAAACAAGGGCTCAAGGTCAAGAGAAAACAATCGAGGCAAGCCAAAGCCAATCCACGCCTAGGGCCGAAGATTTTTTCCTAAGGGGTTTAGTCGTAAGGATTTTGGCATTGTCTGCAAAATTAAGAGTCTAAATTAGAGAATTTATATCGTTTTGAAGCCACCAATGGCATCGGTTGAGGAAAGCAACGAACTGGAAGTTCCATGTGAGACACAGGACGAGATTGTTCCCAGTAGAACTTTGTCGAATGGCCAACGTGAGTTCGAAACCCCATGCTAAGTTGCCTCTCGGGCAAGACGTGATCTCTTTGAAGAAGAGAACACTGAGGCAGTCGACGGGAAACATAGTGAACTCGACGAGAAGCTGGAGGAGGGAGGTATGGAGACCAAAGTCGGAGCGTGCTAGACAAATTCTGCCTAGCTTCATTGGGAACTCTGCCCAGAATAGGATGGATCCAGGAATCGATCCTGCCAGGGATCAAAAGAAGGCAGAGAATTCAGATACTTCAGATGCAGTCGTCAATCGGCAGAGCCATCATCGAGATTTATCATAAGGTGCAGACAAATGGGGGCCCGGCAAGTCAGGGCAGCAACGGGGAGGGGTTCATCGTCGTGAGCAGGCGCAAGAGGAACCTACAGCAGGCGTAACTGGACTGCATCGTCAGTTCATTAGAGTCACGGGTTCGTGAGGAAACCATGTGTGCTATCCAAAAAAAAAATTGAACCTTCAGCGGCGACATTCTGACGAGTTCATTACACAATCCTCTGGTAGAAGGTCAAAGTCTTGAGTATGTGGTGGTATTGTACGCATAAAAATTACAACCGAATGTGAGCACAGAAAGCATTGCATATGACTGAATGAGCTATGGAGATATGGTACGGGCCATATTGTGTTCACAAACACCTTCCCTCCAGAATAAGGCATGGTTTGAGGATGTCAGAGTGTTTCAGATAACATTTACATTTTACAACACCGGCAGACCTCGCTTTTTCCGACAACAACAGCTGTTCTGCACTAAGTATCCCCATGGGATCAACCAAACCCAACCCCGAAACAAACGGGGAAAGAAGGGTATGAAAAAATGAACAAAAAAGGGGGGGGGGGGGCGAAAAATCTATTGCTAGAAATCATTGTTATTGACAATGATTCGTCATCATTCGGGATCAGATTAGGATCAGACATAGTCCTCCCCTCATCATCATCATCATACATTCGATCCAGGGGTGCAAGATTTTTCCCCTCCCTCTTTTGTCATCGGTATCAAAACTGTCCACGACAGTATGTTCTGCATGGATCATGCAAAGGTTTTTTCCAGGGACCAAACAAAAAGAAAAGAAGTGCAGAAGAAGTAAAAGTGAAAGTGCAGCCAAGTAAGAAAAAACAAAGCCAATCGCAACATCAACAATCATTACAACAACTAATATTACCAAAGAGGAGAAACTCTTACGATTAATGGAGACAAGCAAGCCAAGCCTTGATCGAGAGAATGGACATGAAATTTTACATTGGGTTTTATATGCTAAGTCGTGGGGTGTAGTAATACACGGGATGGGATTATGCGGATGAATGAGGTGGACGGATAGCGGCTGTTGGATGGATCGGAGACGAAGGGTAAGGACCGCTGCGGGGAATTAACTGGGGGGGGGGCATTTAGGCATCCCATGGCACCGTCGTCCATCGGCTTCTTGAGAGTCTGAGAATAAATGCTTCGTTTCTATATCCTTTCCTTGGATTTGGGATTTTAATGGCAAAAGGGACGACATCATTCATCGTCCTCCACATTAGCATTCATATTTTGTTTGGGTCCAAATTTCATTACATTGACATCAACCTGACATTGAAATACACCAAGCAAACAACTCTTAGAAATCACTAACTTAAACACCAGACAAAACGGGAAAAACCAGAGAATCACGTTAAATATTTAATTCGTGGCGCTTCCTATGAGGAGGACGACATTGAGGTCGCGTTGTCGTCCCGTTGTTTCCTCGGGGAGTGCAGGGGAAACAGGGGAAGCAGCTCCGGCGGCCTCGGGAGGGTGCTGACCGGGTGCAGGTAGAACCCCTTCTCTGCGATGGCCTTCTCCTCTTCCTCCTTCGGGGAGAGCACCGACGGGGTCCCGGGGCTGCCGCTCCCGCTCCTCCGCATGAACAGCTCCAGGGGCGAAACAGGGGACACCATCATGAGGCCCGAGGGGCGTCCGGGGCTCCGGCCACAGGATGCCCCTGGCTGAAGTACTGGTTCTCCCAGGGATCCCTTCCCAGCTGGATGGTCTCGAGCTTCCTCTGCCTCCTCTCGTGGAGCTTGAACTCAGGTCTGGAGGACGCTGCTGGAACAGCAGCAGATGTTGAAGGGGAGGCAACGGGGGGCCTGGGGTTAGGCCTCGGGGAGGGGACGGGGTCATCTGCCCCGGTTAGCTTCTGGACAATGGCGCGGAAGTTCGAGGGGTCGGCCTGGACGAAGGTGGTTGGGAGGGTGGTCACGTCGGGTCGGCCAAAGGTTCGGATATGCATGGCCTTGTCTGAAGACATGGAGTAACTAACGTTAGTGTCTTCCAGAGGTTGTAAGAAGAAGAGTGAAGGAATGGATGATGTTAATGTAGCAGAGAGAGCAAAGGAGGACAGTAACCGCGAAGAAGGCCGACCTTTTATAAATAGTTTGAGTTGGTCAGGATTTGACATTGGTAGGGGGGGGGGGGGAAGAGATAAATGATTGATTTAGTTCCATTTTTTTCCCACTTATATTATTTAATTAAATTAACGTTCTTTATATTTTACTTAATTTTATTCGGGCTTTGGTTGGTGGTAATAAGATGGAAACATCATCTAGATAGAGAAATGATTTCCTAAAATAAGATTAGTGCCCAGAGGGAGACAGACATTCGGCTGTGCCTTGGTCTTATTCCTTTCTTCTTCGGGTACAAAAAAAAAAGAAAAGAAAAGTGTTAATGGAGGAGTCGCCATGCTGTCACCTCGGGGAAACAAACATCAATGCCCTGAAGAAATCAATGCAAAAGTCAAGGACAAGGGGAGATAAACAACGTGTGTTGGTGTCAAAGTTCAACCCGTAATCATTAACAAAAAACCAAGGCAAGGCGTTTATATGAATCCCCTCTTTGGCTGATTGATTGCCCTTAATCTCCTTCCCATCTTCTTCTTTCTGGGGTGACAATCATTAACTAATTCTAATTATTTGAGCTCGACATTATACAGACGCATACACTCCCCTGGGATTTTCTTACAAGATCAAATGACACTTCCAATGAGTTTCATTTCTTATATGGCTTTTTGGTGTTGTTGATGCCTCTGTTTTGAATTTCAAAAATGGCACAGACAGACAGTGTGGGAGTAAATGAATGAATGGAGTTATTGGTGGTTGGGGGAGGGGGGGGGGTGTTTGCGGGGTCAACAGGGCATCATGGATACAACAACCGAGGCGATGGTAGTAATGCATAGAAACAAAAGTTGCCATGAATGAAGCAATTACAGAATCCATGCTCCTCCTGCTGCTACTTCTGGTGGTGGTGGAGGATTAAGGGAACGCCCCTCAGCTCCAGCTGGGGGAGGGGGGGGGGGAGTCTGCATTTCAAACAGATATATGTTTCTGGGCCTCTTCTTGACTGACATTAAAACTGATCGATGGTTATTGGAATTTAGTCATTTAATGTTTCTTTCTTCCCCACACAACATAACATCTCGCTGTTGAGTGAATGAAATAAGAGTTTGGGTGGTAAAACTAAACTGTTTTGTATTTTGTGGATTGCGTGAGGGACTCCCCAAACTTTTTGACATTGTTGGGGGGGGGGGGGGGGGGGGCATTGGGGTCTGTCATCCCCTTTTCCTCTCCGCGTGTCCATCGAGATCCCTCCGAAGTCTTCTTTCTGTTCTTGGGGCACACACAAGTCAACCTGGAGATGATGTCTTTTGATCCTCTTTTGCTGTCACGGATTTTATTATTCCTTCGGACAAGCTATCGCGCTCCCCTTTTACATGGACCAAAAACCCAACTTGTCTTCCAAGTACATGAATGAAGCTGACAACTCTTTGTCGGCCGATATCTTGTGGATATGGGTTCAGTTAGGACGGATGGATTGTTCTTGAAGACAACCCAGATAGCCCAGGTGGGTGCGCGTTCTTGGGTGATCGGATAGCAATCATGGCAACCCAGAATCCCCTTCTCTCAATCATGGAGGGTTTGAGATGACGATTATCCGATTGGAGAAACTAGTATACTGATAACATAACCAACTAGAAATCCATCTAAATTCTTTCAGACGATGAAGAAAGTTTAAAGTATTGGAGTCAGCAGAGACGAATAGGTAGAAAGAAATGAAGCCGAGGATAAATAGGAGTGGAATGGAGACGGCATCTTGCGATTAGAGGGAGAGGTCGGCCAGATCAAAGGTCCTCTCGACAGCCTTGCACCAGGAGGCAACCTTCTTCTTCCTCGTCTCCTCGTCCAGCTTGGGCCTGAAGGTGGTGTCACCTTCTCCCTTCACACCGGTGGAGAAGATGTCTTCTTCTGTCCATATGCCTACGGCCAGTCCTGCGGCGTAGGCCGCTCCCAGTGCAGTTGTCTCGATGTCCGCCGGTCTCACAACGGGGCTTCCAATCACGTCAGCCTGCATTTCAAGAGGAGATGATTGAAAATTGGGATTCGAACAGAAGAGGATGTATACTTGAAAATGTAAAATGAAAAATGTACCTGATCTGCATCAGCAGATTGTTGACTGTGGCCGCCATCTACTCGGAGCAAAAACTCTCCTTTCTCACTTGACCTCACCCTTCTCCCCGGCGTCCTTGTGCATCGAATCCAACATCTTTCACCTGGAAGCACATGCTCTCCAGCACAGCCCTAGCAATGTGGGCCCTGTTGGTGAACCTGGTCATGCCGATGCACACACCACGGCATCGTCGCGCCACCATGGAGCAAACAGCCCATTAAATGCGGGGACAAATACACACCACCAGTTGATTCCACCTGCGACGCAAGGCCCTCAATCTCGCTTCGCAGTTTTGATTATTCCAAGGCTGTCCCTAGCCACTGAACTGCAGCACCTGCGATAGCGATCGACCCCTCCAATGCATAGTTTGTGGGAGCATTGGGTCCAGCTTGAATGCAGTGTGCTCAGGAGTCCGTGTTCAGATTTGACGGCCTCTTCCCCCGTGTTCAACAGAATGAAGGCCCCCGTCCCATAAGTGCTCTTAGCCTGACCTTCCGGCAGCCCTGTCCCAGAGTGGCAGCATGCTGATCTCCGAGGCATCCCTGAAATAGGAACCCCTGGAACGGGCCACCCTTTTGCCTTTGCCAATGATTTCAGATTGCTGTGATTGGGAAGAATCTCAGCCGGGATCCAAGAGTTTCGAGCGTAGGCCTTATCCCACTCGAGGGTCTTAAGGTTCATTAGCATCGTCCGAGATGCGTTCGAAACATCGGTGGCATGTACACCATTGCCATCCGCACCCTGTTAGATTCCAAATCAGCCATGTGTCTACGGTTCCAAACAGGGCATCCCTTTCGCTATAGCTTCCTTAACTGGGTCAACTTTTCCATCAACCAGAGAAGTTTGAGGGCGCTGAAGTACGTGCTGATGGGCAAGCCACAAGTCTCCACGAAGTGGGTTCTTCCCCCAGACAATTCCTTCTCCAATTTCCTACCAAACAATAACTCTACCATTAGCCAAAACCAGCACATATAAGCGACGATAGCAGCCATACAGGATTAACATGTCATACAGAGAGCGTTTGCTTCTCGCAGCACCTAAGTACTATACAAGATGATTATCAAATACTGTCAATAAGGTCAGATAAGAGCAATCCGAAGTACTTCCTACAGGCTCATGGATTTGCGAATCCGGGAAAAAGGAAAAGAACATCCATCTACGGAGTCATCCATAGGAGAGTAATAACCTGCAGATGGCGCTGGTGCGGACATCCATCCAAACGATGGCGTTGTGAAGAGGGAGACCAGTAGATTTGCTCCAGACAAGAGTGGTCTCCCTCTGATTGGTCAAGCCAATGGCCTTCAACCCACCGTCCACGTTGAACCCGTCAACAGTCGCCTTGTCAATCGCCTTGGCCATGCAAACCTTCACGCTTTCCAGTATCTCTATGGGATCGTGCTCCACCCATCTTCAAGAAACAAAGAACGAGGAAAGATAAGATTACGATCTCAACCCACCCAACGAACAAAAAAAAAACGAGGACTCTTCTTTGATTGGGCGGGACGGAATTTACCCGGCCTCGGGATAGAACTGGGTGAACTCGAGCTGGTGAGAGGCGATGGGTCGGGCGGTGCGGTCGTAAATGATGAACCTGGTGCTGGTGGTCCCTTGATCGATCGAACCCACGAATACCTCTTCCGCTGGCATCTTTCGCCACTACTGGGTAATCCTCCAAGAGACAGAAAAGAAAAAAATTCAACGATCACCGCACGGCGACGAAGAAGAAGAAGAGAAGGGGTTGTTGACTTATACACTGAGAATGAGACGGGGGATGAGGACGAGGGTGTATTGATTTTTCTATTGTCTGTTGGGGACGGATTTGACGATTTTGATACGATGTGGTCGGAGTTCCCGAGAAGCCAGGATTTTAAAGATAAATGATTCTGTTCCCCTAATTAATTCCATCCTGATCCTTATCCGTAAGAAAGACCCACTCATTCCATCAACTAATCTGGAGGGCGTTTGCCACTTGAAAAACGAAAAGAAATCAATCCCAGATTGCATTGGATTAGATTGGATAAAAGGTGTGATGTGGGCATAATTATATTGTATAAGATACGTAAATGTGGTTGACTGACCACAATCACATTTTAGGGATGAGCCCCCCCCCCCCCCCCCCCTAATTAGTAAGAGGAGGGATGCACTGAGATAGGCCCACATGATGGCCCATCAACCCAGGCCATTTATGCAATGGGCTTTTTGTTATTGAAAATATCAATGAAGTGGAATTTATTTGTAGCCTCAAACAACGACGGCCCTTCCAAAGCTTTTTCGTTTTTATTTTGTTTTTTTTTTCCTTTTCCCCAATCAGTTCGACGGATGGATCGAGTGTATGAGCAAGTAACCTTAGAACGAGAACAAAGCAGGGGAGATCTCGAGCATCATTCCGAGTTCCGACAGCCTCCCCTGTTTCGATAATTTTAAGGTAGACGGGCTCTGCCCTTTTTCAACCCTTCCTGTTCCTTGCTTTCTCTGCCCCACCTCCTTAACATCTACACCTGACACATTCTCCCATTCTCTT
This sequence comes from Melastoma candidum, assembly GCA_023653495.1. Classification (NCBI taxonomy): domain Eukaryota; kingdom Viridiplantae; phylum Streptophyta; class Magnoliopsida; order Myrtales; family Melastomataceae; genus Melastoma; species Melastoma candidum. The sequence goes on from CM042882.1 coordinate 18,382,453, forward strand.
ATCCCCTGAAATCGAATCCGTTATACCCAACACCCCCACCCGCCAGGGAGTTCTGTTTTTCTCCGATTGATAGATAGCCCAATCCAGCAAGTGACCCCGTCATTGGAATGTGAGTTAATTGCCCAAAAGATTGGATTTTTTTTTTCTTTCTTTTTCGGAATTGTCGATATTTAGCTGAGTTTGGGATGATGATTGGGGGAAATTCTATGCCGGGTGTTTGACGTAACATAGATTCGGCACCGGAGGAGGGCTCACGAGCTATGGGGAATGCGTCTTCGATGTGACCCAGTATGATATTGAAGAAGTTCAGGACCACTGCAAACCACCTGTGTGAGCAATTTTGTGCATCATTCTTGTGTTCTCGTCCTGATGATGATGGGGGATTCTAACTTGATTTCGTGAAGCCTTTTCTGACGGGTTGATTCTCTGTGTTGATGGGTTAGTTTCTCAAGCAAGAAATTGTGTCACTGTACAAGAGGTTTTGCCAGCTCGATCGGAATTCCAAAGGTTTCATATCTGCTGATGAGTTCTTGTCGGTTCCAGAGTTTGCGATGAACCCACTGTCACAGGTTAGGGAAGTTCATTGTAGCTTGGATCTATGTTTTGGGATCCCACATTGGGGTCCTTCAACTTATGCAGTTTTTGTATTTGTTATGGGCGCAGAGATTGCTTAAGATGGTCGATGGATTGAATTTCAAGGACTTTGTGGCATTTCTGCTCAGCATTCAGTGCCAAAGAAGCTCTACCCAAAAAATTGAACGTGAGTTTGATATCGGATGTGGGAAGTTAAAAAATGGCCATTTCTTCTTTAGCAATTGATGCAGCCATTTCTTGACTAGCAGCTATCTATTGCTATTACTTTTGTAGTGAGTAATGAAGCAATTTGATTGTTCAAAAGAGTAATCATCGAACTCTGACTGTGTAACGGAAAAGAATAGTAAATCGAATGATCTTTGATTTATTGTTCAATTTTGATATGAAGCCATTCATTTATCTACTTCAGTCCGAAGATTCTTTAGCAGAAATATTACCTAAGAGCCTTGGTTTGACACTGTTATTGTCGCCTCATGCAGTTATTTTCAAGGTGTATGATTCGGACTGCAATGGGAAGGTGTCTTTTAATGACGTACTAGAAGTTCTGCGGGATCTATCTGGTCCCTTTATGTCTGAGGAACAGAGAGAGGTACTTTGGGGGACTCTTTCCTAGGATCCATTTTGGTGTATAGTCATTCACTGTTTCTTTCAACTGGTCTTACTTTACTGTGCAATTGTGTCGTAGCAAGTCTTGACCCAGCTGTTGAAGGAAGCGGCTACACAAGGGATTACTTATTTGTTACTGGACGATTTTGTGAAGGTATGGTTGGTATTTTTTGTTTCCAGTTTCGTGATTCAAATCTTTTTGTCCCAGTTTGATCTTTAAATGTCTGTAAATTGCTGAAACTGAAATATACCCCTCATTGGAGAGAAACTGGCACTTCGACTCCTGAACAGGTTTTCGGAAGTTCGGAATTGAGAATGGAAGTTGAAGTTCCAGTCGACTGATTTATTCTCAATTGCATTGCCTCGAGGAGGTTGTCCCTTTTCCTCCGGTCAACGACGTCGGACCTGTAAATGGAATAAGGAATAGGCCTCCGTCAAGCTCTGGCTGTATAGTGAAACAATGGGAATTTTTTCAACTGAAAGCCCTGTAGCATTTTTGCTCATCCTAATGCAGTTTGAGAGCATTTAGCCCTTGATTTCTCGCAATGATCTGATGGTCGTGCCAAAAAGCCCCTCTACTTGCATGTTTTGGAAGAGCAAAGTTTCTATTGGAAAGGTGGACATTGTACTTTATTAGGCAGGCACTGTGCCCCTTTGATCTATGAAGTGGGATTGCGGCTGGAAGGATCACAAGATAAGAAAAAATGATAAGATAAGCTACTCATACTTAAGCATCAAATTTAGGTTTAATGATGGAAAGGGGTTCAGAATCATTTTCCTGACCCATGCAAGCAAAATCTTAAGTAAAATAATTCCTGAATCACCAGCTTTTATCTCAGGGATATAGAACAATCTATTTCCTACACTTCTTCTGATTGGTTTCATCCTCCTCGTCGTCTTCGTTCCTTCTTCATCATCTTCATCTTTGGCTGGGGATTTATTGTAGGTACGACAACAGCATAATAACATATCACAAACTTTGGCTATCTTTTTGTTTTTCTTTTTATGTTCTTCTATGACATCTGTAAATATTGTACATCTTGTTTAAAGTGTTTTTATTGAATTTTGTTGTCTTTTAATTTCTCTAAGGAAGGCGAAGGGCAAATCCTCCTTCAATTGAACTTGTTTTACTGCGCAATCTTATCTAAAAGTGAAAGACAACACTCTAATTGGTTGGAATCATTTTCTCCTAGGGAGAAAGGCAACTCCTTTAATTGAATACAATTACGAGTCAAATTTCGAACCATTTATTCGAGCCAAATATTCCCAACGTGCTAGTCCATAATACCACAAACCGCACCAATATCCTTGGGATAAAACTGCTCACAAAAGTCTTCAAAATTTATCAAGATTAGATAGACATCTACGAGAAACTATAAATCACTTGCTCGCTTATTTTCCATAAGAAACTACGGGCAACATGCTCCAACACTTAGTCAAATTTTCTAAATTTTTGGAGTTGTCTTCCTTAAGGCACTATAGAAGTCGAACTCTAATTATAAGTTCGATTTCTTTATATAATTGTAAGTCGAATTTAAGAATTCGACAAACAAGAATTCTGAAAGTTTAACCGTAAATTCGAAAATAATTTACGCACTTAACTGTATTTTGAAAACAAAACTCCATAAATTACATGGCCCGTGTGTTTGATAAGTAAAGGGCTTATCAAAAGATGTCCAATGGAGGATGAATCCCTCGTGATAAGACCATATGCTTATTAATTTAATGATTATCATAAAATGGCAATTCTCCGTCCACGTCAAAAAGTTAGACAGCCCAATGAAAGAAGCCCATTCCGAGTTTCATCGGGAAGCGTCGCCGGAAGCAGATCAGAAGCAGATCATCGTTGGTTGGTTGACACCTGCCTCAAAAATTAGTCATCCACCATCAAAGTCCCGTAAGCAACGATCTCCCCCCACATCGATCTATTCTTTCCCATACCACAACCCCTCCGATTGGCTTAAATTTCCCTCCTTTCGCTTGAATTACGTGATTCGGGATCATAAAGTTTCCATCTTTTCGATCCATTGCTGTCCTGGATATGGGCAGTGGCTACAGGCCGATTCCCAACGTTCCCCAGTAATTTGCAGATCGACAAGGTTCCCGAGATCCCGGATGATAATTCCCAGTTTCGGTTTTCCCCTCTAGAGGGGGAGAAACTATTTAGAATCCATGGATGTCGGTGCCCTTGACGTTAGTTACGATTTACGACGACGCCCACGTCGACATCGATCATTACCCCCTCATTGGCGGCGGACCCAAGTCCGGGTCGGGCATATCGGGGCGGTGTTCAATCTACCACTTCGATCATCGGCGCGGGGATTATGGCCCTGCGGCACAATGAAGGTGCTCGGATTGGTCCTGGGGACTGTTTTGTAGTTTTGATGGGCATACTCTCGGAAATTAGTGTTGAATTGCTGGTGAGGTTCTCGGTTTTTGCTAAGGCGTCATCGTACGGGGAGGTGGTTCAGCGTGCCTTAGGGAGACCTGCAGGATCTTGTCTGAGATCTGTTAATTGTTAATAATGCTGGAGTTTTGGTCGTGTATTTGATCATTATGGGAGATGTCTTGTCGGGGGTCCGTGCGTTCACGTGGGTGTTTTCGATCAGTGGCTAGGAAACGGGTTTGGGATCACAGGAAGGGTGGTTATTTTAGTGATCGTTAGTACTATTTCTTGCTCCCCCTCTGCATTCTAGACAAGATCGATTCGTTGAGCATGACTTCTGCAGCCTCCGTGGCCCTGGCTGTTGTCTTTGTCGTGGTCTGCTTCATTGTGGCCTTCATCAAGATTGTCGAAGGAAGCATTGAGGCACCAAGGATGAGTCTGATTTTGGTTCAAAGAAGGCGATTTTGGATTTGCTCGTGGTCATTCCTATAATGTCCAATGCTTAGTTTGCACTTTCAATGTTCAGCCCATTTATAACGAGCTTGAAGGGCGGTTCACCCGAGAAGATGAACCAAGTTGGAAGAATCACTACAGTTAATGTGTAGTTGTCTATGCTTCGACAGCCATATCAGGGTACAACTGCTCTTTGGAACACTACCGAAGCTGATATACTGACCAACTTTGATAAGGATCTCGGGATACGGTTTAGCTCGGCTCTGGATTATATTGTCAGGATTGGTTACATTTTGCATCTTGTCCTCGTCTTCCCGTCATTCATTTTTCACTGAGGCAGACAGTGGACACCTTGCTTTTCGAAGGATCAACTCCTCTTGTAGAAAGTAGGAAGAGGTCCTTGACTCTAACAGCCATTCTGCTGGCATTAATATACATAGTTCCACTATGATCCCCAACATCTGGATGGCATTCAAGTTTACAGGTGCAACACTGCTGTGTCATTGGGTTTCATCTTTCCTCCTTTCGTTGCCCTGAGATTTTCTCAGAAGGGAGCATCGCTAAATCAGGCAGAAAAATTGTTATCGTGGGTTATGCTAGTGCTTGCAGTTATGGTTAGCATCGTTGGAGTGATCGGCAATATATATAGCCTTGAAAGCCATTCCGAATGACTGGAATAAGGAAAACGTGACGTGTGAGAATCTGAGGGGCCAGTATATTATCTGCAGGATCTCGTGTTACCATTCAAACTGGGTGGATTGTTGTGTGCTTGCTTGTTGGCATTATCAGTGTGACTACTAGAGAGGGACTTGCTTGACCCAGTAGACAGATTGTATTGCTCTTCTGGGCTTTATATTAAAGTCGATGCAGCTGTTGAGAGACACGCCACATTGATAAGCCACCCAGTTTGATATGGTATATGCTCTTGGTTATTTTGATCATGTTCAGTTTCTACAAAGGGAAAGTGGTCCTCGTGGTGACCTAATACCTTATGTACACAAAAACATTAAGTAATTTTCTTGAGATGGGAATTGTTCCCGAGCATTGAAGTGGAGATCCTCGTCTTAATCAAATCTCTGTTCCTCGTGTTGATTCTTTTTAATCGGGCATCTTCTTGGTCATTCTTCTGGCAGGGCAATTCCCACTTGCTACAAGTGACGGGTCTTTTTAACTTGAACTCCAGATTGTATATCAGCACTGGTTTTCTAATGCAGCAGAGTAGGAAATTGTTAAAATGTCGGGAACAGAGGAACATGCACCACTAACTCGTTGTGTATGTTCTCCAAAGTGCGCAAGTCATCATATTGGAGTACTTCGACAGGTTTGATGGTGTTCTGGTGATGATGATTGCACCTTCTCTTGAAAATCCTGTGAATTTTTAATCAGTATTTGTTCTCCCTTGATCCAACTGGTCGTCATATCGTTTCCAGGAAGTATAACAATCTGAAATAAAGGGGAAAAAGCACAAGGGTGTTGCTTAATTTTGAAAGCTAAAGGAAAGGGCCCATCTTGAGCTTAATAACCTTCTTGAAATTAGGAAAAAGATGTCAAACAATTGATAATTTCAAGGGGCCCCTCCCTATTACAGAGGGGAAATCTAGCACGTCCACCAAAGCCAATCTTGCTGCAATCTGAAGATTTTGTCTGAGAGTTTCATCTTCTTTTTTTCAATCATCCTTTAGTTATCTGCAGTAGCGAGCAACCACCAAGAGCCCCCACATGCTGGTCTAAAACTCTGCAGATGCCAAAGGGAAAAAACAGTGGGAAACCAACCCCACCAACACAACACACCAGCCATGCTTTCCGTGATTGATGGCACTGTAGAGTCTTAAAGTCATCACTTGGAACAACTTTTAACGCCACATGCATGCTCATGTAGACAATTTTTTTGGAGGAAGTGACCAGGATGACCACCCCCTCCCCCCACCCCAACAAACACAGGGACCCCCGCTCTCCCCTTCATTCCATTCTTTATTTCTTGGATAGATCTCAGCATTCTTGTACATACAACCTGTTTTTTAGTTTCACTACAACATCTTTCTTTTCTCCCTTCAAAGATCGAGCAACTCCATAACTTCCAGGCACATTCACTGGCAAAATGGACTGGTTCTCCTGGCTGTCGAAAACGGGCTAGAGCGTTCCCTGGTCTACGAGTATGGTGCGACTTTTTCAACAATGAGCTTGGAGAAGATGACATCAGTTACTTCAACCACGAGTTCTTGCAAAGCATTGGAGTGACGGTTGCCAAGCATAGGCTCGAGATACTTAAACTCGCCAGGAAGGATGGTGGCAAGGGGGTGAACCCGAGCACCCGACTTCACCCTGTTTCTAGGATTGTTGGCACCTTCAAGTGCACCAAGGCTTCCATTTCCGAGTACGTGAAGAAGTGGATCCTCGACGGGACAAAGGTGGATCATTAATCTTTCCAAGGCCGAGCACTTATGGAGACAGATGGAAAGCCTCAATGATGAGGAGAAACCAGAAGTTGCTCCCAGGTAATAGATCGAAAATGTTCGGGAGTTCGAAGGTCCTTTCTTCTACGCCTCGCATCGATAGCTTCTCGAGTCCCATGGTGTATTCTTTGGAAAAGAGGAGGTCAAGATAGGCATGGACAATGGTGGAGGAGGAGGGCATCGGTCTTCCGGGGTCGAAGAGAACGAGGTGGGATAGCATGTTCCACAATCTCAAGCCACATGAAAGAAATCCGAAATTCTGGACAGTAACGAGCTTCCCCTTTTCAACTACTGGCTTTTCTCATCTGCTGTCAGGGAATGAACAAGTTCTCTCTTGTGCAATCTGTGTTTGTGTGAAAGCCAAGTGTATTTGGTAGATCTTGTGTGCATGTCATCCTATGTTGCCCACTAAAAGGATGTACTTTGCTTACTATAAGTAGTAAACGAAATAGAGAGGATCGGCGGCAACAATAGTTCTACTGCGAGCGCGTTTCTATAATTCCTGCTATAGACATTTAGGAAATACAAAACTCAAGTGTCTCCTGTTGGAGAACAGAGCCCCGAATGATTTATTCTCTCTTATAATCACGAGCTAAAAGTTTTAGCATGTATCTGATACAACAAAGACGGCAAAGAAAGTAGAAAGAGCAAAGGAAGCCCTCCAAAGCCTTTGCCATGTCTTGGAGATCTTAAGATATAGACTTGGGATCATGTGGTATCACAAAATAAGCAATACAACAGCCAAAATTTGCAGCATTCCTACCCTTCACGCGACCTTATCACAGCATTCGCTCTTCGTAAACAACTGTGGATGAGTTTGTCAATGGCCACGGTTGCCCTCAACGGGGATCCTCGGATCCTCAGTAAAAGCAGACCACAAGCCATCTTGAAGTTAGAAAAGGCCATTCATCTCAGTTTCTATTTCTAATGACCTGGGTCTTAAGGCAACCGACAGTAAGATCCCTCGCCATAAAGCATTTGGTAAACAGGACGTATCCTGATGTATAAGATAATGCTCAGGAGGGTGCCTAAACCACATACGCCGGCCAGAACCTCGAAAGTGAGCCTGTAGCAATCCACACCAAGGCAGCTAGAGCCTCCTTGTTTTGAAGCTTCCGCATCATATACGTAGCCGGCCAGGCCACCAGAGAACAGAAGTGCACCGATGGGGTTGCCTAGCTGCATGAAGTTGAAAATGATGCCAAGTGCTTTAACCCGAAAAGCTCAGACGCTGTCGGAATCATTATACTGAACTGAACACCATAACAAATCCCCACTAGAGCAGTAGCACCATAGAGCGTTCCATTCAGACCAGATGCATACAGAAGAAATCCTGCTACCATTAAGATTTGTGCAGCTGTCATCCAAATCGTTCGAGGAATCGCTTTCCACCTTCAAATTAAAAAAAGAATGGTTTATAAACATGCTATGGTAAACAACATGGACAATTGTGACAGTGATTAACAGGCAGACGACTAAAGCATCCAGAGCAGACTATTCCAGCAAACCAAACAAACATGGAAGGAACCGCAATCACCGATTGGCAGTTTAGTATATAAAAAATCCTTACCTGACAAAATGCTCCGAAACTACGCCAGATCCTAGACGCCCAAGGAAATTGCAGAAGCTAAAGAGACATAACAATATTGTGGTGTCATCTTCACCAAATGCGACTCCAATCTGAGCCAAGTTATTGAGAACAGTTACCCCAGAACCTACTCCGAGAAAGTAGACCACCCAGAGAAGCCAGAAATCAGCCTTAATGAAGGCCTCCTTGAATTTGAAATCCTCACCCCTTCTTGGCTTCCTTTTCTTCTTAACTGCAGCACCTTCTCCCACGGCAAGAAGAAACTCCACATACGAAATATCGTCACTGTCCGCAAAACTTCCAAGATTTGCTGCTGATAAAGACTCTACCAATAAGGAGTCGGCTGGATCATTTAGATTTGCTGATGATGAAGACTGTGCTAATAAGGGATCTGCTGGATCACTTTGTAACTCAGCGATATTTTCTGAAGATGCAACAGGGGGGCCAAATTTCTTGGAATCGGAGCGGAAAAAACGTCATTTTGACGGGTATTGAAAGAGGAGAGACCATGAAAATGATCATCACAGCAATCAAAACATATGAAGTAACACTATCAAAGCCAATTGAGTCATACAGAATTGTTATTAGTAAAATGTAGACGCCCAGCGTAATGCTCGCACCCTGAGTGAACAGAAAATGACCATGCACGGAAGAGTCTTCCCCAGAAGCCGGTGTACAAGGTCTGATAAAGTACATCATGGCCAGACATATAACAGGAATCCCAACGGTGAGGAACAAAAGGAGCTGAGAAGGCGACTGGTCAAGCACCATACAGTAGAGTGCTGTATATATGGCTGCACTTATGCCGACATAACCTTTGAGAATACCTGCAACGGTTCCTCTACTAAGAGGGAAGTTCCTCATGTTGGTCACAAGCACTGCTGTCCCAAACCAAGCGCAACTGTGAGTTCCCACACAGAGTGCCAGAAATAACTGAAATTACGACCGAAATGGAAATAAGTAAACTGTGTTTGCAGCGAAAACATCACGTAGTAACATAACTAATCTTCTGCAAGTAATAGTTCCCCGGTATAAGCAGAGACGCAAATAAAAGAGAAGACTCAGGATTCGTGTTGGATAGGATCGTCCCCTTCACTGAGGTCACAAACTAAGAATTTTGAAAGGCTAGCAAGTTTAACACCGACGAAGCACAGCAGAAGCCCAATATCAATCTAGAATCAAAGATCACGGACAGCTGAATGGCTTTAAGTGGAAACTACACCAGATTCGCCAAATTTTAGTGATAAGCAAGCACGCCATTGACCAAAACACAAGCCTCCTACAATGAAACAGGTAGGGAAACAGCTGCAATCACACACTCTGGGAGTTGTTTGACATACCAGCCAGTAAGGCAAGTTGGAGACAGTCTGAGAGACGGCCAACCAGATCACGCCGTACCCAAAGAAACACAGGATGACACCCACCAGCAGGACGGCCCAAGGAGGGAACTTGTTGCAGGCGATCCCGGGAAGTATACCCACATTCTCGCCCAGGTCATTGGCGACACCGAGGATGGTAAGCTGCTGCTGATTGTACCCGAGCACGGACTTCAAAGCGGCGGAGTAGAGGGGGAAGTTGTAAGCGTTGCCGGTAGCCAATTGGATCCAGACGGCGGCAGCGAGCCCGATCCACGGCGGCCTGCTCCCCGCTTTCAGTACGTGCTTGGGCATCCTCGATTTCTCTTGTTCTTTGTCACGGCGTCAAAATTGTGGGTTATATTAGGCTTAACGGGGAAGGCCCTGCAGGTACTATCGGTCAAAGCGGATGAAGATGATGATGATGAAGATGGAGGGGAGGGGAAGGGAGTTGAGGCAAGCCGGCCTCTTTAGGCCCCAACTTTGTTTGTCCGGATTCAGGCAACTCAGGGGACAGCAAATCCGACACGACAAAACTCGGCCGAAACACCAACTTGCGAGTTAATAATTCAAGTGGTAAAAATTCCCTAAAAAATACTTGGCCAAAAATTGATTTATATTTCCTCTCCGCGGACCTACCGCAGGATATTTTTTCTTGAAGAGCGTCTGATCACTGACATGATTAAGGATGGCGCTATTTCATGGATCGGGTTAATGATGCAGTCGATGACTACATTTTTCTTAAAAAAAGAAGCGATTCAAGATCGTGTTAGTGTCATGACACCCCCTAGTCACTAAGTTCAAAATTATTTTAATGATTAAGGTGGCAAACCGACCTTTGCCCATGAAATTATGAACGAGATGAGATGAAACGCCCATATTATAATTTTTTTTCTTTTTAAACCGTCGAAATTTTTTAAAAATTAACACTTAGAAACCTCCGCGTGGTCAAAAGCTGGGGTACGTCTCGATCTTACACGTACGCACACACGTAAGCGCACAGTTGGTGAGAACACGTTTTAGGTTTGACGTTTGAGTTTGGTTCGATGCATTTATGTCTCCAAGACTAGCGGGCGGGCGAGTAACAGACGGGCACGTCGGGATGAACCAGAAGTTAAGGGAAAAATAGTGACGTCCCCAGCCTACCCACCCAATGCTTCTTTTCGCCTACTTGACAGGCGTGTCACCTAGAAAGAGGAGATGGCGCCGCCCCCCCCCGTCCCCATCATCCCCTTCCGGCACGAAAAAAAGACGGCATGTTTGTGCCCTTTTTAGTCCCTTTCATCAATCAAAACGCGAGATTCGATGAAAAAGGGAAAATGTTGACACAATGCCAAGGCCCAATAAGGAACCCGGTTATTGGGCCATGATCCAATGGGCCTTCGACAAAGAAGGTGTCGTGCTACGTCGTATTGATGCGGAAGAAGCGGGCGCAGTTGTAGACGGAGCAGAAGGCCTGGAGTGACATCAGCATGAGGAGGATGACGCAAGCGAAGAGGGTGAGCATCCTCCATGACCCGAACACGTAGCTCCGGAGGTACTTCCCCATTTTGACCCTGAGCCTGGAGTTGTAACACCTGTTGACGTCCTCGATGGCTTTGTCAAGGGAGGGTACTTTGGTCAACCTGATGGACTTGCTCATCCCGTTCCACATCCCCGCCGCCTCCCCGTCGCTCTTCATCCTGTTCGCCACCACCCCGGCCTCCCTCAGCAACCTCACGTCCTCCCCATCGTCTATTATCCCGTTCATCAGCTCCGTGTACCTCGTCAGCACCAGCGGCCCCGACGAGCTCCACGCCTCGTACGCCACCAGGTTCCTCATCAAGCCCTCCGTGTTCGCGTCCACGCTCACCCTCGGCAGGTACACCGTCATCGTCTTCTCTTCCAGCCTTATACCGGCTATGTCTACGTCCTCCCCCCCGTCCGTCGGCGAGAACCGGAACCCCGCCTTCGTCAGCTCCCTCACCGAGGGGATGGCTATCTCCTCCACCAGCGGCGGCTTCGTCGCGTCAGAGTCATCTCCCGTCGCTTCCTTCTTGGGTTTGGATTCAGTCTCTTCGGAGAAGAATAGGTACCCGATCGGCTGGACAAACACGGAGACGACTGGTATTCTCAAGAGAATCGCCCACGGCAGTTTCAGAAGGAATTGTACGGTGTTCGAGAGGAGGAGCCTTTTCAGGAATCGGATGGGTCCGTCGTTCAGCTTCGATAGTAGGCCCCGGATGTAGCCGCAGAGTCTCTTCGAGTAGTTCGTGTCGTCGGAAGATGATGGAGATTTTCGATACGCTTGTTCCTCGATGGAGTCGTCTTCATCGTCTTCGGCTGTTTCCAAGGGCTGCTCTGGTTTGGCCATGATGTAATGATATAGGAAGTCCAGGACGTGCCCCAAACCTGAGACTTGCGTCCTTGGCGAGTCCCTGATTGCTTTGAATGGAGAAATGTCCTTGCAGAACCCGATCATCATTGAGTGGAGGACCTCGTCGGCTTCCTCGAGCGATGTGAATTGGAATTCCAGAATCTTCCTCAGTATGAAAAGGGGGATTTGATTTTCTAGCATTACCACATCCCTTAGTATCGCATTGTGACCCGATTTTCTCCCAGCGTGATCCAGCAAATGAGACATCCTAGATGAGACTCGTGCCAAGATCGTACCCTGTTGGACGGCGTATATTTGGAGGAACTCGAGCAGAAACGAGGCGTCAATCGCCAACATCCAGGCCAGCGTTTCTCCATGGAAATCCAAGTACTTGTGGTAACAAGCTCGAGTCCTGGATTCCAGCTTAACAATTTGATCAACGAGGTCGTGGTACGAGACGGCACGGAGCCTCTTCTGGGTCCTCTTTGCCGCCGTGATTTTGTACCTCTCCATCTCGTACAGCTCCGGACGCCAATGGTGGTAAGGACCGATGGCGACTTGTTGAGGAGTATACGATTCTGGATGGCTTGACAAGAGCAGTTTCGGAACGCTGAAAATGTTGACAGGAACCTCATTGTCCTCCTCGAGCTCTTCCTCGAGGGTCCTGCGGATCTGGATCACCCACTTGGTCTCATCGAAAGTCTGCGACTCGTTGGTTGAAGAAGACTGCGGTTTCACTCGTGAAGCAGGCATTTTTTCGAGGTATCAGAAAACCGCGAGCATGCTTGGCGAGAGAGGCTGGTCGAGAGGCATATTTGGGTGTAGGAACAACAAGCTGCTTATATTGAATTCAGTTAATTCAATGATTATGAATAACTCAATCTCTCTCTACAGGTAAAAGGTCCCGATTCCCTCCCTCCCCAAGGAGCATCCCATCCATGTGTGTTAATGTTAATTTACTTGTGCATTTTGTACTACAGTTCCATTGTGGACACAATCATTTGGTATGTTGTCTGCAAGCAAGGAGGCAGGGACTTTTGCTTTATGTTAAATTTCAGTTAAATCCCTCAGGAGTTGTTTTAATATTTAGTGTTAGACGCATCTAACTTCAAAATCCATCGGGGCGGTTTCGATATTCATTGAGAGGTTTACTTGCAACGCCTGCAAACTCCATTCTTTCGGTTTTGGCATTCCTCCTTGTTGATCATCATTCAAAGCATCTCGTGTTTTTGTTGGTTTTTAGATCCAAAATGTGGTAAACCTGCAATGAGCTTTGTTAACTGAAGTGCTTCACGTTTTAGGTTTTAAGTCTCCCTTGTCCCTTCCCTGGACGGAGCTTGATTATCCTCGGTTTCGAAAAGGATGATATAATTGGTCACGCACAAAACGATCACTAGTGTGATTAGTGGGAATTTTGTCACCCACAGCGCTCTCAGCTGGCCGAGGCCAAAGCTATCACCTAATAGCTATATTGCCTTACAATGTACAGCAAACTTGCAGCCAAAAGTCAAGCCAGTTCTAGGACCAGGTTGCCTAAGGAATCCTGTCATGTGCTCTCATTATCGGCCGCCTCAGGAGGATCCACCGGCGGTAAGTTTGCCTCAGGAGGATCTACTGGTGGTAAGTTTGCCTCAGGCTTCGGATTGAGAGACTCACCTGTTTCTTGAACTCCATCGGATATATCCAGCTGCTCCAACGTGTTCCCAGCTTCCAGAGACATCATCAAATTTTCAAGCTGCATCACGAAAGGAATAGGTGGGACTACTTGGAAGGTTTTCCTTCAATTAGCAGAAAACCGGGACCTGACAGACTAACAATATCCCACCTGATCTTGCAATCGTCGAATCTTTTCATCCTTTGCTTTTAACAACTTTCCCTCCCTGTCATAGACCTTCTTGTCAGCATTCGAGAAACAGTCTCATCCCAGCCAATGTTAGTGCCAAGAAAAGTAATGCATTTTCAATGATAAAGACATGGAACGGACTATGAATTCAGAGTGATAAATACATGTCATCATACCTCTCTTCAATATCACGTAATTTGGCTTTCCAAACTTCCTGGTCTTTCAGAAGAACCTCATTCAGCTATGTAGAGAAAATTTTCCTTTAGTAAAAGATTTCTACAGAACCACAAACTAAACTTCGTTTTATGATTGAACTTACATCATCAAGAAATTTCTTCTCAGTAACACATTTATCAAGCCTAGCCTGCATCTTCTGTACTTTACCAGGAATAGCATTCTCAATAGCTTCGGAAATCTGTCTTTCAGTTTCTTCTTTGACTTCTTGAAGCAAGGTCTCAAAATACTGAATCCAATAAAATCAAAATCCATCATAACTCATCCTACTATTTGGGATTCTCCATCTTAAGAGCATTAACCCCATCTTAGAAAGGTGCATCTCTTAGGTGCCAAGCCTCACTTACTGATTTCTGGTTCTCTAGTTGCGTAGCTAGAAGTTCATTGTACTCATTGACGATCTGGTAACATCAACATATATCATATATCATTCACAGCGTATAAAATGCAGATTGGGTACGTAGATAGGGAGAGAGATAGAGGGGAGCGTTACCTGTTTCCACTTGGCTATTCAGAATAGCCTCATTCATTCCATAATCAGCACAATTTTCACAGCCATCTTTTGTTTGCATGCATGGTGTATTCAATGCAACTAATTTTCCATCAGTTTTGGATTGGATGAGTCGGTGTACATAGTTATCGCCAGCATAATCCCAAACACGCTGAGTCTCCAATTCAAGAGCATAACAGTGCTGCGTATCTTTCCAATGTAGAATGGCGTGTCCTCCCTTGTACCTAATCAATCCGGTGAGGGCATGAAACAACTACGGAAACAAACAGTAGTGACACGTAACCATCAATAGCAACAACTCGTCACCTTCCGCAACCAACGAAGCCACAGATGACACACATCCACAGGTTTTCAGATGTCTGACAGACAAAACAGATTGATTTTTCTGGTTGTTGCTGGCAATAGCGACAGACCTGAAACAGAGGGAAGCATGCTGATCACTACTAGTGATCGCGAAAGTTATTGCAAACTGAAAAGGGTTAACGACCTTGTGACTTACAGGACATGAAGAGTCAGTCCATTTAGAAATGCAAGATATATGGAAGGAATGGTTGCAGATGGTGGTCAGAATTCCACTGGTATCTAGGTCAAGCTTCTCTGCATTGTGGACCCATTTCAGATTTAAAACATTAATCCTTGAAAAAAGGGATCATGTAAATCTACAACAAAGTAACAACACAAAAGTAACGAGCAACGGGGAGAAAACTGTGAAATTGCAAACATAAACCTGCTTCACCTAAGACATCTTCTCTCATTGCAATACACTATTTTTTTATTGTGAAATTTCAGTACTTCTCATGAGGAAATGTAAAACACTGGTCAATCACAGCCATACCAAGACAGACTGGACACCACGGCTGTTCGCTTGATGAAACGCCAGAACTCTGACTGGACTCAACAGAGCCTTTGTAACCCGTATACTGTACATCTACCACGTAAAGGATTCGGCAAACTTCTGCCTATACAAAAAGAAATAATGACATGTAACCAAAAAACACCACTTGCAATGGGGTAGTAAAACTCATGCAAAAAAGGCTAAAAGTTCTGAAACTGAAGTAGCTGTGATACATACTTCCAGAGAATTAAAATGCCTCCCATTGTAGTACTCATAGAAGCCGTCAGCTGAATTCTGTTCATCGAATATTATCAGAATACAGTACTTGTCCTCCATCTCATCATTCCTAGCCACAAAAGCCATATTATCAAGTTTCCACAATGATCCACAAACCTGACTACATTAGGAGTTGAACAATGAAGGCAAAAGCGGTGTATCTCCGGAAAAGAACCTCACTATGCGCATTTCCGAGACATGTTGCAAAAAGGAGGCACAGAACTGACAGAAGTCCGCATAGGTCATGTGATTGGGAACGCCAAGAACACAAACAAGAGGCTTCCTTTCGACCTAAAAGAATGATATCAACGTCAACCAATTTCAGACCATAGTCAAAATGAATCAGCTTCAAAATCTCGTCAATCAAAAGCTCCAACAAGCCACCAAGCTCATCGAGTAGAGGGTATGACGGACGATAGACATTACTGGGGGAGTCTGAGAGTCGTGAGGGAAGAGGTGCATGACGCCTCTAGTCTCCTCGATCCTAGGGTTTCCGGAGGAGAAGTGGAGCGTCTGATACGCGGCGCCGCCGATGGAATTCGGGGGGATCATCGACGAGGAGGAAGGGGAGCAGGAGAGGTCGAAGTCTACACCGGAGAGCGGCGTCTCTGACGACGGGACAGCGATCGCCGAGCTCGAACTCGAGCTCGGCGAGGTCATCTCCTTCGGCTGACGAACGAAGGGCGGGACGACCGGCGAACGGTGTTCGGGCGGAGACGTACACGCGAAGAGGTAGTTTTCTTTTGCTTTGACGAGCAAAAGACGATGGGCTTCTTATATTGGGCTTATATGAAATGGAGAAAAGCCCAGTAGGCATAAGAGAATTTTAGAATACGATCAAATATCAAACCAACAGGGTTCAGAAGGAAATCGAATCAGTTACAAATGCCACTTGGGCTAGTCAGCCGTGGACTACTACTACAACCTTAACCTTTTCGTCCCCGTGTGTGAAAAACAAAACAATCCCTCCCACTTCACTCTACTGGAAAAAGTCGGGATGGCGACAACCTATGTATCACTGTCATATCCCACTGTCCGGGGGAAGACCGGAATCGTTATTCCTCTGGCGGTAGATTAAGGTCGGGTAGCTGCGCCTTCTCGGGTGCTTCTGCCTTGTTTTGTCCCGAGCAACCGTGAGGACCACGCGGCTGTTGTGGGGTTACTTCTAAGTCGCGGGTATCTCTTTGTTGGTTATGGCTTTGCGGACTGCGCTGTCCTGGTTTAGTTGATATCATACTCGCCTTGAGTCTCTTGAGGCTTTCATTCGTGGCACGTTCTTTCTCCACTCGGAGCCTCAGGCTCGCCAGCTCCTGCTCGAGGCTCTGTCTTTCCTTCCACAGCAGGCTCTCCTCTTCCTTAAGTTCAAACAGCGACCTCTGGAATCGAAACAGATAGCAGCAAAAGGACGAGTCAAGAGTACAGTCCAAAGCCTCGATCAAATCAAGGTTTCAAATTTCAAGGGAAGTTCTTTTTCCCTCGTTAACCTTCTTCTGTCTGGGTCGTTTGCCGGCTGGGACAGTGAGTGCTGCCGATGCGGTGGTTGTGGGTGCACCGCTGGCTAAAGGGGCCTGGGCGAGAAAGACGGAGACAGTGCATTAGGCTAAACGATACCTCTCAAAACAGAAGAAAATAATTACACAACACAGATGATGCCTCTCCCGACCCTGTTCCTCGGCCTAAATAAGTTCCATTCCCACTTTGTCTGCCAAACTTTCATGAAAAAAAGAGACAGAAAATGTGGAGAGAATATTGTCCCCCCCCCCCCCCCCCCCCCCAAAAAAAAAAAAGAAAACCAAGTCAAAGGTTCAACAAGAAGAGGTTGTTTCATCGATTCACATCTTGTCGTGATGCTCAAGAAATCATAATTCTAAGACCCCGACAGTAAGATCAAAAGACCCAAATCTCTCTCGATTCATAAACAACTTCCAACCCCAATTGCCACCCACGTTGAGACATGCGTGTTGAAGGAGGTAGGGGATCACAGCGTGTGGGCACACCCAACCAACAAGAGGGAAAGAATAATTACTCAGGGTCCACTCCAAACCCCAGAGAACAACAATGCTTGAAAGTAGGGAGACATGGTCAAAAACGAATATTCCTGTCTTCACCCAAAAAAGGGAAAAAGAGGAAGAAGAAGAAAAGGTCATCGTCGACGGGTGTTTGACGAGGGGCGGTGGCGTTTTAAGGTAAGTTCGTGGAAAACAGGGGGAGTTCGATTGACCTGACCGACCTCCCCCCCTCCCCCCCTCCTGGGAATCTTAGGAGTGACATGTCCCATGCAAAAGGAATGGGTCACAGGAATGCAAAACCCACCCGGTGGGTTAGGGGACAAACATGTCATTTCGTTTTGTCCCAACCCCAACCTATTGTTTTTATTCTTTACTCTTTTTTATTTTCCTACAACCACCGGCGACTACCCTTTTACCGAACCGAACCAAAAAGACAAACCAAACCCAGACCCAGACAAAGACACTTGGCCCGTAACCCCCACGAATCCGAGGGCTAAGATCTGGGTCACGTTTAAATATTATTTTCTTTTCAACGCTTTCAGAATTGTTTGAAAAGGAAAACCCAAATAGGTAAAGAAAAAAAAACAGAGAAACTGGGTGGAGAAAGAAAGGGTAAGGTTAAAAAACGCGACATCTCCTATGAAAAAATATATATATTAAATGGAAAAAGGAAAACCCCCAAAAATCACCGAACCTTACAGGGGCATTTCCGTCTGAACAAAAAAAAAACAAAGGGAAAGAGAAAGCCAGAGGTACGACCCCGACACGACCCGACCCGGCTTATACGCCACGTCACGTGGGGGACACGCGTGTGAGCGGCGCTGATGCAAAAGGGAACAGAGGGGACGAACCTTAGATCTCGGGGCGCTGCAGTCGTCCGGAGGGGAAGGGGACTCCTCCGACGCCCCACCGCCGCTCCACGACAGGGGGGTGGAAGGGCTGGCCCTCGCCTGCTCCGCCTTGTGCTCGGGAGGCGCCGCTGCCTCCTCCTCCTCCTTCTTGGGGAAACCGTCGTGGTTCTTGGGTTGAGGGCGGGTGCGGCGGCCGCGGACGGTCCAGTCGAGCCAGGAGCGGGAGGAAGGCGGGGGGTCGCGGAGGAGGCGGAGGAGTAGGTCGGCGACGAGGCAGGCGTCGCCCATGGCGAGGCGAACCCAGTCCTCCTCGGTCTCCGCCATGGTATGAACTTGCTCCGTAGGTCTTGTTTTTGTTTTTCTGGAAGCTGTGTGTGTGAGAGGGAGAGACAGAGAAGGGGATGGGTGGCGTAAATGGGGAGTTTCTGATAAACGAAGATGATGATGTGATGATGGTAGGAGTTAAAAAAGGAGAGAGGGGAGAGGAGGCATAGGCATGTCTGTGTTGTGTTGTGTTGGGCTTCGTATGTAATAACAAGGGGAAGGTGGGTGGAGTTTCGTCCGTGTCTTGTGGGGTAGGGCGGCATCAGTTTTCATCCATCTGTATGTATAATGATATTTATATTTTATAACTAATGACAACCTCCTAATCATCATCAACGGGGGTTGGGAATTTTCTTGGGTCTGTTCCTTCAATTTGGAAGGGCAATAAAGAAATAGAAAAGGAGGGACGATAAGTTAGGCCTGAAATGACCCGCGGGATTAATAGCACGCATACCCCTCCTCCCTTCCCTTCTTACCTAAATATTGAGTTTTATGCATGTCCGATTTGGACTCCATCCTAAAATCCGCCACACCTCGTCCTTATCCACCCCCCGAAACAAAACAAAAAGGAAGAAGGAAAAAACATTCTCTTAAAGCCTCTGTATTTTTTGGTTCGAAAAAACAATAGCTTCTTATCTCCTTTCTACAAAAACATAATATAATGATAATATTTAGATAAATCGGGAGATCTGTCATTATCGGTGGTGGGATGAAGTGGGATAAGCTGACAGTCCGGGGGGGTCTGTGGAGCGGTTTATTACCATGCACCGTACTTGTGAAACACCCCCACAAAGGGGGGACAGTAATCATTAACTTATTTGTCCCCATCCCCAGACTGTGTAAAAAAACAGCCTTAGATTATTTATTGTTATTGGGCATCTGTTCTCCTCAATTCGGTGGGACCCACCTGGAGGGTTGAGGGTTGGATCTCATTTCTTAGGACTAGGGTTTTATTAAGTAAGAGAGGGAGGAACCCCACGCAACTAACTAGTCGGAGGATGAGGAGGGAGGGGAGGCTCATGTCCATGACCTGGCTCACACCGCAATAAATGCAGACATGGGTTTGGTTTTGTTCCGTTTGCATGACTTTTTTCACTTTGCTAACTTTCATTGATAGATCGCGTTATACTCATTTTATGTTGTGTATTATTATTATTATTATTATTATTATTATGCATCGTCCTCCTAACCTAATTCCGACTAAATATTCAGTACACTCCAATTACATCACGCCACGTGGAGCTATATACTTCGGTTCCCACGTTGTCCCATAAGCGGATTAGGTCGTCCATTTCTTTTGTCTTGTTTTCGACACAAGGGTAGTCTTTGACGGTTTACAATGCACCACCTGTAGAATATTTTCTCCCTAATTCCTCGCGAGCCCAACTGATTTGACTCGTCATGACAATGCCGGCGTCGCGTCTAGTCATACTATCAAGTTTTCTTTTATCATTCACTTAAATCTTTGAGTTCGATAAGCTCATAAATTATGTAGTCGACTTTTTTTAATTAAAATATGTTTTGCCGAATTTCCCACCCGCTCCTCCCAGTTCCATCTCACTTGAACTAATCCCATCATGCAGCCGCAAATCCAACTTCCGCCGCCAGACCCAACAAAGGGGACTCACGCGGTTCACGACCTCAGCGGAGGGCGTGGAGTGGAGACACTCGGACAACGGCACCGCCGGGACGAGAATGCTCGTGTCTTGGTCCGACCTCCTGTTTCAGACTGTCCAAGTGATAGGAACTCAAAATTCGGCCTGCAAAAGTCGGGGGAGGATTGCGAATCAAGGACGAGCACTCTTGTCCCTCAAAATTCGTCCCATGACTTGAAATCCCTTTGCTCTGGATTGTTTGTTGATCGATATCTCAGGGACGAGCACTCTCGTGAAGGGCTCGAAGGAGTGGATCGGAGGAGGATGCTGTTACTGACCGTCCAGGTCAGAGGGTCTCAGGAGCTTGTTCTTTTCAACTACGCAGGATGGAAAAGCTGTGTATAATAAAGAGGCAGAATACATGGGCCTCAGTACTCTGGTTTGTATTGCTCAATGAACTATGCAAGATATAATTTTGTATCAATGGCACAATTACACGCTAAGGTATCGATCAGCGGGATCCCTGCGACCATTTTTGTGCGAAATATAAGATCTAGAAGCAGTCTGCAACCAATGCCTCAACTACTCGGCATCTATCCATCTCGGACAAGACACCCATGCCGCAAGAAGAAGCTTTTCTGGTTTTTGGAAAGAACCAACCCCTTGGGAGGAACAATTCTCCTCAACGATGGCCGCTTGAAGATCATCCACGCTACAACTTCCACATCCACATTGTTGCACCACTGCAGACTAACCTCCCTCAACAGTTTGCAACTACTGACTAGCTGCTTTACCCCTGGGGTTGTCACCTTACGACAGCTCTTCAAGTCAATACGCCTAAGACGGGGGCATCTCCTCGCAATCACACCCAAATCCGTGCAATCAAAGCCCACTCCCTGGGCAACCAACACCTCCAAATTCAAGTCATCCATATCAGGAGGAAAATTAACGATCCCCGGACAAAGGGAGATATCCAAATGCAATATTTTGCCACATCCATTCAGAATAGTCGACAAGCTCTCCTCCGTAATCTTCCCGCAGTTACTAATGTCGAGGTGCTGCAGGTTGAGGAACATGTGTGATATGTCTTTCAGGAAATGATCGTTCAAGGATGAAGCTTTTGCCAGGCTGAGGAAATTCAACATGCAGTTCACACCAATGTTTGGGTTGCCATTATTCGTAGAAGGATCCATCTGCAGCTCGGACTTGTCGGCTCGTCCAACAGCCACTAGTCCATCCATTCTAACCTCCCTCAACAATGGGCAGTGCCTCGCCAAGCTGTGTAATATCCCATCTGTGAGTCCCCTGCACTCACTAAAGTCCACAGAGATCAAATTCCCAAGGACCCGGCATAACCCAGCTACCCGATCGTCAGATAGGAAGCTCGCTCCTTTGAGATCCAAAACCTCGATTTCTCGACAATTCATCAGCAGTTCCATAAGCCCATCAAAAGTGAAGCCGTTTGAATACGGGAGTAGAAGTTCCCTCAGGGGCAAATTCGCATCAGCCAGCACGCCAAAGAAATCATCGGTAACAAAAGACGACAAGAGGCCCAGACTTTTCAATCCTCTGGCAAATCTAAAGCCCCCAGTCACTTCCGAAGAGACTGCCGGATAACCGAAGTTGCTAACATGCAAACCCTCCAAATCTGGCCTATTCCTAACGAGCTCGGAGATGCACTTCTCCGATACCAAGAAGCAATCCTTCACCCAGATTTCCCTCAGCTCAGGGAAATTCGCGGACAGACATTCGACAACAATATCAGACACGAACACATTCCCCGACAGGTCAATCTTCCTCAAACGTTTCAGTTTCAGCAACGAATGCATCAACCCCCAATCAGTGACGCTACCATCGCGAGGATAGCTGACGCCTAGCTCCTCCAGTAAAGGGAAGCAACGAGAGATGCCGCGCAGGTCATGGTCGCGCAAGGTCCCCAGCCGAGGAAGCAGGAGGGATTTCAGCTTGGGGAAAGGGCCGGGGGAATGAGGGAGAGGGAAGCCGTCGGAGTCTGGGAGAGAGAGGGAGGCAAGGTTGGGGAGGAGAGGGAGGAGGGTGCCGTGGTAGGCGGGGAGACAGAGGGAGGTGATGTTAGGGAAGCGGCGGAGGAGGGAGGAAGGGTCGAAGGTGGGGGAGAGGCAGGAGAAGTGAGTGCGGTGGGAGTTGGTGATGGAGAGGAAGAGCTTGTTGACTAAGGAGAGGGAGTCGAGGTGGTGAGGGTGGAGGAAGGAGACGATCTTCTCCCAGCATTCCCTCGGCAGTTCGTACTCCCTCTCGGGTCGAGATTCCTCCATTTACCTTTTCCGGATCGGAGGAAAAAAGCCAAATTAGGGCTCTCCAGGGGGGCGGCCGCCGATTGAAGAAAGAAGAAGAGGACGAACAATCTCTCAATTTTGATTTTAGTCCCGTACTTTTCCATGGATGTCGATTAAGTCCAGATCCTGATTCGAACGAGGCGTCCTTTGAGATTTCCCCCCTTTCTTTATAATTATTTTTTAAGCCCTTGCCTTGTAGTTCAAATTCAAATGGAGGGAACTTGCAAAAGAGTGGGCGGGGTTTAAATGAATTTAAGTATGGATCTAACAATGGGCGTGTGTGTGGTGGTGGGGTGGGGGAAGCGACACTTCATCGAACCGTTGCCACGCTAAGCTGCCTAAATAAACATCGTGATGCGCCCGCCGGTCGTACTAAACAATTATTGGATTTGTTTATAGGATAATGAGAAAGATTTGACCTCAAACCACTCGGGCAATTAATATTAATAGTCAACCGGGTCACGCGAGGGTCGTGAACGTGATTAGAAAGAAGAAAACACACGCACGCAACACGCATCGGGACGGAGCCAAAAAAAAAAAAGAACGCCTAGTTGTCAGAAGCACGAAAGGGTTGGGGTTTGGACTTGGAGTAATTGCAATGCAACAAACAATTCTTGTAGTCCCAACACACACACAGACACACACACAGAGCTGTGGGGTTGATCCATACGATGGATCCAGTAGCGGAAATTAATGACAGTCACATGTGGGGGACCATCCCCTCCCCCTCATCGGTTTCATCATGTCCGTAACATCAATCAGCGATTGTTTTAGGACAAAACATTAGTTCGGAGGGAGGAGAGAAAACATGGCAATAATAATAGGCGTCTGTTCAAAATGATTGATTTACAGGTGCTGAAAAAAGGAAAAAGTGAAACAAAATAAATGATTTCCCTTTCCCCTCCTCCTCGGTCCCCACACCTCTTCCTTCTTTATTATTTTGAACAAGTCTTGAAGATTTTGAAATATCCTCCCCGGGGGAATACATTTTATTGTAATTGTGAAGGACAATAACGATAACCCCACGACAAAAAATAATAATAATGATGACGACAACCTCCTCCGTAATTAAAATTGCTCTTTTTTGGGTAAGGCAACTCAATAACAACAAACGTTGTGGATATAATGATTTCAGGAATCGACGACTATTGGCTTTGCCTTGCCCTCCGCGGATACATTTTGTGTTTCACGATATTTATTTTTTGAAATTTTACTCAATTTTTGTATAATCGAATTTGATTTTTTGAATATTAAATATCTTGACTATTAACACGAGGTCAACCCGAATTTTATTATGTCAAAGTCTTTAAATCATCCTAATTAAAGAACGCAAATTATTTTCGCCTGCAACTACCAAAAAATCCGTTGCTGCAACCTCAGAACAAGAAACGTTTCCCTTTTTGTCCCCGTCGTTTGTAAATGGCAAAAAAGAAGAAGAAGAAGAAGAAAACACAACACAGACACCGAGGCAGATTGAGAGAAGGAGAAGAAGAACAGAAGAGAGAATAAGAGTTCTTTTTAACCTCCTACGCAAAAGAAAAAGGTTTTAAAGGCATCACTTGACAAAGACCAGACCCCAAAAAAACTCAAGTTTCAACTTCACAAACTTGCTTTATTTGTGTGTGTGTCTGTTGCTCGTCCTTTTTCCTGTTTCCCTCCTCTTCTTCTTCTCTTGTTCCAGAAGGAAGAGGGCAATGGATGGCCGTTGCACCGCCACCGACCCCCGGCTCATTCTTGCCTTGACCCTACCACCCCTGGCCTTCACGGTTGCTCCCTGTAATGCTAGGCCAGGGCACGCCTTTTCTCTCTGGCACCACCCCGCCCAAGTCCCCGTCTCCCCCTTTTCTCCTTCCGTGGTCGCCGCACTCCCTCCCGGTGAGTCCCATTTGAGCACCATCTTAAATGTTTGTAGCTTTTTACCCTTCTTCCTGCCATTCCAGCTGTTTCGGGTGGCGGGGGATACAAAAAAGTTGGGAGCTTCGGGTCTTTGTTGAATGCCGGAACTGATTTGAGGATAAAGAATGCCCCTTGATTGCTCGTTGCTGTTTGGAGTTTCCTGTGTTAGAATTGGAAGTGATGGTCGGGGCCTGTATGCTGGCTCTCAGTCCCATTTTCATTCCTATTGTTTCGTTTGAGGACCCCTTCTTTGTTGTGCTGAATCAGGAGCATCCATGATACGGATAATCCACCACCAAGATCTGAATAAGAGGATACTGGTGGCACTAATCGTCGCCTCCACCCTCCTTGTCGGGATCTTGTCTTTAGTATTCTGTTTCTGGATCTCTCGTCGGAGGAGACTGGAGGCGTCCGGCCAAAAGAGCGGCCAAAACTCGGGTGTGCTTGTGATAACAATTATCATCTACTTCCTTTATGCGGTTTCCCATTTTCACTTTTAATGGAATGGGGTTGTTGGGTCTGTAGATGCTGCCCGAGGACTTGCATTGAACCCTGCCATCGGTAAATTTAGTTCGGCCATTGGTGGCAAGCGGGGTTCTCTGGCGGTTTTCGAGTATCAATTGCTGGAAGCTGCAACCAATCATTTCGGGGAAAGCAACATTCTGAGTGAAGGCGGCTATGGACTTGTTTATAAGGCCCGTTTCAGCGAAAAGTTCGTCGCTGCCATTAAGAAATTGGACAACGTTGGTCTGGAATCTCATAGAAGATTTGAGGTAGCTTTTTACCTCAATCGATTTTCAAAGACCGATTTGATAACAGTTGGTCCTCTTCCAGACAAGGATTGATATCTTATTATTGATGTCCCATACAGAACGAGGTGAATTGGTTGACTAAGGTCAAACATCCCAACATCGTCGTCCTATTGGGCTATTGCATTCATGGAGAGTCCCGCTGCCTCGTGTATGAAATGACGCAGAATGGTTCGCTTGAAGAACAACTTCACGGTAGGAACCTTCTCTCTGCCTTCACGAGTCAATTACAGTTAACACTGCAACTGGGTATGTCCTGAGAGTACCACCAATCTAACCTGCTGTCATCTCTATTCTGACAGGACCTTCCCGGGGATCAGCTTTAACATGGCCTCTGCGAATGAAAATTGCAGTTGATGTCGCCAAGTAAGTTGCTCTTCCAAATGCTTGCTCTTGACATTGCTTCTTTTCCTTAACATGTTTCTGATTATCATGGGTACTATTTAGGGGATTAGAATTTCTTCACGAGCGGTGCAGTCCTCCCATGGTTCATCGATATCTGAAATCCTCAAACATTCTTTTGGATTCTGACTTCAGTGCGAAGGTTACTGACAAAAACCTTGTGCACTCACTTGCATTACTGCTTTGTTCAACGAAAGCATTCCTATTTACTCCATATTGCATTGCAGCTCTGTGATTTTGGGCTTGCTGTAACCGCTGGGAATCAAAATAAGAACAAGATAAAGCTCGCTGGTTCAGTGGGTTATCTCGCCCCAGAATACTTGTGCGACGGTACGCCTGTTTCTTTTAAGGTTTCAAGATCACATGCTTTTGAGTCTTCTCTCCGAGCTCTGCAGTGGAACCTTAATCTTTTGATTTTATCATCATCATGCTCTCACTTAAGTTTCTGGAATTCTGAAGCAGATTTCGTCCTCGACTAGATTGTTGTATCCCCATATGCTCGACAAATACCTTATACTCCATCTGTCGGCTCATTGCATCAACTGCTAGCAGATTAAATTATGTTGTCTGGAGGCGTTTCTTGTTGATGTGGCTTTGCAACAGAGTTTCAGCTAATCTTTGTGATTTCTGCAGGTAAGTTGACGGATAAAAGTGATGTCTATGCATTTGGAGTCATTCTTCTGGAGCTCCTTATCGGCAAAAAGCCAGTGGAAGAAACTACAACTGCTCAGCGCCAATCCCTAGTAACATGGGTATAAAATTTTTTGACAACAATCCCTTTGTTATGGATAGTATGCTGCGTCTTTTCCTGTTTCAGAAATGAATATTATATCCATGTCCTGAATTTGCAGGCCATGCCCCATCTGACTGATCGAGCCAAGCTTCTGAACATTCTGGATCCCGCCATCAGGGACACCATGGATTTGAAGCACTTATATCAAGTATGTAGCTGAAGGTGTTCGTTCCTTATTTCAATGCCAGTAAGCCATGTTTTTGCTTCTTCATACTACCTAACTCTCACCCTTTGATATAAATTTTTACAGGTCGCTGCGGTGGCGGTTTTGTGTGTACAACCGGAGCCAAGTTACCGGCCCTTAATAACCGATGTCCTTCATTCTCTTATTCCCCTACTTCCCTCCAAGCTTGGTGGATCTCTAAGGGTGTCAGAAAATCTGTCTGCGGAAGCACTCAAAACTTCTGAGGATTCCCTGGATTAACCTTTTGCATCTGTTGCTGGTGCTGGAGCCGGAGTTCATGACATTTCACATGCCCCAAGCGAGTAGTTGAAGCTGGGACTGCATCAGGAGAAGTTGATATCTCCTACTTTTCGCCTCGGCTCTTTCATCAGCATCTTTGATGCTTCGAAATGCGGGAATGTCGGGGTAATGATAGTTTGGGAAGAATCTGTACGAGTTAGTGAAAATTTAGGATTTGCTTCTGTTGTATATTGTATTGCTTCCTTTGTCTGACAATTCTTACAATACCGATAGTTCAACAGATATTTGGTTTAAGTTTATGATACTTGTAATAGTTTCCGATGATTCTTCAGTAAAACGAAGCCCAGTGTTCCCCTTTGCTATATAAAGAGCCCTCTGGATTTCCTTTCCTTCTTCTTCATCGTTCCGGCTATTCTCTGGATGACGAGACTCTTCCTCCTGTCCTGGGAGTCTCTAGCCTCTCCACCTTCGCACACCGGCATACGGGGGATGTCGAACTCGGTCGATCGATGACGATGCATATTCTTCCACCAGGAAGTCCGGTCAAACTGCCACTGCAACGTCGGTGAATCCTTCAGCCATTAATCTCCTATTCACCGGTTAGACGTGACGGCATCTTCATTGATTGAACGTACGGGGTATGATTCGGAAAATTGACTTCGTCGAGTTTTCAGCTGCTTGAGCTGGCCGACTTGACATATCTTGATAAAAGTGTCTTCAGTGTCCGATAGCAGGAATTTGATATGCCTTGCATGTAATCGTAGATTTGTAGTCGTCGTTGAAACTGTTGCTTGTTGAAAATGTACTACAGTGGACATTCGTCTTCTTCACCGAGCTTTGGAGAAATTGTAGCAGCCTCATGTGTCTGCCTGGATTGATCACTTGCTATTCTTCTGGGCTTTTGTTCTGTCATAGAACTGTGTACATTTCCATGCCCGCTCTTCTTCGCGTTGGCCCCTGGTGAATGAAATCCCAATCGGCAGTCAGTTGTCTCACGTAAACACCTTTTCTTGTTCGCCACTACTTATCATAAAACATTTGATACTATTGGATCAGCCCTTGGGGAATCGAGAGTCTACAAGCTGAAATGGAAGTTGTCCAAGTGGTTGCTTCAGTAAGGATCATAACTCCAAATTGTCCGAGTGCTTTACAGTTTCTTTCAGCAAAAATAGTCTGTGAAAGAACTTTTTGAATTGCCATTGAAGAAGCCAAGCTTTTTTCGCCGAAATGCTGTTGTTGCTTTGAAACAAATTAGTTACTTTCTGTCATTGACGTTTCTTTCCCTTCCATTGAAATGTCCCCAGGGAGACAGTATCAGCAAGTTGAAGAAAGCACTCCCTAAATTAGAGGAGGTATGCAGTTTTTTTCTGCCATGTTATATCCTTAAGCCTGTAAATACAGGATCATTTGAATTTTCCTCTGTTTTCTTCCGTCTTGCCAAACGATAGTAATGCCTCGTTTGGTTGTTCTTACTGGATAAGGTCAAGAGGCAGTCGAACTTGCCGGATTTTTATGCCTATCCATTTTACTTCTGTTTGACAGGTATGTCGGAAAAATATAACAGTGAACTCGTCAAGGATTTCAGATTGCAGTCTGGTTGATTGGACATATACTTCTCACAGAGGGAAAACAGAGCATTGACATAGAGAGTACATGCGAAATGCTTGATCTAGTTATGGGAAACCGTTCATGTCTGAGTTGACGACTACATTGAATATTTCTAATGTCTGGCAGTCGGGATTGTAATAGAAGATGAGTTTCGACTGTTTGAGCATCATGTCAAACCGGTTGTATGGCCTCATTTGCAGATTAGTTTTCCAGATTACAGCAGCAGTATCCAGATCTTGCTTATCCATTAGTCTTGGACAACTTTGTGGATTGGATACGAGCTAAACAAGGTCAGAACGCGACAAAACTGTTAGTGATGTACTATACTTGATGGCGGTGACTATATCATGGAGTCTGCATTTCCTTCACTGCCTGCCCTTATGCTTTTCTCTTTCTAAGGCCTCCCTGTAGTTCTGACTGCAAGCATCCCCTTGCGATCAGTTCTCTCTCGTTGGAACCGCTCCTCTATGAAACTACGTGTTCAAATGCTGCCATACACTTCTTCCATGTGTTCTTTCCTCGTTATCAATCTCATGGAGCCATCATACTGAACTGCTGCTCGCGTCATTCTTAAAATGGATTTATAGCAATGTTGCAATTCTTACAAAAAGTGAAGGAAATGAATTTTTCATTGCTAGGTGCGGCCACCTTTGCCGTTCTGAACGGCATGCGTTCATGCCGCAAAGTACAAAACACGACAAAGGAATGTGTTTGAGCAGGTCTAAAAAGGGAGTCGTCTGCATCAAATGTGATGTTGCGCGACAACAAAAGAATGCATTGAGTGAATCAACCCGGAATTCACCAAAAGACGATGGTCCCAATAATGAATGCAATTTATAAACGATGAAAAGGATGGATCCTCAGTTCAAGAGCCGAGGATTGCGGCAGCGGGCGATGGAGTTTGTGTCCTCCTGCTCCTGCTCCGGCTCCTACCACGGTTTGAATCGTCGCATGGCGATGAGGAAGAAGAAGATGACGAGTTGTTCCCAGCGCACATCGCGACGCTGCCTGTCAATTTGGTCTTCTCTTCTGCAAGGGCCTTCTCCTCTGCCTTGTGGTGTCCGACCTTGGCTGAGCACAGGCTTGCCGGAAGGACGCAATTACAAAAGAAACCTGCAAAGAACTCACGTTAACCAGCAACAAAGGCCCGTGTCCCTACTGCCAGATCTTACAAGAAGGAAGCAACATTTCCATCCACCCTCACCTATTCGAGCCAAACGATTGACCCAGCTGGGAATAGGATTCCCGGTGAGCCGGACGCACGCATCGTTGCAGAAATGGTTGCAGTTCTTGGTGATGAGGTGGTAAGTGTTCCCTCGGTAGCTCTCCGACAGATCCTCCATCACCGCCCTCACCTCCGTTGGCCCCATATCCGTCTTTCCAATCAGAATACTCTTCCTGAAGGTGAAGCCTTCGCAATTCTTGGGCTCGGCTTCGAAAATCCCGGTGGACGGGTACTCGTGAGCCCCATAAGCATACTCCACTCCATGAACTGCATTCCCGACCAGCATTTTCACCAATCCAAACAAAAACAATTTCCCTTCCCTTCCCAAACGAAATCAAACAACTTTCATATTTAAATTTTTTTTCCCCAGAACCAGTCCAAAAGATATCAATTCAATATCAAGCAGGAACAAACAATCAACATGAACCAAACAGATTTGCTGACCTTGAACGCCGGAGTGGTAGACTCCGAGCCCCAGCCAGTAGGCGTAGCCATTCACAGGAGTGAGATCGTAGACATTGAGGTAAACAGGGACAGACCCAGAAGCAGTTTCTCCAGCACTACCTCTGCACCGCAACATCCTCTACCTCTCCCTCGTTCCCTCTCTCTCAAAACAATCTCACAATTCCACCCAACATTTGCCAAACTCGCCCCTTTTTAAATCTTTCCCCCCTCCCTCCCTCCTACCTTTTTTTATTTTTCCAACCCAGAACTCCACTTTACAACCGCAACCTTTTTTCCTTGTCCCCCTCCTCCTCCTCCTCTTCCCCTTCCCAAACTCCAAAAGATGTACAGCTACAACAACTACTACTGGGATTATCTCAAACCCACACGGTACAAAAATCAAAGCTACAAAATCTGTTTTTCCCTGTCCCTGTTTTTGTGGGGGCGGGGGAAAACTAATTTGAATTTACGGTAACAGGTTTGTGTGCATGTAATCAAGACAGGCAGGTGTTTCTTTTTTTCTTTCAAAATCTGGGAAGAAAATGAGCAGATTTATAGAGATAGAGGGAGAGAGAGAGAGAGAGAAATGAGAATCTTCCACAGGGCAGCGGGGCATGAGGGGGTTATAAGTTATTATTATTATTAACATCGGGGATGCTTTTGAATTGAAACACTCCAAACCCACCCAATTAAGACGCAATTTTGCCCGATTCAAAATCTAGTGACTTACTCCGGTCGTCATCGGTGAGATTCGAACGTAAACGAAGAACGATCGAGCGTCTGTTGTTGCTGTTGATTGAACGTCGTCCACCAAAGGCTGCTAAATTTCATGTGTTTGGAAACGTGGGGGAGCTTAAAAGCAAAAAACAATAAGGCAAAAACTCCCATGGTGGTGGTGCCAATGCCGAGCAATACTACTGTTCCGGTCCAACACTTCTCCCACAAGTCATTTTGTTTTTGCTTTCCTTTTTTTTTTACCCCAAATCCGAAATCCCCAAAAAGTTTAAACGGAACTCTCAACGTCATCCATCATTACTCTTACAACCTTAAAAAAAACATAATAATAATACACATGAAACATGGTGGCGTACCGCCATTTCCTTTGAACGTTTATTACGACTGGAAGAACGGATAGGGATGATTCTCGGAGATCGGATTTAATTAATTGTATTTTATCATTTCATTTCTCCTTACCTTATTGATTCCTACTCCCAATAAACGACATTAAAGCTGGCAATCAGGAGGGAGGGAATCTGCCATTTCCTTTGTTATTTCACTGGAGATTTGTTTTCATCAATTTGGCAGTCCTTTTTTTCTTTCTTCTTCCTCTTCAAAATGATAAAGCGTGAATGAAATAGACGGACCGAAATGCCATTTCCTAATGTGACGACATTTAGTAACAAGATCTTTAAACTGGGCCGACTCCGAAACTTACGGCCCAATTTTAGAGACCATTATTGAAGAACGGGCCCGGCCCGAACAGTCGATACGGCCTTTTCCGTCCCAGCGATCTTCTTACGCGAGCGCCAACCATCGAAACCCAGAGGAGGAAGTAGTAGTAGGGGAGTCGAGTGGAGACTGGCCATGCCCGTTGACGCCGGAAGCAGCACCGGGAGTAGGGCGGCGGCGGCGAGTCTTCTTCAACTGTTCCTTCTCCCCATAGCGTCCGCACGTTTCCTGCTCTTCGTTAATCCATCGGACGGCATCTTTGGGCGTGATCTTTGCCGATGATCCATGTCGATATTGGCCGAAATCGCCCCCCCGGGGGGGGGGGGGGGGGAGGGGGTTCTTCTGGAGTTTTTGTTGTTACTTTTTTTTGTTTTGTTTGGAATGGCGGTGACAGGGGAGGTCCGTGTTCGTACGAAGCTTCCCTGTATGTCCGACCAATTGGTGTGATCTTCTTGGAATTCAGCTGCATGCTCGACCCATTGATGTGATTTTCGTGGAATTTTTTCGCAGGATTTAGATTGATGGATATGGATCACGTCTCCCATGAGGAGTCTGATATCGGCGAGTCTGAGATAGATGACCACGTAGACAATCCATAAGGAGGACTGAGGTCCGGGATACAAGGTGAAGGGTAGGACTGGCTCCCTGCGATGCCCTTTCTGTACGGGGAGGAAAAGGCAAGATTATGACTACAAAGGACGGCTTTCTCATGCCTCAAGACTCAGGAGTGGGTAAGGGGTCTGCGAAACTGGGGCACCAAACAGAAGGCGAATCACCTTGCTTTGGCCAAGTACCTCAAGGTGGACCTGGCTGCTGTGATAGTGGTAAGACAGCTGGTGAGGGTGTCTCCTCCTATTTAGGACGATCTTTATGTGTGGCGTTGGTGTGACATTGTTACCTACATCACAGCTGAGCAGCACACCTGTCATGAAGTGAAACACAAGCAGCACTTGCTGAGGAGTTACACTTTTGGAGCTGTAACGAACAAAAAAAAAAAGAAAATATATAAATATGTATATACTAAACAAATTTTGAAATAATTGCTTGCTCATGGAAATTACGTGTGTGTGGGGGGGGGGGGGGGGGGGGGTTATACACCTCATGCTTACATTGAAATGCGGGAAGCTTCCCCCACAAGCCAAGGGAGGGAAATAAAAATCCCATCTCCCTGAAGGCATTCGGGGAACACAGGAAAGGAGGAAAGAAGGGGGGGGAGTGAATTAAGAGAAAAGAAGAAGAAGAGAAGAAAGATCGTGCATCCAAGGTGGGTCCTCTTACGAAATTTCGAGAGAAGAGCGAGCTGAAACGTCCAACCCCAAGTGAGGTGGTGCGGAGACGGAGAGAGCTCGAAGTCTTGTGTGGAGGAAGTGGAACAAGGTACACCTTTTATCTCTCGTCCTCCTTCCCGTATTCTTAGGAAATTGGTCAAAGAACTTGTTGCCACTCGCCGTTGTCGTCTTGCTGTCGGATGGTGTGGGGTTGTCTAGCCCCTCTGTTCTGTTGATTCGTATATGGTAATGTGGGTTGGCGCGAAATCGTTACTCCTGGGGGATCGGGGCAGCGGCTGGACCAGAATAGTTGTCTGCCCTTCCCCGTTGGAAGTGGGCAATGCCCATGGACTCCGCAACGAGCTCGGGGGTGAAATAGAAATTCCCCGTCCCCACGTACGTTCTCTCCCTCCCCCTTGGTTCTGTCTCGATTGTTCCTTCTGGCCGAATGTGTGGGGGTAGGAGTTCTAGGGGAGGGTCGGGTAGGTTGGTTCGGTCTCGTCTGAGTCGACAGGTTGCTGAATGTGCGTCTGCCCTCTCTTTCCCCCCCCCCCCCCTGTCCGTGTTCCGTCTTCGTCATGCTTGTGTACGTCTTACTCTCCCCTTTGTCCTCTGTTCTCGGTCGTCTCCGTCTTTGTTGTTCGTGACGATTTGAACACTTGTGCTGTGCGTGGGTTCGAGTGTCCGTTGAGTAAGTGCGTCCCTTGATTTCATGAATGCGTTAAGGGCTTGGGAATCATAGTCCTTTACATTGCGATGGTTGGGAATCGTTGTCATTCTTCACTGTGGCTACAATAATGAGTGGGAATTGGGTTCCCGAGCAACAAATGGGAAATTGAAGATTAGAAATCAATGGCACGTGTCCAGCTTGATGATTGCTCCATTCGCTTGTGCCTTTCATAAATCTGTGGTTGCAATAAAGAAATTGAAATTGTCCTTGAGGTAAACGAATTGGAGATTTCTGCTGAGGACTGCTGCTTTTAGTTGACTTGATGACTTAATAGTTTCGTCCCGCTGTTGTCGGATTTAATATGTGAGGTAAAGACTTCTGGTCGACTTAATTCCGACGGGTTGTGTCACGATGGAGAAATAAAGCTTGGTTTGACAGTTATACAGTGAAGTAGTTGAACATACAGTTGTTCAATGAATAAGGGGTTGTACTTCATCTATTTTGATTAACCTTTAATTATGTTTTGCAGGTTATTAAGAAACCCTGTAAGTTTTCTTGTTAGTAAAATCTTATTACCTTTCAGGAGCCCTCTAAGTTACTTTGAATTGGCGATTTTCGTGAAGAACTCGCGTGCCTCGAACTGTAAGACAAGTCCCACCCCTTTTTACTGTAGAATGATATCAGGAACATTTCACTGGAGTTGGCCTCTAAAGAGCGAGAAAGAGATCTGATAGGAATATCCTTAGGCTCGCAGAGGAACGGAAGGTATGGCATCTGATGCGAGTTACTTATTCTTAACTCCTATATTTTTCTTCAGCTACTTGGTCAGTCATATGCGGATTTTCATTTCAGAGAAAAAAAGAGGAGGCTCTAAGTAAGATACTAGAACTGGAAAGGCAAATGAATGCGGAACAAAAGCTGGAAATGGAGATTGAAGAGTTGAGGGTAAATTCAAGATGATGAAGCACCTTGAAGATCAGGATGATGTAGCGGTGAAAAAGAAGATGGAAGAAATGATTGAAGAATTGGAAGATAACAATGACGGCTTGAGGGGTTTGGAGGAACTCAATAAAGTCCCGTCACGAAAGAGCGGGAGAGTAACCAGTTGTTGCAAAAAGCTAGGGAAGTGTTAATAGAGGTACGGCATGGAGATTTCTGCTGTTTTTGAAACTTGATCAATGGCAATAACCGCAACCTCCGCCCATCTTCCTGAGGAAAAAAGATGGAAAAAATAATTACAAAGCGCTTTCCGAGTAGTAAGATTAGGGGGATGATTGACGAATATGAATGTAACCTTACGCTTGCTGAAAATTGTGAAGAGGTTGTTTTTGCGTCTCGAAACTATTTGCCTTTGTACATATCAAAATATATGTCTCCATATATTTGGGATATTGGAGCAATTGAAAGCCACTTTGATGCTAGTCCATTACACATCAACTTAGATGTTATCAAAAGACCTCTTGGACTGTCAAATGGAAGGGACAAGTGAGACCTGCTTGATTATGAAAACAAAATTCTGTGGCTACTTATGAGAAGAGAAGTTTGATTTCCTAATTGGTCTATTCTTGAATGTCGAGGTATTAACCTGATGCTCTTGTGATGTTCTGTGAAGGGCTTGAAGGATCTGCAGACAAGATCGCGAACTACTGGTGTGAAGAGGATGGGGGATTTGCCTACCAAGCCATTTCAGGTTGCTTGCAAAGGTCGGTTCTCAGTGGAGGAAGCAACGATACAGGCCAGTACTGTATGCTCTTCGTGGCAGAGTTATATTTCAAATTCCCAGTGGCAGGCTTTCAGAACTGTGACAATCCCCTGAGGAATGGCTGTCTCATTAGTGATTCTGGTTTGTTAGTTACTGTTATTGGAGGAAAACAACACATAAGCCTTTCATCCGACTGGGGTTTGTTGGCTTTTTCAATAGCCTGGCATGATCTTAGGGTGATGAGTTCATCTTTACATCAGGTTGTGGTGTCATAGGTACAATTCTTTTGGATTTGTTGTGTATAATTATTGTGCCCTGCCGAGATCTGATCGCGAGAAACATGCTTGTTTTCATAAATAAAACGATACAGTAAAATGTTGTTGCTGGGTAAGCCCAGAATTTGTAGGAAATAATCGACGAGGACGACAAGAAGCTGAAGAACCTTAAGGAGGGGTGGGGTGAGGATGTGTGCTCGGCTGATGTCACTGCCTTGAAAGAGTTAAATGAATTGAACCCAAGTGGTAGGTACATCACCTCACAGCTCTGGAACTTCAAAGATAATCGGAAAGCCAAGTTAAAGGAGGTGATTGCGTCTATTGATCAGCTTAAGCACCAGAAGCGTTGACCTTGAGTAAGTCAAGGTTATCTCCATCCTTGCTTGGTCAGCCTCATGCTTTTATAAAAATCATTTGCATGGTGGTTTAGTAGCATTGTAGCCCTGGCATATCTAGTGAAAGTAGGAGGGAAGCACTTCTCTAATACATTTGCTTGTTTTCCTGTAGGAGCTGAATCCCAGGTTCAGCATGTAGAGAGAAAAAATGCGGTGGCTCGGAAACCTCTCCTGGGTTCCTATCTTTGAATCACTGGCCGAGTTTATGGAACACCTTTTGTTTGACTGTCGCATGATTTGCATCAACTGCTGATGAATAGTCAAATCTATGTCATGTAATCACGATGCTGTCATTTTAATCTCCGTTCCCTGTTAATGTCAATCTGTTCATCTCTCATCTTGCCCGGTTTATGCATTGGGAAATTTTCAACCTCCGTTTTTGGGGCTAATAACTAGCCGTGTTGATGGAACACGTTTTGTCCGAAGCAGCTGAGACAGGAGTCTTGAAACTGAGGAAAAGGCTTTCATACACATTACATTTCTATAAATATTTTGTTTTTTTTTTTTGGCGTTCACTCGTTCATTACTGAGAATGCTGTCCATTGTCCACACCTAAACCATACAACACACCAGCATACTTGTCGATGGATCCACTAAATAAGTTGTCCTTCATCTTCCTGAAGGCGGAGGACGTCAACAGGCTGTCTGACCCGGCCTGATGACATATCCCGACCCTCTCCACCTCCAAGAGCTCCGCGAGCTTGTTCAGTCCCCCGTGGAGGCAGTTGCAGAACTTCATCAGGTGCTTTATGTCGTAGAGTGTCGGGAAATACGTGTTGATCAGGTTGAAGAACCCTGCCTGGGTTTCGGGCAGGCTCCGGCATGTCAACAGCTTCAGCAGGTACCCGAAGTCGTACCCGCTGTGGAAGGTCACCCACTGGATGTTATCGTTCAGGACAATGCCCGACGACATGAGCAGCTCCCCGAAGCGAAGGGCATCGATCCCCCTCTCGCTGTTCATCTGGAAATCGATACCACTCTGCCTGAGGAGCTCAATGGAGTCACTGGCGAACACGTCCTCGTTGACGTTAAACTCGCGGAAATTGAACTGCCATATGCAGGGGCGCTCATCGGATCCACAGATGGGGAGGTTCCCCTTGTCATCGGAGAAGGTCAGCCCCAGCTGGATCAGCTTCAGCACGTCGACGTTGCCCTTGAGAGTCTGGTAGTTATACTCGCTGGTGCTCTGGAAGTTGCCGATGGGACGGACCACGACCCCGGGGAACTCGGTGTCCATGGCGACATAAGGGTAGCAGTCGACGATCTGACGGATCAGCTCGAACTCCTCCTCGAGGTTGTCGTCCCACACGTCCCGGATCTGAACGACGGGCTCTGCCTTGGGTGACAAAGACATCCCCACCCTTCCCCCTTCTAATAACCCTGGCAACACGACAATCAGCAGGAATCGAGGAGGCGGAGATCTACAACGACCGATGGAAGGAAAAAAAAGGAAACCCTAGGAATCGGAGGGAATGTCGGAACCTTACGGAGACGAAGCTGCTACGGAGGGCAGATGAGGGGATTTAACATCAAAAGAAGCTGGAGATCGGATCGGATCGGATCGTGTGGTACGGGGGGGGGGGGGGGGGGGTGGGGGTGTTCCTCTTGGTCTCCCTCCCTCTCTCTCTCTTCTCTCTCTCTATCTCTCTCTATAGTTTTGCAATTACTTTGACACATATTGCGTGTAAGAAGAGAGGGAGGGGAGGATGGGTCAAAGGTCAAAAGGTGGGTTTCGTTAATTTCCCAATACGATTGAGAGGAGGGCGACCTCAAATTGATAAAATGGAAATCAAAATCAAAGTCCCCTGGTGAGTTGGGCCTCCCTGATGGACCAAGTGGCCCTTTTGTCAATGAGGTCCATACTAATGGGCTGAGCCTCTCACTAGGCCCAAATTCCACGGAAAGGGGTAATGTGGTGGGGGAATTCATTTTACACGTGCGCCCCTTTTCTTTTCATCCACCTTCTTTGAACAAAGAAACGTGTTTGCTGTCGTCGACTGTTGTTATAGCGGCTGCCTGCCCCACCCCAACAAGCCATAGCCAAATCCAAATCCAAATCCAACTCCTACTCTCTCTCTCTCTCTTTTGTTTTACATATAACTTCTTTGCCATAATAGGCGTCTTTCTTGTTACCATATGTCTTTAGAATACGTACGTACGGAGACGGATGAAAAGGGATGACCGAAGGTGTTTTTTTGTTTTTTTTTTTTGGGGGGGGGGGGGTGATAGTCGTCTGTCCCCTTGTTTGGATTTCCCAGAATTAGGTAACTCATGACATCATCATCACCACCTTTGGGGGGGGGGGGTACCTGTTTTTGTTTAAAAGTAAAGTAAGTCAGTCAGTAGTTGCTGGTTTTTCTTTATAGAGCTCGAGAACCTCGTTGTGCACGTGCGTTTCTAATGACATGCCGACACCATGCCATACGCAAATGCCTGGGTGATTATTGGATCATGTACGATTAAGTCAGGTCATTTTTCTTAACTCGTGTTCATTACTACTACTACTACTACTCGAGAGTTCCATGCAGTTAAAAATGGCTTTTTTTTTTTTACTTAAAACAATCATTAATCCCTCCCTCCCCTCCCCTCTTCCTTCCATTACCAACAATTAGTCAAGTCTTTAATGGGTAAAATGTTTTTTTTGCCATTATATTCTGTACTGTACCCTATTTTATCGTTGCCTCCTCCTCCTTGTCAAGGGTCGGTGATTATTAGTAAAAAGGGGCGACTTTGATAACGAAGGGAAAGTCCAAATTGACATACCCCCCACTTCCCTTCATCTCCGACCCACGTGGTTGAAGGAAGAAAAGGAGGGATGGGTGGTGTGGTAAAGGAGCACGTGATAGAATTCCAAATATTTTTCCAACGAGAAATCGTAGAGCAAACCAATCTATAAGTTGAAAATCTACGTGGAAGACGACCACAACAACAAAGACGAGGAATAATTCCACGTGAGACCAGAAATATTGGCAAGATCCAAATGCGCTAGACGAGACGAGACGAGACGGGCGGTCGATCCATCCAAGTCAAACTCGTGTTCCTCCTCCTTTGTCTCATGGAGCCCCCCCGGGCGACTGGTCTGGTCTTCAAAAAGAGACCAACAGACAGAGGTAGAGCCGGAAACAAACAAAGAAACATTCTTATTTCGTCCCCATTTTCTTTTCACTTCCTCTCTTTTCTTATCTATCATAATTATCTGTTCTAGAAAAATAACTAAGATCTTATTTTCTAATAAATTAAATCCAATAAAATTTATTAAAAATAATAATTCATTCCGGAGGACATTTTCCCATCACAAAAAGGGATCGAGGAAGAAGATGCTGCATGGATCATCTTATTTTATTTATTTATTTTAAATTAGATATGTGAACTAAAATCTCGTTTGGAAATATCAGCGTACAAATTATTGTATGAAAAATATAACGGGTTCTATATCTGGTCACGAGAAAAGCACGTGATTCCTCTGATTCGATCTTCGAAGAATAACGGTTATGGATGGTGATCTTGAAGCTCTGGCAGAATTTCAGCAGAGCTTCGGGATGAAATATGAATGAAGTCGTCGGGGCCTATGAGCATGATCCGGCAGAGCTTCGATATCTTGATGAAGTCGTCGGGGCCTTTAGGCGTGATCCGGTAGAGTTTTGATATCATGATGAAGTCGTCGGTGCCATTGGGCGTGATCCGGCAGAACCTCGAGGCGCGTTGCAGAAGAACGCCGGGCGATGGACGTTGGCAGAGCTTCGGCGAGCAGGAGACGACGAGAGTTTTCGAGAGCTTCAAGAGTCTTCTCTCCACCTATGTGTGTAGTGTTGTTGTGTCGACAGAGTGATATAGCCATCGTCGAAGAATATAATATCTAAGAATATCACTCGGGAAGAATATTGTTGTGTGTAGAATATGACCGCTGGGAAAATGTAACTCCAAGAATAATATATCACTGCGAGAATCTCGTCGTCCTGCTATGAGGCATTCAGAGATAAACCCACAAGAGGCGGGCCTTCGGAGATAAACCCGTTATAAAACCTTCGGAGATAAACCCGCTCTGAGGCTTTCGGAGATATACCCGCAAGAGGGGCCTTCACCACCGCATCACCCACAGAGGGGCCTTCGGAGAACCCGCTAGAGGGGCCTTCGTCGCCGCACCACCCGCCGAGGGGCCTTCGGAGAACCCGCTAGAGGGCCCTTCGCCGCACTACCCGCAGAAGGCCTTTGGAGAACCCTTTAGAGGAGCCTTCGCCGTCACACCACCCGCGGTGGGGCCTTCGCCGCACCACCCTCGGAGGGGTCTTCAAAAAAATAACTAGAATATCTTTATAACCCAATGGGGCTTAAGAGAATAAAAGATGAGAGAATTTTGTGTGTGAGATGTGTGAAGTGAATGAATGGGGAGGCC
Organism: Melastoma candidum; assembly: GCA_023653495.1. Taxonomy (NCBI): domain Eukaryota; kingdom Viridiplantae; phylum Streptophyta; class Magnoliopsida; order Myrtales; family Melastomataceae; genus Melastoma; species Melastoma candidum. The sequence goes on from CM042882.1 coordinate 18,422,790, forward strand.
TCTATTTATAGAGCTCCAGGATCAATCTATAATGGGCAGCTGGTTTCCCCGTAATTGGTAACTTCCAAATGGACCAGATGGGTTAGGAATTGGGCTTGAAACAAAAAGATTTAGCACATCCTATAATTTGGGCTTGACAAAATTTTAATGTCTACGAAATACATCACGCATTTAAAAATCAATGGGCAGCCGGGGGCTTAGTCTTTATTATGTTTTTATTTTTATTTTTATTTTATCCCAAGTGGTTAGGCAAATACCAAGAAAATTTTCTTCGCCCACGGGAATTGATACCGATGATTTTCCAAAGATTGGACCCGACAGGCAGGGTAAGAGAGATGGGGAGGGTTTTAAGGGGTTCGTGGGAACACGTTGGACCGTAAACTTTTTTATTTGATTCGTTCTGGTCCGTCCGTCCATCCATCCATACCATGCATGCTCTCGTGTGTGTGTGTGTGGGATTGTTTGACTAAAAATGGTTTTTATTTGAAAAAAATTGAAGCCCATTAAATATGCCGGTGATGGACTTTGTCCCACCCACCCAGTTTGGTTGTGTTTTTGACTCGTACTTCAAAATTAATGATAAGTTAAGTTAGTCGTGACTCGTGTTTCAAGTGTCGGATAAATTTGATATAGAGGTAAGAAGACACGTTTTTAAGACTCTTGAATGTAAACGAATCTTCTATATTTTAGTCACAAACATCAAACGTCGATCTAGAGTTCGGACAACGAATCGATGTTATGCTTAATATTAAAGACAGAAGTCTCTGGAACATACATCCGAGTCAGTCAGTAGTCGCCCGCCTTCCTTCCTTCCCCGTCGTCTCTTTTGGTTGCTGCTTTTTGTTTGTTTTTTTATTACAATTTTCGCTGTTGTTGGGTCAATCTGGTAATACTCGGCCAAACTTCAAGACACGCGCACGCCTTCGGTCAATCTTCCTCCTTCCTCTTCCTCTTTGTCCGCCGCCCAAAGCAATTATATATAAAAAAAAACCTAAAAGATTATTACAACTCCTGAAGAGAACTCCCATTTGTGTTCAACCAAAACCACACCCGAAGCAGGATTCCCTCGGCACATTTCGATTAAGGATGGATCACCCCTCTTGGATTAACACCTCCTTGGGTCTCAACATCGTCCCTCTCCGCCCCCTCGACGACCTTCCTCCTCCTCCTCCTCCTCTGCCCCCGGTATGCATAAGTCTGGAGTATAAAAAGAAGCACCATTTCCAGCTCCCCTCCTAGTCTCCTCAGTTTCGTTCTTCCTCTAATCTCGCCTTCTTTGTCGGTGGCAGAAGCAGGAGATGTCGGAGAATGACTTCATGGATCTCGGCACCATTCCTTCCTCCGTCAAGGATGAGGTCAGCTTTTTCCCTTTGAAGTTCTTTCTTTAACCTCTCCCCATCAGTTTCCCTCATGTTCCTTTTTCTTTCTTTCAGAGTGGGGCCTTGGCAGAGGAGCTGAACCGGGTGAGTGCCGAGAACAAGAAGCTGACTGAGATGCTCGCGTTGATGTGCGAGAACTACAATGCCCTGAGGAACCAGGTCATTGAGTACATGGCCAAGAACGCAGAGAAGGAGGCTCACCCCAGCCCTTCCAAGAAAAGGAAGTGCGAGGGCGGCGGCGTCAACCATGAGAACAACCACTACAACCATGGAGCCGTCTCCCGGGGCTCAACTGAGGGTAGCTCCACCGACGAGGAGTCGAGCAAGGTTACGCAACCCAGGGAGGAGAAGATTGCTGCTAAAATCTCGAGGATTTATGTCAGGACCGAAGTGTCGGACGCCGGCCTCGTAAGTCATTCTGATCCTTTGGGACGTCGTCTCTGGTCGTTCGATTGGACTTCCATGACCATGTAGGCTAAATCGTTTTAACTTTATTTTTGTCTGCAGACGGTGAAAGATGGATACCAATGGAGGAAATACGGACAGAAGGTGACAAGGGACAACCCGTGTCCTAGAGCTTACTTCAAGTGCTCTTTTGCTCCCAGCTGCCCCGTCAAGAAGAAGGTGCAGAGGAGCGCAGATGACCAGGCGCTCTTGGTGGCCACATACGAAGGCGAACACAACCATCCCAGTCCGTCTCCGGCTGATGAAGCATCGGGATCTGGATCAAACAAGTGCACGACGAATGGCTCAGCACCGCGGTCGTCATCACTCAACACTTCAGGGCCTACTGTCACCCTTGATCTCACCAAGCCTTCTAAGGCAGCAACCAACATTACAAAGGACGGTCCAAGACCAAAAGCTGACTCGCCGAGGTTCCAGCGTTTCCTGGTCGAGCAGATGGCTTCTTCCCTCTCCAATGACCCCGGTTTTACTTCCGCACTTGCTGCGGCTATTTCCGGGAAGATCTTTCAGCAGAAAAAGTAAAACACACCAACTTGAGTCTGCATTGAATTGTAAATACTTATATGAGGATAGGATAAAGGAAGAAAAAAGTAGAATTTCATTTTTCTTGAAAGGAAGGATATATTTGAGCACTGCTACATTTGCATATTTCTGTGACGAGTCAATGGTCTCCTTAGCACAAACTCAAGGCAATTGTTGGGTCCCCAGCTAAAGCAACCGAAGTCGTGTTTGGATCGGAAAAGCTGAGTCATTACATCATTTGGCGAGTGGGCATGCAGCCCCATTTTTCTGACTTATCAGAAGGCCAATGTCTGTCTTGGTCTCACCATGCAAGTATTTGACTTTGTCACTAATTTTTTTTCCACAAATGGAGAGCGTGTTTTCGAGTCAGAATCTATGCGCCATCAAAAGACTGAAACAGCGCCATGTTCATGAACAAGATGGAGTTAAAAATCACGCCCGAATGCGGCCCAACCGGCAGTGTAGGCCGGCCGCGTTGAGCTTTTTATCTAGCAAAGGGAACTGCTGTCCATCAACCAAAAGGAGTACAATTGCTAACGATGCTCCCTAAAAAGCAATCGATTCAGCCTGCTATCCTAACCCAAATGCCATCGCCAGCCACTTCTAATCTTCCACAAAAACATTGAACCAAAACCAGAATAGTGGATTTCAAGAGCTGTCTAACATCTCATTCTCATCTCGCTATCTGAACTAACAAAGAATAATGCCCCGCTCTGATGTAGAATCTTCAAAAAGGTAAGTTGAGCGGCTTGGCTCGGGTGGTCGGATCCTCCTTCAACTCGACGCGAATCATGAACACGTATCCCAGTATCCACAGGAGGATGTATTGGAAGGGCACCCATGCCCAACACGCCAGGAGGCTCATGATGCTGCCCACATACTGGGGATCTTTAATGTAGCCAAAGGGGAATTCCGTGACCCAGGGAATGTCCTTGCCGAATCGCACCCCATAGTAAGTCCCTGATTCGCCGAGCAGCTGGTAGACCCTGCCAGGCAATACACTGTCATCCGATCCGCTCTAGGGAAAAACAAAAAATAAAAGCTCTGCCATCTCTATGATCAAAAGGGCAAATCTTGCTACCCCAGACAAGAGGATGAATTGAAACAGCCAAAAATGGGATTCACCCATCATTCTCAGAGTGAAAATACAAGAAGAGACCTGAAGTTAAGGAACTGGCCGGACAGGAAGAGAGGCCAGAAATAGAAGGGAGGCCAAGACGGGGAGGAGACGGAGAGAAAGGAGATGATCTGGAGGAACTTGAGGAAGTGGGAAACCATGGCCATGACCTTGCTGGGATCACGCCCTTTTCCGCAGAGGTCGACCCACGTCTGGGGCTTCGTCCATAGCCACCAGTAGAAGGGGAAAGGCAGGATTGCCCCGATCGCTGCCGCCACTCCCATCCCTCCCCCACCCTGGCCTTTTCCTCTCTCCCCGGACGATCTCTCTCTTCCCCAAAATTCGATCTTGTCGCCGGGAAGTTGGGCCTTGGCGAATTGTTGCATGGGCCTGTGGATATGGTCAGGGTCAGTCATCCTCTACATGTTTCTCCCTCGGCCTTCCTAGCTTGGATTGGATCAGTCGGCCTCGGCAGCTCTCGTTAAAAGGAACTGGCGTTATTGCGGAGGAAGTTCCCAGTTGTGAGGACAAAGAACATAAACGAGTCAAGCATGGAGATAGCTGCAGCGATTCAGAGGCCAAAAGGAACACTTTTTTCCATCCAATTTGGTTGGGATCATCATCATCATCCTCAGATAGTTGGCATTACAACTGGTACAACACCAAGCAATCTCGCATTGAGCTTCAGATGTAGATAACAAACTCATCGCACTGAATGCCCTTGTAAGCTAACATCACCGGCCTTCTTCCCTCAGCTTCCTCGGCAACACAAGGTAGTAGCGATTTTGGTCTCTTTGTTTCTTGGAATGGCCGGGGGGATGCGCCAGCACTCGCTCTCAATCGTCTTCCTCGCTCTCGTCGCTGAAGTAACTCGCCCTCTTCTCCTTCTTGTCTCTGTTTCCCTCCTCCTCCGTCCCATCCTCTGCCGCCTTCAATAACCTCTCGTCTGCCCGGCCGTCCACTGCAGCGGCCCAGCTTTCCTCCTCGAAAACTTGCTCATCCCTCTCCTCGCCGTAGCGAGCATCTCCTCTCCCCTCGCTGCCACCACCTCCTCCCTTCCTGCCCTTCTTCGGTGCAGGCCTCTCCCTCGGCCCGAGCACGTTCTTCGGACACTCGTAAGACAGGTGTCCCTCCTCCCCACACTCATAGCACCTGCTCTTATCCTTGTACACTCTCTTCCTGATAAACTCAGTCGCCCGGCCGTTATCCTTCGCTATCGAAGCCCTGATCTTGCGGCCGTTGAGGATCTTCCCCTCAAGTTCTCCCGCTGCCTTGCGAGCGTCGGAGGCCGAGACGAACTGGACGAAGGCGACGCCACGGCTGGCACGGGTGAGCGGGTCCTTGAGAACGGTGACCCGGGCGATGGGGCCGAAGTGCGAGAAGAGGACGTGGAGGTCGGAGTTAGTGAGGGAGAAGTCCAGATTTGAGACATAAAGGGTAGATTTTGAAGGGGCGAGCCCGCCGGATCCGCGGGAATTGGACGCTTTGCGGGGGTTACTGGAGCCGGTGGTGGTGAGGTCGGATTGGGGTAGGGAAGGAGGCTGAGGAGCAGAAGGGTAGCGGTAGAAGAAGGTGTCGTCCTCGTCGCTGTCGGAGTTGCCTCTCATCGGCATCGTTAGGGCTTCCGATTGTCGGGGTTTAGGTAGCGGGGAAAGGAGGGGGAAGAGGAGATCGCAAGTGGATGGGCCTAACGGATGGGCTTATGACATTGCTGGTCTGCTCCCAACCTCGTAAGTTAGAAATAACTGCCGAGGCTGGGGAGATCAATGTTTAACAGTAACTTGCAGCCAGTTTGTTATCCAGAAAGCAGAGGACAATGGCCTTCACCTCCTCATTCTCCTTGTCTTCCCAAGTCTCCCTCTCCTCTCCATCTCGTCGTCTCCTTCCGTCGTCGTCTTCCTTCTCTGTTACCTTCCCGTCCTTCCCCACCAGAAAGCCCCTTCCTTGCCGCTGCTCCGACGACGACCGAGTAGCTCCCGCCTCCCCTGCTCAAGCAGCCGTCCCGGCCTCGGCCTCGGCCTCCCCCGGTGTCGACCCAAAGAAAGGTGTCTCCGTTTACAAGCCCAAGTCATACCAAGTCCTCGTCGACGACGCCGCGGCTTCCCTCGGTTTCGCTCTTCAGGATGGCATCACCCGCCTTGAGATCGACTTCCCGTAACCCTCCTCACCTCTTAAATATCTCCTTTACCTTTACCTTTTCCTTTTCTTGTTATTATCTACTGGCGTTTGCTTGTCGATGTGTATGGATGTAATACAGTCGGATTAAAAAAGCGGGTCTTTGTCTTGGGTCTTGGAGTGTTGCTGCTTGGAATCGATAGGGGAAATGGAATGGAGTGTTTATCACACTAGATGCGGGTCTTTTAGGTCTAGCATGGTTATTAGTTCTAATGATTTGATTATATCATGTATGGTATCAATCTCCGGTTGATTTGATATCTAAGTGATTGGAGTGGGAGATGGATTGACTCTTTAGAACATGCTTTTCTTATTGTTTTTTAAGACATCTTACTCTATTCAGTTTCTTGTTATGGTGATGTCTGAACAGGCCTTTGCCTAGCAACTTCTCCTCTTATAAGGTACATATTTCTTCCCGGAAGCCTATTATTTTTTAGCTTGCTGGTCATATCTCAACGCAATTGCGAGTTCTCCCGCTCCAAGTTTTGCTTATTCATAGATATGTAGATAGAATCACCACATGCTCTGGCTCCAGGTCAAGTGGATTGGAACATGGGGCTTTTGTGAAAGATTTGGCTCTTTTTTCCTGTCATGGATATTGGATACTGCGTGGCCCCAGCGCGTGTCATATTCGCCTTGTTCATAAACTCTACCAGTAGTCAACAATGCTCATTACGTAATACTTTTAAACTTCCTAAACATGTAAAGGGCTCTTCAGATGAATTCATCGATGCAAATATTCAACTGGCACTGGCTGTAGTCAGGAAGCTCCAAGAGAAGACAGAGACCCGAGCTTGCATTGTACGAGCTACTCTTTAACTGGTGATTTTCAACTTTAATGTTGTATCAGATTATTGATGGAAAAACAGACTTTACGTTTCAGGTTTTTCCAGACAAGCCAGAAAAGCGCAGGGCCACCCAACTTTTCAAAGCAGCCCTTGATTTGGTAACCATTTCAAAGAGTGACTACATAATTTTACTATTTCTTCTAGGCTTTCTAGGTATTTTCTCTTCTATAATCACTTGTCTCTTCTCAGATCGATGGTATAACAGTTGGGTGCTTGGATGATATACCCAGTGGTCCTGTCGCATCATTCTTGAAATCTGTTAGGAACACCTTGGACTTTGATTTTGAAGATGATAATGAAGGTAGGATACAATTCTCTGTTACTTCACAGGAAACTATCAATTTATTGGTAGCAATAGCCTTTGATCTTATTATTTCTTCCTGTGGATTTACTATTAGGTATTCTCTCAATTACTTTTGCTTTTTTCCATGATGTTTCGATAAACCTGAAATTGCAGGTCGCTGGCAGTCAAATGAGCCGCCAACACTATATATATTTTTGAATTGCAGCACAAAAGAGCTTCCTGTCATAGAAAAATACGTGGTAATAACTTGTTGTTTCCTTGCCGGTATTTTGAAAAGATGGTGCCCAATCTACCTTTACTGGTGACTTCTGAGGCTTGCTTAAAAGCAGCATTTACTCTTTAACAGTCTCCGAATATTCTGAGTGTTTGAATTTACTTCAATCATCCCAATGGTTGTCATAAATTCAGTTTGTTTTTTAAGTACTTTTGAAACTGCCCTTTTCCAATACTTAGCCCGTGTTTATCAATTCTTTGCAGGAAAAATTTGCAGCATCAACTCCAACACTTCTATTTAATCTGGAACTCGAAACATTACGGTAAAACTTGCTTATCTCTCAGAAATGCTATTTTAGATGTCGCTGTTAAGAATTCCAATGAGAATCCGTCTCGCAGTGCGGACCTGGGTCTCCTGGGATTTCCAAATAAGGATTTACACTATCGATTTCTTTCTCAATTCATTCCCGTTTTTTACATCCGAACGAGAGAATATTCAAAGGCAAGTATTGCGCTGGATCTTACCTATGTTATTAATTATTGATATCTCAAGAGAATTTCTTCACTGACTCTGAGGTGATGGATAAGTGAAGACAGTTGCAGTGGCACCATACATTGTTAATTACAGCGGAGCACTGTTTCGCCAATACCCTGGTATGCACAGAGCTCTCTTTAGCTCGGATAAATGCTAGAAACCACATTTATTTCAAGTTGAGGAAAGTGAATATTTAGTCAAAAGCAGTTGTTCTAGTGATTACTTGATTGACAGGTGGTAATATACTTTGACCATCGACCTTTCATTACCGCTTGAAACGTTTAAATCTTATTTCTAGAAAGCATTCTGTAGGGCCTTGGCAGGTGATGCTTAAGCAGGCAGATAGTTCTTATGCTTGCATCGCGGAGAGCATGACCCGTTTCACCCTCGGAGAAGTAAACCTCCTAAAATAGGCTTCATCTGGCATTGTTATGCTACCATATTTCATTTCCTGATGCTTTCTCTCTCTTCAGACTAAGGATGAGCTACTGAGAATCCTGGGACTCCAAGAGGAACAAGGAAGCTCATTAGAATTCCTTCGCAGAGGTTACAAGGTTAACTACGAAGCTATCCACTGAAGTGCATGAGTTATTTTTGTCAAAACTACCTTATCTTGAAGAGGATTCTAACCTTAGTCGTTTTACTGCTCATTTTCCAGAAAGCGTTTCAGTGGTTGGCCATTATTTAATTTCAGAATAAATAAAGTCACATGTGCCATTTTCGAAAAGTGTTCCTGGAGTGTGTATTCTGTGGATAACAAGCAATTTATTTGGCTTCACTGCGTCCTCTGAAAATGCAGTCTGCTACATGGTGGGAAGAAGAAGTCGAGTTGGAAGCATCGTCGGCATGGCGCAGTTGAGTGGTGGTTAGGAGCATCTGGGATTGCCAGCTAGATCTCAAATTCTCCTTGTGAACCCTGTTTCTAGCAATCTTTTTCTACATCAGGCATGTTGTTCTACATGTTCTTTTAAACCTTTTATTCCTTTTTTTGGGATGTCCCTTGAAAAGCTGCCGCTTTCTGAGTTGTAAAGTGATGACCGCAATCTGAAGCTTCTACAATGGTAAAAGTTATGAGAGAGACCAACATGGGGTTGGTCCAAGTGGTAAGGAGTTTGGATTCGCTTAAGGAGTTCGAAACCTACCGTACGCAGCCACCCCTGTTGGAAGACTCACCCACCATAGCCAGGTGTCCTACCCGGGTCGAGTCAGACGAAACCGGGCGAGGGCGAGCAACCAAAAAAAAAAAAATGTTATGAGAGAGGTTTAGGATTTCATAGTGGCGCGACTGTTGTGAGTCGTCAGTTGAGGAAACAAAGGATTTCGGTCAAATTAACTGCCAACAAGGTCTTTTGTCCGATTGCCGACATGACTCCGATCAGACAACCGTGAGAGGAGCATCCTCGCAGGTGAGATAAGGGCACTCGTCCTTGTTAAGAAGACATGGTCACAATATGTAAAGTTGTTCCGATACTATGTCCTTTGGATTTTGTGGAAACTCTCCGGAATCTGTCCTTTTGTGAAGAACTCACTCCATTTGGAGTTTTGGACTGCTGTTGAAGCCCTTGCAGAGTTGTCTCTATTCCTACTCGACTCCGAATAATCAATTGCCCTGTTCTTTTCTTGGGTCTTATCTATGAACATATCAAAAGGTGGATTAACATATTGTCATCCCAGCAACAATACATTGCGTTGTTGTCGTGGTAAATGTTCCCCACAAATTACTCTGAGTAACTAAAATCTGGTTCTGCAGGTTTCTGTAGCTTGATCAGGTCAGGGGCACTTTTCAGGCTCCTCTGCCGATGGCCTTTGAGAGCGTTCGCAGCAAAACGAGATGCAAATATTGTTGCACCTATGCTTGTACTATGGTCTCCCGCCCTGTTATTAGCCCCAATCAGAGCACTCTCCTCGGAATCTTCTTCGTAATACTCTTCCTCCTCTTCCAATCGTCGCAATTCCGCGTTCCTCCTCCTGGTATAGCGCCGCCATGCTGACTGGATAAAACAGGCAGCCCATGTCCTCCACTGTTGTGAATAAAAACGAAATGTATGTTGAACCTGTCTACTGTGCAGCCTCCTGAACTGACTCGCTACAAATTTTAACTCTTCTGCCTCTAGAGCAAACGCCTCAACCTCTGTCAGTGCCTTAACTGTTCGTGTCGATGTTGGCAAGTTGGAAGCAGATTTAGGGTCCAGCGCCCAGGTTAGCAGTTCTTCTCCGCAAAAATCGCCTTCCTTCAGGAACCCGCGATTGAAAAATCCGCTACGACCACCATCAGTAGTCACACTCTCCAGTCTTCCACGTATGATGAACATCATCTCATCCACAGGGTCCCCTTCTCGCACAATGTATGTGCTATCTGTATATAAACTTGGTTTGAGACGCTCACAGATTGCGTCAAGCAGCCGTTCATCCATATTAGCAAACAAAGGAACCTGCATTTGCCATCATATCCTTAGCATTAAAAATGGGTCGGAAGGTGTGCTCTTCTCATCATGTTCCTATTTGATTTCTAACACAATCATTCATGAAAGACAGGTTATGCTTTACCCTTCTGACTAAATTCAGACAGAGATGCCTTTTGATATCCCTCCGCAAATCCTTCGGCAGACTACTAACCAATGACTCTTCATCAACTCCTCTGGTTTCTAACCACTTGTACTGGTCATATCGCCTGACTCGTTCCCGAAGCTCTGGCGGAAGCAACCGATGATGCATCCATTGCTCGGAGTCACGCCTTTTGACTCTCATCTCCTCCAGACGAATCGTGAGAGACTGGAGGTAAGTCTGTAACATTTGAAAATCGCAGAAAGAGCCTTGACATCAGTTTATTCAGCACCAAAATAGATCTTACTCTCGATGTCACGGCTTGCACAATTTGATGTTTTACAGGAACTTCCTCATCACACTAGAGAAATTGAAATTTAGCAGACTGACAGATGCTTGTAAAAATAATCATGTTTGTCCAAAGAGATGAGCGATATGAAAAATCACAGACTTGCATATTGCCGATCAGCAGAGCAAAAAGGATGAGACCGGATATTGCCAGGACTATCGAGAAAAGCACTTCTCCCGAGTATGTACTTGTTTGGAGGCCCTGACCAAGTGTGCTGATGCAAGAAAAACACTACCATACAGTCAAGAACGAGATTATTCATACAGAACCTGCCTGAAACGAGCGAGGGTAGAGACTACCTCAAATTCTGAAGTCCCCACCACAAGCAATAGCAAAATTTAGAGAAGAAATCCCTTGAAGCAACTATGTCAGATATTATGGCCTGAGTGTATATTCCGTAATTAAAGGCTGACAACTGGTTATCCGGCGTTGGGGAACACCTCTGGCCAAGAACATCGTCCATAATTTCGCTCCAAGCGTCATAACCCTCTACATGCTTGTTGCCACAGTAGAGAAAATCTTTCACGCATTTGGGTCCCGTGTCAGCGCATGCTGCTTGCCAGCAAGCATCCTTGCGTTCGACTGCCAGCAAGTACCACAGTGCCCCAAATATCTACAAGACGATGCATCAAAGCAGCTGAGTGTTGCCTTGAATTCAAAAGACAGTAATCTGTTCAGCATGACACCAGGAAGAGAAAAACGAGAAAGTGACTTACATGACTGGCCAACATGTACCACAGCAAGTAGTACGCAGCACCTGCCCAAGCACTTTCAGCGAAAACACCGGCAGTCTTCTTCACCTGGGACGTCAAAGGTATAAATCGAATGGCTCGCGGAATATACTGTAGGAAGACCACATTTAGTAACTCGTGCTTTGTATTCAGTACTTCTGTTCCTTTAGACCTGTGAAGAAAATTCCACACGACAATCTGACCGACGAAGAAGGGTTAGAGGGAAACCAGAAAGCCCGTTCAAGAAGTACAGAGAAAGCTAGGAAAATGAACCACGGGGCTAGTGAAGGAGCGCAAACAGAGTATTTCACGGACCTGTGGTGCTGGCATTACGGAAAGCAGATCCACGAAGAAGTAACGCCTCATGTACCGTGCAGCTATCTCCTTTGGATCGATCACCAATTCACCTCTGCCGAACACACGTGAAGACGGCGCGATATACGCCGTGCGGAACTGGAGGTACATCCGGTTAATATAGAATGCATCGATAATAGTCCTCACTGTCGTAATTAGAGCTGCTAATCCCTTGTCGATCCCGAGGCAGTTCGACGTATTGAACACCGGGAGATAGAAGAACAAGGGGTCGATCGACACAGCGAGAATGCACGATATCACGAAGAGCTTATTCCAGAGCTGAAGCGACTTGTCTTGGGGATCAAAGATTTTCCTATCGGAGACTTTGAGATCTTCTGGGAATACCGCCTTGGTGACCCCGAACCTTATTGACTTCCCGAACGCCTTGATCCCTTCCGATCCCTGGTTAACGCCAAATCTAAAGGACTTGGACGCATTCCTGGTGTTGCCTCCCATGCGGAATAGCCCACCGAGGTCGAAGCCGAACCCTTTCATCCAGCCGCGTTGAGACGGCAGCGACACCTCTGAGTCCAGTTCATCCAACCTTGCAAGAGAAATGAATTTCGCTCATCCTACAAGGCAACGTCTATCGTGATCCCGCATGCATATACACCCGTGTCAAACATGCCAAACCAACCTTACGAATTTCTCTTTATGTCCGCCGATGAGTTGAGACTTGTAAGGGCGGACGAACATGATAGTTTGCGAACTGCAGATTCGGACAGAGCCAAATAACAGGGGACGCGCATCCCTCTCAGGAAGAAATTTCTCCACAGAGACAAAAACCAAAGGGAAACACAAGAAAAAGGACAGAAACGAAAGAAGGTTGGAGAGATGAGGAGAGGATCACACATCGTCAATGGCCACGTGTCGAATCCCCGGCTCAATCGGGAGATGGGGGCAGAGAGAGATTTGAATGCATGGCCCATAATTTTGCTCCTCCCTCCCTCTGTCTCTGTCTCTGTCTCTGTCTCTCTCTCTCTCCTGTTCATTGTCTACACTCACCCCCTTCTTTTACAACATGCAACGCAAAACTCAATGAATACACCACACATTTACAGAGGAAGATCGGGGAGGGGGGAGCTAAAAGCAATCTCATTCTCCTTCTCATCCTTGATCCCCACAACCACGACCTAATCCTTCAGCCGGATCACACGACACTCTTGCTTTTTATGTCATATTATATATATTTAAAGCACGGGGGAAGAAGTTACTACTCAAAGTTTGCTTTTTCACCAATGTTGGTTAATCAAGGGATTCCCCCCACCCCCATCCAATCTCGGTAAAAAAAAAGCAGAGTAACTCCAAGCAATGCGACAAGAATTAACAGTGACTTTTGAAAAGATGCCCTTTTCTTTTTCTTTTTTCTTCTTCCTTTTTTTTCTTCTTCTTCTCCCCCCTCCCAACCTCCCCATGAGATTCCTTCTTGTCCGTGCTGTTCGCTGTCTGCTGTTCGATGTGAGTCCTCTCCTTCTTCCTCGACTCGATTAAGGCAAAGAATGATTAAAGCGAGGGTATCAAACAAACGGATGTAAGAGCAGTGCGCCCATGAACAGGACAAGTCACAAAAACGACCACTGTAGTAGATGAGAAGCAGAGCAGAGGGGGAAAAGAACCATGGTTTATGCATCTCTAAAAAGTCTTTTAATAATAATTGCTTCGTTTTTTTTAGAGGAAAAAGCAATCATGCTTGTCTTTTAAAGAACCGAAAAGGAAAAGTTAGGGCGCATTCCGTTTGGTTGCATTCCCACTATTACCAACTTTTTCCCCTCCACAAACGGGTGTGTGTGTGTTTGTCTCTGTCTTTCTGTAATCAAGAAAAGCACCCAGTTATTGGACCCTCCACCCCCAAAACACCACACCCCACTTCCTCTTATCTTCATTTTCCCCAATCACGCAATCAAAAACTACAATCTCCATCTCGGGAGATTACCGGGTTGTCCCTTTCTGTAATCCTCTCATGATTGTGCAACTGTAAATTGCAATCCCTCTCCCACTCACTTAAGTATCCACACCACCCCATGAAGGCCAACCCAACCCCAACCACAACCACAACCACAACCACAGCCACCACAGTCATCGTCCTCCGCCACTCTTACCCAGTTACCTAAAGCTCCAACCCAGAAAGACCCATTTCCCAAACCTGCATCACACCATGCCCTCGAGGCTGTTTCCTCCTCCAAGTTCGCATCTTGCTGAACCCAACACCTTCGCCAAGTCCAGGGTCCTTTTCCCGATCCTGACAGTGTCTTCCTCCGTTGTCATTGTCCTGGCAGTGATCTACTTGCTTTATTATTTCTACTACCACGTCCTGTACAGGTCCAGGACCATCCCCCTTGACTCCGGCTCCCCCCTTAATATTGTGAGGTACTCCCTCAAGGAGATTAGGTCCGCCACTCAGGATTTCCACGAGGCCAACGTCATCGGGAAAGGCGGGTCTGGGACCGTGTTCAAGGGGATACTCAAGGATGGGAAGCTGGTCGCGGTGAAGAGGCTGGACGCCGCGTCGCCCGATACGGGGAGGGAGTTCCAGAACGAGTTGCAGATCCTGGGGGTCCTGAGGTCCCCTTTCCTGGTGACACTCCTTGGATACTGCGTCGAGAAGGAGAAACGCATGCTCGTCTACGAGTACATGCCCAACAGGAGCCTCCAGGAGCTCCTTTTCTGTGAGGGCGAGCCGAGTCTGAGCTGGGATAGGAGGTTCTCCATTGTCCTTGACGTTGCCAGGGCCCTGGAGTTCTTACATTTGGGGTGCGATCCGCCTGTGATTCACGGAGACATTAAGCCAGGCAATGTCCTTCTCGACTCGGATTACCGGGCCAAGGTCTCGGATTTCGGCTTGTCTAGGATGAAAGCGAATGGAGATTTTGGGGCGGATGTTTTCAATCAGGATTTGGGTCACTGGAAAAGCCAGGATCTTTCTGGGACTTTGACTGCTGAAACGCCTCCCGTGATTGGCACTCCGGTAGAGACATCGACCACGATGGAGGTGGACTTTGCTCTTGCTTTGCAGGCTTCTTCTTCATCCAAAAGGAGTCGAGGGTGCTGCAACCCCAACGTGAAACCTTTGAACTTCAATTCGACGAGTGGCAATGATAATGTGGCAGATGATGGCCCCATGAAAGGAGTCGTCGAAGGAAATCCAAAGGGAAAGGAAGTTTCAGTTGTTGTCGACGTTGGATGCGACGACTGGAGAAACAGGTTTGTGCCTTATGATGATGATTCGCCTGGATCGAAACAATGGGGAAAGGACTGGTGGTGGAGACAGGATGGGAGTGGGGAACTGTGCAGCAAGGATTATGTGATGGAGTGGATAGGAAGCCAGATTAGCCCCTCCACAGATCCTGACTGGGACGATGAAGGGAAGAACTTTCCCGAGAGGCCCAATTTGAGTAATCCGGCTACGTTGGATAAGTCTGAGGATGTTAGCGAATCCCATGATCTGGAACATGGAGCTCAGACCTGTGACAAGGAATTAAGTAAAGGCTGTGCGAATGGAGCCAGGCATTTGGAGAAGAAACACAGAAAGATGCAGGAGTGGTGGAAGGACGAGCGTGTTGCCGACATGAGGAAAGAGCGTAAGAAGTCGAGGATACTTGAAATGAAGTTGAAGCGAGGAGTGAGATTGCCGCACTTTGATCTTGGACGAAGGTTCTACTTCCACAACAGGAAAAAGTCTCTTGTGCAGAACGAACGAAGTGCTGAAGCAAATGGAGAGTTCAGTTTCAGGAGGGGATTCTGGAAAAAGGACGCCAACTCAAATACCAGTGACATGTGGAGCGGAGATCTATTTAGCCGAGAGCTAAGCAGCACGACCAGCATGAGAGGCACATTGTGCTACGTAGCCCCGGAATACGGCGGATGTGGATACATGTTGGAGAAAGCAGACGTTTACAGTCTTGGAGTATTGATCCTTGTAATTGTATCTGGAAGACGACCATTACATGTACTTGCATCCCCAATGAAACTAGAGAAGGCCAACTTGATCAGCTGGTGTCGACACTTAGCACAGGCTGGTGATGTGCTTGAACTCGTGGATGAAAGGCTAAATGGCGAATATAGCAAGGAGCAGGCGACCCTATGCATAAACCTGGCCTTGTTTTGTTTGCAGAAATTGCCAGAGTTGCGACCAGATATAGGGGAGATTGTGAAAACACTGAGAGGTGAGATGGATCTCCCCCAACTGCCGCTCGAGTTCTCGCCTTCGCCACCATCCAAGATATTTGGAAGATCGAGAAGGAAGCAGAAAAAGAGTACAGAATGAGGCCTGATCCGACATAAGTTGTAGATTTGGTTGTTATTTCTTCTCTTCAAGCTTCTTGCTGCTTTCCCTGAGACCCCTTCTGTTGAGTTCTCCCATGAGGATGAGTTGAAAGGCAGAATACAACGGCTCTTTCAAAGCATTCCTCATGCGCAATTTAATCTCAGTTGTTCGGACAACTTAACAACTCTGCGATGATGATTGATGTAACAAAGTCCGCAGGGTGAGGTACAGAGTCCAGATTCCGGGAACAACAATGAAGTACATGATTCAAACTGGCACTTTCAATTCAACCAATAAATGATGATTCCAAGTAGTGACACCAAATGGCAGCCTTCAAACTCTTAAGTTACAAAGGAAAAGTAGAGTACAATTTGCAATGAATCACACGGGACATCACGCGACTGCAACCTATTGAATTCTGGGTAATATAACAACTGAAGAACAACCTCAACTCAGACGTATCCCGCTAGAACCAGACAGGTGCCATCAAAATGGCTGCAACCAACCCACAAACACCCAACTGATAACCAGTGAAGCCAATAGCATTGTCGAGAACCCTCTCTGCTGCTGACTTGTCGGAGGAGTTCCCAGACCCGCCGGGTGGAGAGGGCAAGGCGTGGACGAGGACGGACACCTTCATGTTGTTGAAGCACTGGCCGTTCCCACATATGAAGTAATACCTCTTGGCCTTGTCGAGCAGGATGAAGTCCTTACCGCTGCTCCAGTTTCCGGTGGCACCGTCCGTGGTGCAGTTGTCGTAACCTGTCTGGTTCACCTCAAAAACGTTGTACTGGGACTTCTGGTACCTGAACGCTGCGGAAAAGGAAAACAGCATCACAACAAATAAAGGAAGAAGTTGGCAACTTCAACTAAGTCTGGGCAAACGAGGGGGATTCCGGAAATGGGTATGACCCAAACGAAGGAAAGAAGCAACCTTTACCGAGCGTCAAGATTGAAAAGCCAAATTTGGATCTACCCAGATGTAATGACAATTCAGGAAGGGGGGGGGGGGGTGAGAAGGCGTACAGATAAGGTCGCCGACGTAGAAGGTCTGGTTGTTCGCCCAGAGGGTGTAGTTGATGCCAGGGTTCCATCCATGGTTGGCGCCCACAATGTGGTCGGTGGCGGTGGCCGGAGACGATGACAGGAGGAGGAGAGAGGCTGCGAAGAGAAAGAGATGGGGGGCTGAGCTGGGAGATGCCATCTCTGGGTTGGCTTGGTTGGTCTCGGTAGATTCTTAATCGACACTCAAGTTGGAAGTGTGTAGAAGTAGAGAGAGGACATGACAGGACAGCAGTAGTCGCTTGCTTGTTCTTTTAATTGTTTTTCTTTTGGGAATTTTGGTTGGGGAGAGAGGGGGATTTGGGTATTGGAATATGGATAATGATGATAATGTCCTTTGAATAATTCACTGGAACCGATGCAACTGGACTGCCCCAGGTTTCCCAAAATTCAAATATCAAATGCCTTTATTTAGTGAGCCATAGTCTCACCCTCCTTTCCGATTCCCTTCTTACTATTCATTCCTTCTTCCATTTATGTTTGGCTTAAAACATCTTTTTCTTTTTCCATTCTAATGTTAAGAGTTAAGACCCGGGTAGAATGGGAAGCGGCTAACGGTACGTGTACGTAACCGTTACGTTGTTTGCTAAAATCGATTTTTTTTTAGTAACGTTTACTAAAAATCGATGTTTTTTAGTAAAATCGTTAGTAAATTAATAAAAAACATTAGTAATCCGTTACTAATTTTTCACTGTTTGACCATTAGGAATGTTACTAAACTAGTTTTAATAAATCGGCCGGAAAATTTACTAAACTTTTTAGTAACCGATTACTAAAACTGAACATTACTAAACCGATTACTAAAACTGTCAAATCGGTTACTAAATTTTCGTAAATGAACAGTACATTTCGAACCTAAAACTGAACATGTTTTTAGTGTGATTACCATTTTACCCCTACGGTAAAATTATAAATAGGTTCGGTTTTAAGTTTGGACTAAAAATTCGTAAACGATTTTGTAATTTATCGCAGGGGTAAAATGGTAATTTCACACTGAAAACAGGTTCAGTTTTAGGTTCGGAATGTAATGTTCATTTACGAAAATTACTAAAAAATTTAGTAATTGGTTACGGAATTTTATTCCAAAAGTAGTAAACGATTACGAAAAAAATTTCAAAAATTTAGTAATTTACAAACGACTTTACTATGTCAAACAGTAATTTACTAATTTTTTTAACAAAATTAGTAAATCATTACTAAAATCTCCGGACAGGAAACCTGAAAAATTACTACTATTACTAATTTTTTAACGTAACATTTACTAATTTTTCACTGTTTGACCATTCGGAAAGTTACTAAACTAGGTTTAGTAAATCGGCGGAAAAAATTACTAAACTTTTTAGTAACCGATTACTAAAGTTGAACAGTGAAATGTTAGTAACGATTACTAAAAAAAACTGTCAAATCAACGTTATTTTTAGTAATCGGTTACTAAAAAGTTTAGTAAATTTTCCGACCGATTTACTAAACCTAGTTTAGTAACTTTCCGAATGGTCAAACAGTGAAAAATTAGTAACTGATTACTAATTTTTTTTAGTAATTTACTGATCATTTTACTAAAAAAAGTCGATTTTTAGTAAACATTACTAAAATTTTGGTCGAATTTAGTAAAGCACGTAACGCTTACGTGCACGTACCGTTAGCCGTTTCCGGGTAGAATGGGATTTACATGAAAACCTAAATTGGGTCGGGCAGAATCCGACAATCTACACCTACTCGATCTTTCCTTTAGAAAATCTTTTACTGAAGTAAAGTCCCTCTGAGGATGTCTTGCGCCTGCCTCCTCGTCTTCTTTCTTTCCCTTCCTCACTTCCACGTTAATGTCCCCCCCAAAGTGCTGCATTACTAACGCCTTCGTTAAGTACTCCGCGGACGCGATCATGTCTCCCACTTCCCTCGCTTTGGGTTTTTTGCTCCTTTCCACCGAGATGAGATCGAAACGTTCTTCCATGTCCATCATCACCTGTTCCAGCTTCTCTGCTGAAATATCGTGATGTCCCGCTATCTGGTTCCTCCCCTTCTCGTGTAAGTCCAGGCATTGTACAATAAGGCCCCATCATTCTCAGCATAAGGCCAAGTAAGGCAGAGTGGCCAAACCCTATGCCGAATAGGAAATACGCATACAATGAGGCAGTGGTGAGTTTGGCGAATGCCTCCATCAGTACTTATGTGAATACCTCTATCGTCTGTTTTGACTCAAGCAGGGAAATGCTCAAGTTATAGCCGCTGGGACATAGAAGTTCTACAATGACGATCTCACCCTTCTTGGCCAGTGTCACTCCCAGTTGGGGTCCCTTCGGTATCGGCAGTCTGAAAACCAGGCACCCCAGTTGCACTTCACCAACCAAATCACACACGAGCCCGGCCACTACTGATGCCGCCAAAATAAGCAAGACGGAGATTTCTCCTTCACAGGCTTCCCCTCTGGTGATCTCCGAACAACATAGTGTATCACAAGCCGCACAGCCAAGTATGAGGCCGTGAGCGAAATTACCGTGCAAACATTTGTCCCACAACATTACAAACTAGCACCTTGCTAATTGGTGTGCAGGCCTAGATCGGATGCCATGATTTTCAGCTCTTTTAAAGTGTATACAATATCTGAGAACCACATTGTTGACATCACTGCTGAGAAGAACACATTTGTAATACCTCAAATTATATTATAAGCCACTATTTTTTTAGTCCATTACATAAACCCAATCTAAAATAATATGAAGCCCAACTTTCGTTTTTGAAACAAAATGGTCAAAACCCAATTCAAGCCCACCCTCGTTTTAATTTTATTCTATTTGTTTTAATTTTTTAACCTTATCCTCTTCAACGGTTTTCACTTCCCATAATCCTCCAATCAATCCGAGATTTTAGGGAGAGATTTCTTTTCCTCTGATTCCTCTCTTTCACACGCTATCTCCACAATCCCCTTCCCAAAAAATATATCATTATGACAAGAAAAATCTTTAGACAGAATCCCAGTTCTTGAGATTCTCCAACACGTACTCCTACCCTCTACGAATCGGAGGTCAACTCCTCATCCCTATACATCATTGCCGGTGGCCAACTCCTCCCAACGTACACACATAAACCGGAGCCAAGGACTCCCCGTCTCCAGTGCTGACGAGCCAAAGCCTCCTGACCAGCCCACACCCTTCTCTCCGATGACACTGCCTCTTGTCACAGCCACAATCCAAGCATGGTGCTTCAAGGCAAACCCCCTTCGTGAACTCCTCAACATCCCTTTTCTCCACGGGCCATCCCAAGGCGAGGCAACCTCTCGGTGAGACCTCCTCTCACTTGTTCAACTTATTTAACGGACACCCACGACGTCTGTTATACTCACCGCGTTCTGTCTACTTGTGCTTTGGTGTTAATGTGCATGAACACACCGTTATTCACGAGTTCGAGGTGGTCGAAGGCTGGAAATCACGAAGTTTGACGTCGCAGTTCACTTTTGGGGGCGCTGCTCTTCCGTCCAGCAACGGAATCAAGCTTAGTCAGGTCCAACCTCTTCCTCTCTCTCTCCTGGTTGTGTGGATGGCTTATGCGTTTAAATTGAGCATGCATAGCCTGAGTTATGACTGATTCTTAGGACATATGCGTGCTGGAACTTCGCTGCTATCGTTGCTTGATGTTTTTATGTATAATTTCTTGCTTGTTACACGGAACGAGTTTAATTTTAGCTCTTCGGTTTCCTTTCTTAACAGGGAACAATTTTTTCGTTGACAACGTTTTCAAACAAACGCATTTACATGAAGTTTTTGGTCATTGAAGGTTGAGGAATGAAGCTGCTCTGTTTCGTGCATCCGCGAAGCAAGCAGCCACATTCAATCAGACCTAACTCGGTTCCTGTAACTCGGAATTATCTGAAACTACTTGGAATCACTCCTTCTTTAACTTGTCTATAACTTTCATGTTTTAAACTTTTCTATTTGAGACCATTTCGATCGAGTTTTGCTGACATTGCAGAACTATACATTTATGTTCAAGAGCAGAATTTCTGCTTCTGTTTCTGTCGCGGGTGATCCCGTTTCCGGTTCCATCTAAAATGGATATCCTCCCTTGACGATAAGGCTTCGAATTTTTGAAAATGTGAAGGAGTCGCCACTAACTTATTTTAAGTTCAAGTTAGAAAAACTGTAGAGATTCGTTATGGTTCGGGAATTAGGGATTACTAAATCGCATGCATCAAAAGAAAAGGGAGGCTTTTATTGTGTGTTTTCGATGTCCGATTTATTTGAGCTCGGTTTTAGAAAAAGAAGTTGTTTGATATATAAAAAATGATTTCGAGCTTAATAATGCTTAAAATGTCTACGTGAATCATTTTTATGAAAATATTTCTTCTTAAAAATTGAACTTTCGGGCAAAAATGCAAGCAACATAGATTTATTAATGCCCTTAACAATTTCTAAGCCAAAAATAAATTCAAGGGAGAACCGGATGTTGTACCATTCCTCGCTCTCTGTATAACGCCCCGTTAGCGTTTGTACCTCACGGTGCTGTTTTTAGAATAGGTTGACAGCGAACCTGACGAGCCGTTGATGCCGTAACGTTGGTGAGTGCGAAGCCGTCTTCAGATGGTCTTGATCTTCGAGAATCCAAATAATCCCTCGAATACTTCGTTATCTTGAATACGTTGAATGGGGTGCGTGCCTCGGTTGTCCGCAAGGCACGTCCCCGAAGTACCTGCATAAATATCGAATAAACGAAGTAAACTGTTCGAAGATGATTTGAAACAGGATTAATTACAACATTGTAGGAGTTATTTCAATGGAAGAGAACTTGCAATAAACCTCCATACATGCAACTATAATTAGCGACCCGTAACGATTAAAAGCACATTGTGTTATAAATCAATTGAGAAGAAATAAAAAAAAGTTGAAAACATTTTTTAAGAAAATAAATTTTGAAAGTATGGAAGAAATAATTAAAATGATTTTTTAATTAGAAAGACAAGACACAACAGATTATAAACGTCATGTGGGAAACTAAATTAAAATGAAAAGAAATAAAAGCATGACAACACGTCCCAAAGCAGCAAAAAGATGTTTTCTTTTTAATTGATAAAATAATAATAATAATAAAATAAAATAAAAATTGAGTCGAGACTTGATGAATTCTACCCACAGTTAATACAATTGTTAAAATCGATAAACTAAGTAAAATTAGAGACGGAACAAAGCAAAGCCAACCCACGTTTCAATTTAGCATTAGTAAAACAAAAAGAATTAGAGAGGTGAGACGAGACTAACCAAGGAGAACTCTGTTTGCTGGGGGTTGAACATCTTTGGGTTCGTGACACCGTGAGTGACAATCTATGGCGTGGATTCGCCGGGGTTTGGTCAGATGCAAGCGAAACGAGAGCATCAACATGCTTGGATCAAGCCATGACAAGGCAACCCGAGCGGAGCGTCGCCAGATCTGACCTAAATGTGAGAGTGCACAGATTAGGAGAGAAGAGGGTCGGCCTCCCGGGAAGAGACCCGCTGCCGTCGTATGACCCGTAGGGGGAGGATATCGGATCTGAACCAGGCCGATTATGGAGCTTCGACGTATGGGGTTCACCACATGGCAGAGGGAGGTCGGCTGGGTAGTTGAGACTCGGTGCCTATGCCTTAGATGGGTAAGCCGAGAGGGAGGATCCTGGAAGTGCGTTGAGGCAGCTGATGGCAACGAGAGGCGGGGACACGCCCTGGGCGTCGTGGTTGTCGAAGTTGGGAGTGCCTTGGGTTCCTAGTCAATTCCGCTGAGTATGGTCCTGGGAGTAGACAGGTTTGGCCATCATGGTTGTCGAGACTTGGTGTCTGCTGTCAAAAGGACGAGGCGCTGCTGGTGTGGCCATCCACAGATATGGTGCACAACAGAGAGGCCGTTGTTTTGCTGGAACAGACGTCTTCATCGTTGCCGCGACCAGGAGACGGCTAAGGACGGCATGGGTCTGCTGTGCGCTTGATATATATCTGCGAAGCATAGGCTGGTATGAAACTGCGACCTCTAGTATTTGCTGTGGCCGTGGTTGTCACTGCTGCTGGTGTGAGGCTCGTTGCTGCGGGAGCTGAGGTATCATCCTGAGGTGTCCTGCAAAGGTGGATACTCCAGGATGGTGGGGAGCCTGATCTGGAAGGAGTCTCGTAATGTAAGACGGTGGCTGGTCGCCGGGATGCGGTGCTTGATTCCGACGCTGCTTCTAGATGTGGGGGACGATGGTGACCAGAACGGATTCGGCCGACGGGGCGAGGACGACTGCTGGCTTCTTCTTCGGCTCCTTCATGGGAGATGTTGCGGGTGCGGACAACTGCGGTCCGAAGATTTTCATAAGGAACAGCACCTTGTTGACCTGGTAGACCGCGAGCTGATTTTTTCTGAATAAATGGTGTTGCCCGCTGTCACGTTGATTAAGCCGGTTGATATGTTCACCGAATTGCCGAACGTGGCCAGGTTCATGGAGAACTTGAACTTGCCGCTACCCACCAGCCTGAGTCCTCAAACGGGTTGCTGGCGGTCTGGAACTTTGGGTGTTTTAGGGGCGAGACACCAATTGCTGATTGAAAAAATACATAATGAATCAAAAAGTAGATAAATTCATAGAATCAATCAGAAACAAAGGAAAGAAGCTACCGGGTACTGAAAACGTCTTGATGGAGGGGGATTTATCTGACGTCGCTGAAGAATAATCTGAAGTTTGCTGTCGCGTCGAAGAAAGCTCGGCCGGCTGGGATATGACCTGATGCAATTTCTATTGAAAAAAATCGAGAAGAGACACTACCTTGAACGACGAAGCCTTTGTTTTTCTGTCTCTTCTCTCGGTGTTTGTCCTGTGTATCTGAGTGTGTCTTGAATGTCTAAACTTTCCCCCTTTTATAGTTTCTTTTGTCCTTCGTATTTTTTGCAATGTAATATTACGTTTCCCCACTTTGATTTTATTTCATTTGATTTTATTTCATTTGATTTTATTTGATTTTATTTCATTTGATTTTATTTCATTTGATTTCATTTGATTTTATTTCATTTGATTTTATTTTATTTTATTTCATTTGATTTGATTTGATTTTATCTTGTTTTGCTATTTTATTTTATTGTTATTTTAAAAAAATTGGGTTATGACAGTTTCTTAAACATAACTTGAACATCAAAGTCTTTTTCGATCTGAAATCAATTTGGATGGATGCATCTTCAAGTTTTCTACAACTTTTACATTTTTAAAATTTTGATTCGATGTCATTTTTGTCGAGCTTTTGTCGGTTAAATGATCAGCTGTAGGACTCAACCGTTCTGCACTCGAGTAACAATACTACTTTGATCAATTCAGTGTAATTTTGTCTATAGAACTCCAATTAACTAAAAATCAATTGGATAGTTTTTTTTTCTAGACAATCTACAATTTTTATGTTTTGAACTTTTCCATTCGAAGCCTTTTTGGTCGACCTTTTATGAGTGAAGGTTGTGTTGCATTCTGTACATGACTAGAAACGCTGATTTAGTTTTCACGGCATAACTTGGGATACATAGCTTTGTTTAACCTAAAACCAATTGGGTAGCTTTATCTTTTACTTACCTACAATGTTTATGTTCTGTACTTTTCATTTTGATCAATGTTAGCCTACGTTAAATGGCGGTCAAACTTGCTATAAGATGCAGTCCAATTACAGTTTGAATGACCAAATTCATTCTTTTATTGACATCAAACTACACGCTTGTTTTCTTTCCTAAAATTTTGCATGCGAAAACTACATTAAGTTTTTCTTTCCCTAGTAAAATTTTATGATTTTTGGACGAGCATATGAAATGTTATGATTTTTCTCACTTTCGTCATCTTATTGAAGTTTGAGAAAATTGCATAGAATTGATTGAATTGCTCATCTATTTTCTCGAACATTCAACTTGCACACTTGCATTTTATTTTTTCATGTACACCGAGCATGCAACTTTGGAAGGATCGACGCCAAATTTTCGAAGATTTCCTCGAAGGCGCGAGCGTCAAACCGCGTAGATCTTTCCGCGTGTGTAAAAACCGCGATGTCAAGACGATAAAGCGGCCCCAAACGTCATCTAAGGTACAAGGGGAGGTGCGGGCCTCCCTGAAACATTTTAAATCCACTTGTAACGGGCTGCGGGCCCAAGTGTATAGGCCCGCGGTCACCGCCCTTCCCCGTCCCTTTTATCTAAATAATTGGATGTGGATGAGTGTGTTATAGGCCCATTAGGATTGTTGTCGCATATCTGATGGTTTTCCTAAACAACCAATATGAGTTTGTGTCCAAAGCCCGAATCGGGTCCAACACTCGTAAATCATTTATATGAGTCCGGCCCAACTCCCAGCAAACAATTTGGAGCAAACGACACCTCCTTTTCGCATATTAGAATGAAAGAGTTAGTAAATAGGAATCCCCGAACTCACACAACACATTGTTTTACGGAGCCATTTTGGATGGGTAACGGCGACACGGGCCGCTCCCTGAGTCTTCCCTAAAGTTCCCAAATGAGGCCTTATGCGGCCTGTCACCCGTCGCCTTCAGGAAACTGAAGACGGTTGGCGAAACGTCCCGCAGTTCCATTTGAGAACCAATGGAGGATTCAACTCATTTTCCTTCCGCAGCGTCCGACGTTCAAGTCGTGACGTCGACCGATTGGGCCTTGGGGGAGTAGTCCCGGATCCTCGAGTCGTCCAAACCGCCAGCGCGCGGAATGCGCGTGTAACATGGCAAACTCTCTCCTCCCGCGCGCGTAACATGGCAAAACTCTCTCCTCAATCCAGAAAGCTTTAATATGTATGTTGAGGCGAAAACCGGGAGGAAACCACCCGACAAGCTAAAAGAACCAGTTAGCAGATGCTTTCTTAAAGTTCCTTCAAAGTGCTAGTCCATCCGTCTTCCCTGCTAAAAGGAACAGGTAGTATATTATGCCCAGATAGCCAACCATCCTTGCCAAGATGATCTCCTCCGCCCGGATCACCATCTTGTCGAAGATCTTCCAGTGGTCCATCACTCCTAGACTCACGAGCAAACCTGCTTGGACATCATTTATGTCAGAAAGGGGACAAAAGACACTGGGAAGATCTCGTTTGGGGGGTTATCTTCGAAAAAGATCCGTTTGAGTGACCCATCCATCGGTGAGCACAACACCAGCCCTTTCAGCTGCGGTGGCGTTGTGTTGAATGATCTTACATTCATCCGCGTAATGGAAACACGGCGGTTAGGAATGACCTAACATCGGTCTGTTCTGTTGGTCGATGATGGCCCAGGGGAACTCCAAATCCGCAGCTCATTGTTTATTTATACACTCATGACGGTTTAACACATCCCGGAACGAATATAGAAATAGAAATTAATGATCGATCTTTTACAAATTTCTTGCCTAGGCTAATCCTCAAAAACTCTTTGCCAAAGGCAATGATGCCGCTAATCTGTGTCGCTAGTGCGGACATGTCAACCGTTGCTGCTTAAAATGCGAAAGCCCCGGTTGAAGGCTTGCAGATACCCGCCGGCCAACGATGGAACACCTCTTCTCTAGAACTTTATTGATTCTTTACGCTTGAAAAACAAGATAAATGCGGAGAATACCATGGCAGTAAATGTTAACGAAGCGACAAGAACCCATTGGAAGGCCTCGGCATTGTCGTACCATGATATCTTGATGTTTATCCCGAAGGTCGCGGCGATGGCCGTGATGATCATGACTGAGAATGTTGCCGCCGTCAGGATCAGCTGATACTGTATTGTTTGGTTGCGATCATTGTCCTGTGACGACACAACCATCCAACCATGTTCCAGGTCAAACGGAAATATGAAAAGACCTGTAAAGTCATGCCGCAGTAACAAAAACACAGCCAAATACCAGTTGGATGTTTATGAAATCCTCAGTGCAGTCGATGTGCTCCTTCATCTGTGGAAAGATTCGAAACAGGTGTACTGGGTAAGCTTATTCTTGATCGAATTAGGACAACCCGTAAGAACACCAGCATATTAAATCCTCACTGAAGTTAGTTTCTTTAAGGTACTGCTGATGACGACGGAATGTGCTTCCAGCAACATCGCGAGTTCCTCTGTCCTGTTCGCACCACTTCCCCAGCTCTTTACACTCTCTGTCCGTCTTCGAGATCTTCTTGGCTTCTTCTCACGCATCCATCTTTGATAGGGAGAAGAAACTCGAGAGACTGGAGCAGAAAAGGAACGTGCGCCATCTATCATGCTCCATCCTGAACCACCATCGCCATAAGATGCCGTTTCTCCAGTTCTTTGCATTTTCTCTGTGAGATGCATCTCCGCCATGTCTCCCTTGTCATTCATTAGGTGTTCTATCTCGCCCCTAACCTACAGAAACAGTGTCAAGTGGCACAGATTGGTACAAACGCTAATTCCAACAAAAGTGTCCTGGAAAGGATACCTTCTGAACCCTCCTCGTCAGTTCAACCAGTCGGCTCTTCAATCGGCGAACTCTTTCTAGACTCAATGTAGTTACGTTTGACATGAGCTCATCCAACAAGGGATAAGCTTCGATTTCAAGTTGTGCTGCCTTCAGGAGTATAAGCATCAAAACCCCACTATTACTTGTTAAAGGTATACTCCACTAAACAATTAATGAAGCACGATGAATATTGCCAGGGGGAGTACGGACAATAAAATGAATTCAGTTCGCTAAGACTACAAAAAAGAAATAGCTTAAGGTCGCGTGACGAACCTGCGTATCAAGAAATGTGCAGGCAGATTCCAAAGCAACTTCGAGGGCCAGAAACTCAAATGGAAAACTATCGAGGGATGTGCTTCCTGGAGAAGTAAGGTCGTCGGCGTCTCTCTTCCCTCTCGTGGTTCTATATCCAGCATGTTCAAACTTGGAATCGGCACCAGTACTTGCAGGTGCTATCCTATTCCGTAGCTCAACCACATAATGCAATGTGTAACTATCCAGAGAGTTCAAGAGAAAGACCTTGTCAGCCATTATGATGCACCTTATTTGCTCCATGTTGACCACAATCGCCTTCTCCCTTCCAAGAATCTTGGAGGGATAGACAAACATCGGATCGAGCAAGCGCATATCACGAGCAGAGAGGCTGCAGCGGTGCATCATCGCGAACCTGTCTTCCTCGACCATCTTGGAGTTGCCGCAAGAGTCGACTCGTATCCATGACCGAAGGCCTTGACCATGCTTATTCAGGCTCCAGATGTCTAGACTTTGAAACGGTAGATGTCTGACATAAAATGAACGGGAGGACGCACTGCCAAGGCTGGCAACCGACGTGGGTCTTGACCGGAGGAGGCGTTCTTCCGACATCAGAAATCTAGTAAAGTAGCCGTGGCACAACTACAGTAGTGTCAACTAACACCTGTATAGAAGGCATGTCTATAACATCATCACATTGATCATATATGGGCCATAGTAAACAGTAAACACTAAGCCTACCGCTGGTATGTATGCAGAAGCTCGTGTTGACTCCGTCGTTGAATCTGGTAGACAGCAGACCGGTCAAATGGAGATTAAGGCTATCCAAGAGCAGGACGAGATGATATTTCAGTAAAGAAGAGAGCAAGGAAATGAAGAAGAGGGATGTGGTAGGAGGGAGGGAGAGCAGAGGGTCACGGTGATGATGTCTTTTCTACTGGGGAGGTTCTAGTTTTCTCAGAAGTGACTTTCGCCCGCCGAGGACGCGTACGAAGCAGGGGACTGGGACGGCAACTCCCTCCCTTTTCTCCCCCCTCCCCACTTTGATTGAGACGTCGACCAACTCACCAAATTGATTCGGAAGTTGTTGTCCACTATGTGAATCGTTGAACGTCAGTTGGAAGAAACAGAGAATACAACATGTCCATTTCTTCCCCTCGTTGAACTTCCACGATTTAATCGTTGTCCTGAAGCTTTTGTTTGGATCGTGTGAAGCCGCGCAGAAGCTCCGATGCATTTTTTTGTTCCTGAATGTTTTGGACCAAATACATTTCTTGTCATCAGTAAGCTTTATACACTGATGCGGCCAATACGAGGACAGAATCAAACCCAACCACCTCCTGTTTGTTCTATACGATTTATTACAGAGTAAAGAGGCCGCCTCTGAGGATCAGTAGTTATCTACAGGGAGCGCGGAGATTGAAGAAGCGATCCGGATTCAAATGTAAGGGTTGATATGCGAAGAGTAGTCCCTGATGCCGGCACCGTCCCATCCCATCCACTCCTCCCAAGGTTCCCAGCCAGGATTGTTCATACCCTCGTCATCTTCATCTCCATCAACGCTGCATCCCCTCATCTCCAGGAGTTGGCTTTCCCCTCTCAAGTCGTTCATAACCATCTGGAAGAACAGACTCAGTTAGAACGAATCGATTTTTCTTGTTAGGAGATGGGACAAAAGCAGGGGGAGGAGAACTACATCGTAGGCTTGGTTGATCTCGTGGAACGGGACAGGGGGTTCGCCGCTTCCCCTGCAAACGTCGGGATGATACTGCAGAGCGAGTCTCCTGAAAGTCTTCTTGACCTCTGACTCGGAGGCTCCGGGACGGATCCTCAGGGTCTTGTAAGGGTCCGAAACGGCAGGTGGAGACAGAGAAGAATGGCAACATACTACGGCGATCCCTGTCCCGTTCCGGCTGGAGCGCTTCCTATCCTTGGTCCGAATCCCAGGCGATGACAACGAACTGTTATTACCAATGACCCGTCCGGCAGCACCAACTGTAGAGGCAGCCATTGCCCCCCCACTAGTGCGAATGGCCTAAGAGCTCTATGATGAGCCAAGGGAAAAGGAAGGGAATATCCGCTTCTTACACGCTCTGGAGGGGGAATAACAATTGGAGGCTTCGCAGGACTAAAAAGTCAGAAGTGGACCAGTCCTCCATGGGACGACCTACGACCTTTTGGATTAGGAGAAGATTTAGAGGGGCGTGCGAGGAGGGATGGTTAGGTTTGGGAGACGGTTAGGTTGAAGAACTGGACGTGGGATCATAGTTTTGGACAGTTAGTTCTGCCGTTTGTGGTAGTTACAAAATAAACTATACATAAGACAACATCAAAGTCAAGCACGCCTCCTGCTCAATCGCCAGGAGTTGGGCTCCTGGAATCGATCGTAAAGAGGCTCGATCCGCTCTCGACGCTTGCGCTTGCTCATCTTCGTAGGATCTTCCTCCTTGAAAAATCTCGGCGCCAGTTCCACGAGCCACTTTGGGTCCACCGTCATTGCCTCCCTCATGTATTCCTTCGACGTCATCACTAGCTCATGGTAAATGACCCAATCCGGTTGCCTCTGGAATAGAGCGCTGCTCGGGTGTATGTAAACCGGTTGGTTCTTGACCAAAGTCCTGTAACCTTCTTGCGGATCCTTCCGTGCTGCGTGAAAGAAGAAGCCCGCCGTGATGGCTTTTTGGATCTTCGTGAGGTTCTTGCCGGCACTGACAACGTCCAGTTTATACCTGCGACCATAAGTCAATGCCCAATTTACTAGGATAGTCGAGACACATAACTGATAGATAACCATGAATGACAAATCAATCGGGGCATCGCACTCTATCAAGCAAAGGACATAAAAGGAGAATTACTTCAAGAGGAAACAAAAGGAAACGAGAAGTACGGATCCTAACCTGTCCATGATGCCGAGAAGTTGCTTCCGCACATCCTGGGCCGTCCTGAGCGATCGAGATTGAACAAAGTTCTCAAAGCACCATGGACCAGAGAAGTTCTTTGCTTTCCAAGCCTCGTAAACTGCAAGGAGAGTTAAGTGGTCTCCCTCTGGCTGGAAAAACTTGGCCCTCCTCTGGTCTGCCCGAGCTTGGTGTTCCCTGGGTCTGTAGAAAATGTTCCCAGTCTGAATCATGGCAATGATGGTCAGAACCTCATCGCTGCATCCCAGATCCACACTTGCCAGGAGCATCTTAGACAAAGGCGGATCTAGAGGAAATTCCGCCATTTTCCTTCCCAATTTCGTCAGAAGGCCATCTTCATCCAAAGCTCCGAGACTATAAAGCTGCTCCATGGCGGAATTCAGTGCTTGGGGGGAAGGTGGATCCATAAAGTCAAAATTCAATAGGTCGTTTACGCCAATTGCCATCATGGTAAGAGTGATCAAACCAAGATTTATCCTCTGGATCTCTGGAATAGTGGTCGGGGACATTTCATTGTGATAAGCCCTCTCCGTGTAGAGTCGGTAGCATTTTCCAGGACCTGTGCGTCCAGCACGTCCTGCCCGTTGCTTTGCCGAGGCTTGAGAAATTGGAGTAATCACCAATGAATCAAATCCCTGCTTCGGATTGTACACGTTTTGCTTTGCGAAGCCAGGATCAACGACATAATAAATCCCATCAATGGTCAGGGACGCTTCAGCAATATTTGTGGCAACGACTACTTTTCTCTTCCCTGGAGGGGCAGGATCAAATATCCTTGACTGCATCTCACTCGGCAAGGCGCTATAGACAGGTAAAATAATCAGCTCTGGGACGTTTTCTCCCAATCCCTTCATCCTCTCATAAAGAGAATGGCATGCAAAATCGATCTCCTCCTGCCCAGTCAAGAAAAGGAGGATATCACCTTCGGGTTCTGTCAAATGGATCTGCAGAACAGTAATCAGTGCCGCATCCAGGTAATCACTTTCTGGTTGCTTGGTGTACAGAATCTCCACCGGGAAATTTCTACCAGGTATAGAAAAGATATTACAATCGAAGAAGTACCTCGAGAATTTCTCTGCGTCCAACGTAGCCGATGTCACAATTAGCCGAAGATCGGTTCGCCTCTTCGCTAGTTGCTTCAGCAATCCAAAAAGTACATCGGTGTGGATAGTTCTCTCGTGTGCTTCATCGAGCATGATGACTGAATACTGGGAAAGATTCTCATCAATGTGGATCTGCGTGAGGAGCAAACCATCGGTCATGTACTTAATTACTGTATCAGGACCAGTGCAATCCTCAAACCGAACTGCATAACCTACTTCTTCTCCCAATCGACAACCGAATTCCTCAGCAACTCTCTTCGCAACAGACATTGCAGCCACCCTCCGAGGCTGGGTACATCCTATCTTACCATGAGTGGCATAGCCCGCTTCAGCCAGGTACTGTGTAACCTGGGTAGTCTTCCCAGAGCCAGTCTCCCCAATAACAACAAGAACCTGATTATCGTGCACAGCCTGAACAAGTTCTTTCTTTAGCTTGTAGATTGGTAAACTCTGTCGTTGCTCCTGGATGGAGAGCTTTGATCTCTGACCGAACGTCATTGCTTTACCAAAAGCATCCTTTTTCCACTCTGGCAGATCATAAGCCGACAAACCAACCCCTCGGAGTTCTTGAGCAAGATACCTTTCGCCTGCCTCCACCATCGGGTCCTCCCAAGGTCGATTCAGATCCTTTGGGATAGAATTGATCAATGTTCTCTGCTGCTGCTCCCTCACTTCCCTCCTCTCCTTTGTAAGAGCAGACTGAAGGGCAGCAGCACGGCTCAAGGACCCCTCAGGGTTCTTACAGATTTTTACAGGGGACATATCAACTGAATATCGAGTTTGACCCTGTAAAAAGGCAGGCTTCTCTTCATTTAGTTCAATCTCAAGCTCTTCCTCAGTACCCTCTTCCTGATACAACATTCTGTCTCCTTCCTCGTCAGAAATGGGATGTTCATTCACCTTAAAAACACCTGAAGCTACCAACTGCTTTGCTTCCCATTTCTCTGGCGACCTCGTCCTCCTCAGTGGTCGCCTAGAAGGTGGCACGGTGTCCTCATCCGCAATCTTAATGCCAGAAAGCCCTGTCCTCCCAACGCGTCCATCCTTTGACAAAGAAGTTGGATTTGTCCGGTAAGTATCATCGCTGGAACTTGTTTTCAGAGGCAGTAGATCCTTCCCAGTAGCCTGGTCGACATCCCTCATCGAAAGGCTCAACATCTGACCAGACACAGAAATCACCTTCACGAATACCTCCTGATCTATCTTCACCACATCCTTGACATTGACAGACTTCTGGTTCGAGATCTGAGAAATGTGAACCAACCCTTCCTTTCCTCTAAAATCATTAAGCTGCACAAAACATCCACTGCCCATAACCCTCGACACTCTCCCTCTATAAACCGTGTAGAGTTCCGGCTCCCCATCTAAGTTCCTCCTACTCTTCATCCTTTCCTCGGACTCGGACTCTGACTCGATCTCCCTCCCGAGCTTCTTCGCCCTACATTTACCATCAGCAGTCGACAAAGCCTTAAACTTGTCCTTCCCCTTGCCGTCGCCATCCCCTTCCCCTGCTCCCGTGCTAGGTACAGCGTTCGGCGGAAGGATGGCGTGGACGACCGTGAAAAGGGTACGGACGACATAGTCGGGCATCTCGGCGCCATTCTCCTTCAGCTTGGAGTCGAACACGTCGACCGACGGGCAATTCCGGGCCAACTCGATGACGAATTCGGCCAGGACCTTGTCGGCGAAGCCCAGATGGCTCTCCAGCTCGGAACACACCTTGGAGAGGAGGGATAAGTACTCGAGCTTCTTCAAGGCGTCGTCCTCGGTAGCTTCGGAAGTGACCGGCATCTCCATGATGGGGCTTATCCCGATTTTGGGATGCTTCAGATATTGGGGGATTTTAACCTAGTCATTTCTATTGACCGAAGAAGCAGCCGACAGATTGACCAGGGTCGGTGATTCCGGTCTTCAAAAGGCGGCGATTCCTATTGCTTGGCACTCACGGCGATTCCTTTTGCTTGGCACTCACGGTGATTTGGATTCTTCGCCGAGTTTATGTTTTAACAATTATCTTAGTCATAGTTGAAAAAGGTTACCACCGCGATTGAATATACTCAATCCACGTTCCAAAGCAAATTAAATACGTACGACGGACTACTCTATTTATATTTAATTAGTTTTAAAGTTCGCGACCTCGCGGAACTTATATGTTGTATTCGGTATATGACCAATTTGATATTCTTACATAATATAAGAGCATGATGTAGTCCAAGAGTTACAATTCGGAGTAAACTCAAATCCCACTCTCGAAATTCTTGTAGGTTAACGCGTTGGTAAAGCTTATTACATGTGACACCCCATAAAGAGCAAACATGAAATTGTATCACTCTAGTCATCGAGCGCCGAATTGGTGTCGAAGGTAGCAGCGAAGGTAACAGTTTCCAAGGAAGAGGAAGCGCTGAGAAACGAGGAGGCTGCTTTGGAAGAGCGCCTCTCTCTTATGCACGTTTAGAAATACTTGCAGACATTCAAATGTGCTATTAATAATACTATTACATTATAATTGTGATCGGGACAACCTGTACGAGAGAATAACAAGGGGTTATGCAATATCCGAGAAGACCATGCATGCGGCAGGCTGTCCTTGATGGTACAAAACTTGCCAAACTGTCGACGGGGGATCAGTGAAAAGTGAAGATGATACCATCAATATAAAGACCCTAAGAATTAAAAAAAATGTGCAACTCCCAACTAAATTAGGGGACCCTATTGAATAATGTAAGACCTCAACGAGGGCGGGTGGATCGACCCTGACCTTGTTTTTGGGGGGGGAGGGGGGAGGGGGAATGTCATCTTTCACCAGAGGTTGAGGGGAAGGTTGCTCTCGTTCGCTGCCTTCTTCTAGGACCCAGCAACCACCGTTATCGACCTTGCGCATGAGTCAGCGAGTCCCGAGGAACCAACGATCGTCGAGATCGTGGGGCGAGGGGAAGACACCGGTCGTCGGCAGGACGGAGAAGTAGATCATGAGGTAACGGAAAGGAAGAGGGTGGCGCAAGGTCGGAAACTACAAGAAGTCAAGAGGACGTACAAATCGAGGTATGTTACCTATCCCCCAACCCCTAGTCCACGGCAGAGACCCTATTCGTCTTCTGCCCGTTCGTCGACCCAAACCCGTAATCGCTTTTCTTTGACCTTGTCGGGAGTTTTGGTTAACTGGGTTTGCTTAAAGATCCTTCCTTTTTGTTTTACGCCACTGTGGGCGGAAGGTTTGTGGATCCTTAAATTTTGTGTCTTGTTTGCGAGACGATTGACTGAAGCGCGCGCATTGCGTTCGCTTGGCGTGTTGTGGTTTAGAGAAGTTGCGTCGGATGGTAATCTGACTGGAGGCTGGGCGACGGTTGGTGAAATTGAAATCTGTCATGAGTAAATCATGTTGAAAACTCTGCGGGGTGATTGCTTGTTGCTGTTGCTTCTGCTGCTGGAAATTCTGGTAGCGGCGTTTTGTTCGGACTGGAGGCGTGGGAATTGTATGCCGTTTATGCTGTCACGTTATTATTGTAGTTTTATTTTTTTTTTATGTAAATAGCGAGGGTTCACGTATCGAAATGGTTTGCTTGTAACTCAGTTGATGGGGGTCGTGCTGTTTGTGTATTTCTTCTCTTCCGCGGAAGAGAACATTGATCCCGAATCTCCCAGGTATGTGCATTTGATGAAGTTATTTATAGCAATTATGGAAGGGCAGGGAAGGCCCATTAAGTTAAATTATCGTCCTGTTCGCTAGTCCCTAAAAATTATAGTAACAGTTTCGCTAGCAAGTCATGTAAGTTCAGCAAGAGGGGGTTCGTATGACTGGGTAGTGGGAGGACTCGTGAGTTTTCAGTAAAGATGACTCCTTTTTCATTAGTTATGTTTCTTTTGGCCAGGATATGGACTCGGTGCAATTGTTCTTTGTTAGTTTGATTTAGATTTATTAGGAAGGGGGACTGTGACTTAAAAATGCGAGATTGAGTCCTGGGAAATGATGCTATTGACTTGGTTAAGGCCTTATTGGATCATTGTTACTGTCCTGGATGAAAGTTGAACGATATTTCTTATATGTTGAAGTTATTAATTGGTTTGCTGGCACTTACGAATTTGGGTTATCGTGTTTAGCTGTATTGCAATTCGTGGTTTGTTGATCGGGATATTCAGCCATTGGCTAACTGTGCTCTTCCTGCAGACTCATTACCTATTCTCTCTTTCTACGGTTAAAATGACCCATATAGTTATGTTGGATGTTTTCCCTCTGACCTTCCGTGATGGTTTGACTAACCATTCTGCTCGTGCATTGAGTTGATGATGCGAACTTGAGTTGATAGTGATGGTTATGATGAGCATCTTCCGACTTGTTTTCGCATGAGTGGAGGTTGATCCCATTGGCACTGCGGTGTATACCCGACTGAGAGTTGGAGGAGTGCGGGGAGGTAACGCCACTCACGGTTGTAACCTGCTCCGGTTCTCGGGCGCTCCCGGAGGAGTGGGTGGGGACGCAGTGCGGTAGTCTTGATACCTAAGAGTTGATATGAGATGAGGCGTACGAGGGGAGTCGGTATGTTTACTTTAATTATATGTGGCTTGTTGGGTGCTCATGTGTATTCGTAGTGGTAAGTGTTTGTGTGTTCATGTATTCATATTCGTATGTATTGGTGGCATGTGTATTGAATCTGTATGTATTTGGCGAGGGTTAACAGTGGTTGACTCTTAATACGTGTCCAATGGTGATTGTGGGTTTTAGGGTTTAGGGTCAACGCATGAAACTCTTTTGAAAACTGCATACACTAATATGAGCTCATGTTTCCCGTTGATTCATACGTGTATGCATGGGATGGACCTTACTCAGCGATTATTAGCTAATCCCGTTTGGGAAGCATTTTTTCTAGGTACTTGGAAACAGGAGGAGGTAGAGACCACTCTGTAAGGCGAAGTTGACTTGCGACCACTGAGTCAAAGGTATAAGTTGTCCTTTTGTTTCCCTGATAGTTGACTGGGTCAAAATTTCTTTATAATTATAGTTTTACAGGTTATTGGAAGTTGGGGGTTTTACAATCAAGATCATCCTCATCTTCGTCCGCCGACTTGGGCTGATCCTGATCATTTGTTTTGGGCTTCCTATGCGGCCCGGTTCTGCCCTTCCCTGGAAATCCTTGTCTTCCCAGTCGTTGGGACGTGCTTTGGACTCGTTGCCTTCCCGATCCAACCGCCTCATGGAGGGGAAGAGCAAGCAGGAGGACGCGTCTCCGACGATGGCTTTGGCAGCTCAACTGATCTGTGGGATCACCCTGGTAGGGACGTATGTGGTGGCTCCCTCCGCCCTATCCACCGATCTCGTCTCCGATCCTACCCGGACGCTCCGGCTGTTCTGGGTGCGTCTCGCCTGATCCCTTTCCACCCCGTTGTTTTGTTAAGTTTGGATTTTTAAATAGGCACCGCTGATTCTTGAAAGATTCTTACGGTTTCCTTCTGTTTCTGAAACAGTTGACGCTGGTCCCTGTTGTGGTAATCCTTTTCGGACTATTTAGACAGAATCGGGGACGAACATCGGTAAATCCGTGAGTTCTATTCTTAGTCCGAATAGGATGTAGATGGGATGTTGTGCCTAAATCGTGCCATTTTACCTTGGCAGTTATTGAGAGCTGTAGGTCGTGGCTTGCTCGCCTTGCCCGCTGGTTTGTTTCCCATTTGGTCACTTCATCCTATTCATTTGCCGGTGTTTTTTTGGTGGGACTAATTAGTTTTGATCCCTTTGTAGGGGCTATTGTCAATGCCCTGGGAGCTGTTGTGCTGGGTGCACCAGTTCATGTCAAGTAAGTTTTGGAAACTCAGCAGGTGTCCCCGGAGATGTCAACCATTCCTGGGATACTGTAGAATTGAAATTACTTTGAGCTGTGTTACTCTTACAACAACGTGCTGATTCAGTAGTTGGAATTATCAGGTACTTGCCCGGGACTGTTGAATGGTCTTTGATGATGTCGACAATGAATGTAGGTACTGGTTTTCCACGTCTTCAGTCTCCGCAGCCTAATAAACTAGTGGGAACCTTATTGTTTTAATGTGCCGTCTGTTTTCTCCTGGGTCATTGACATAATTGCCTTTATCGATTCGAGGGCGACGAGAGTAATTGATTGCTTTAGTTTATGTCTTTCTCTTCTGCTCAACTGTTTTCACCTCAAGCTGCTTGTAAATAACTGACAATTTGTGTTGCCCAGTTTGTGCCTGCGGCTTCTGTTTTTGGTGCATCATGGAGTAACTGGCAGCGTATATTTGCATTTACTAAGTAAGCACATGACTTTGTCCCGTCGCAGTGTTGATACTTCCTTTACATGGAATTCTCAATTTCTTTCATTTCTTAAACCTTGATATTTAGGCCAAATAGCTGGATAGACATAATGATTTGTGTGCCTGCTCATGGTGCCGTTGTCGGAGCATGGTTTGGTGCATGGCCTATGCCCCTTGACTGGGATCGACCCTGGCAGGTACCCGCCTCTTCCATTGCCCGATCTTATTGATTGCATTCTATGCAGTCCTTAGCAAGAGAGCAGTCAACTGGAAATCCCAAGGTAACTAAATCTGTGGATTGGATAATTTTTAAACTGACAATTGCCTTCTGCATGATGTCAAACTGTAGGAATGGCCTATCTGCGTGAGTTATGGAGCCATCACAGGTTATTTGGTCGGCCTGGCAGCATCCTGCAGCTATATACTTCTTAGAAGCAGACATCAATGGCATGTCAAATCCGAGTAGCTGAGGGAATAGGATGTTGTCAACATCAATGGCATGTCAAATCCGAGTAGCTGAGGGAATAGGATGTTGTCAACACGCAGTAACTCGCTGAGTCGGTGCTTGTTCGGCCATCTCTTTTAGTAAATTCTTCCCTCCTCGTGGATGTCCTGCATCTTTGTGCGGAAGCATGTGGAGCTCCTCGGACGAAAGGCGAAAGAGGGCCCGCGTTGGAGAGGGTGAACTGTGGAATTATAGGGTCAAAAGTCTTCATACTCAAGGCCATTGCTTCAGCTATCGGTATTGTAAGTTTCCTGTTATCCGTAAACAAGTATTGACTAGTGCTATCCTCCTAAAAAGCCCGCTTCACCTGTGACGGCAAAGAAAGAGGAGAGTTGCTCTTCTCATTTACACACTGAACCAATCCTACTGCGCAACATCTGTTTTTCCTAGTCCAACCATTACTAGAGTCTTCTATGGATCACCACATGTTTTGCTGGTTTCCGAGATCATCTTCTTGTGCTCCGGGCAAGATCTGGGGAAGAGACGCTATCCTTGGAAGATTAAGCAGAAGCTCTCCTACCGAATCTTTCCTTCGCATCCCTTGTCCTTTCTGGCGACCGGAGTTGTTCTTTACATCCGTTGGTGCCCGTGAAGTTTCTGTAAGCGGGTGGCGCTTCCTGAAGGGTCGCGTCTTTCCCACTGCAACTGCACTTTCTCCACTTGCTCCCGTAACGGGTGGAAAGGGAATACTCGGAGTGGCCTGGTCTGACATGCAGTTATTTATGTGAACGACCATGTCACTTGCAGAGATTGATGGAGACACATCCGGCGCCTTAATTGGAGGGCAGCGTCTCATACCACGCTGGTCCATGTCTTCTATGGCTCGGGTGTCCATCACTGCATATATACATCTATGTAAAGAGAACCGAGGAACGGAAACGCAACTCAGAAAGTGAAACTACCCGAAACGTGAAACTGCGTGAATCACCTGAGCTAGGGGAAGCTGCTTTCCTCCTGTAGTCGTCGGGACCTGTCCTGGGAAAATCTTCCGTCGTATTCCGTTTACTGCACAGGGATCCAGATGGTGAAGTGATTTCGTCAGGTAGAGACGCCAAGAAAGGAGACTTTTCCGAGTTCACGCCATGATCACCAAACAGAGGATCTTTGGAGTCAAAGTGCAGGGAGTCGATCGCAGAATTCTGTTGCTGACTCAGAAAATTAAGCCGAGGGTCACATTGCACAAGCTTCTCGAAATGCCTCGCCAACAAACCTTGCTGGCACTGAAGGAAATGGTGCCTAGACAAGAGCAACACGCCGAATTAAAACCGAGTCAATCAAATGCTTCGCATAACGAAAACAGGGAACAGAGATGCAGAGATAAGGAAACCAACACAGTTGCTATGTCAGAGCGAAATTTCTAAGTGCCTTACCTACCCAGGGAACCTCGTGTATTCCGACAACTCGATATAGATGACATCAACTGCCACTAAGACAGAAGTAATAAGACGGTATTATTACCTATAGTTGCTTGCTTGTCCCCCAGTAAAATCAGACGTGGGCTGCCACAGGGTATGCTTCCGGGGTTGAGGATTTGTCTCCCTAAAAAAGAGTGGCTGCCTCGCTAACTGCAACCCAAAAAAAAGTTCCATTCCACCGCAAAATGAGTTGCAGTAGTCTAGGAAGGGTAATAAAGATCGAGACCGAGACGACAAAAGATCCTGTTAACGTTACCACTACGTCCAGAGTATCCAACCCTTCGATACCATAGCTGGCCTTGATAGCCACAACGTCCGACCACTGCATCTCGATCTTATTCTTCAGAGCACCATCGAGAACCTCCCACACCAGCTTGTGCTTTGCGAAGTAACACTTTGCCACCAAGTCCCCTTCGTACCTCGACTTGTACTGCAACACACCGAGGCGAATTGGCAAATCATTAGTGTCGGAATCTACCATCTTCATCAAAAACAGAGGAAATCCCAAACAGAAGGTACCTCCCAAGTGCCTATTCTCAGGGCAGAGGCGGGAAAGTTGGACGCTTTGAGTTTGTCAGCGGCAGCAGAAGAAGTAGAAGCAGAGCCCTTGGCGTGGGAAGAGTTCTCTTGGGACAACCTCATCCGAACCAGCTCCAGAAAAGAGGGGCTCTTCTTCAGCCTCAAGCCCAGGGGACCCTGCTCGTCCAGCGGGTGGCGCTCCTCCGGCTCGACTTCGCGGATCCCCAGATCACGCTTCAATCCCTGTGACAAGTTCGCCAGTGTCAAAACAATCCCAGGGACACGACAAGCACACAAAAAAAACACAGAAAACAAAAACAAGAAAACCAGACCGAGGAAAGCTTGGTCCTTTTTGGTGGGGGGGAGAGTCGTTCCTCCCCTGCCTCGAACTTCACCTGGGCCTTCCCGGGGGAGCTCCTCATGATCGCAACCATTAAAGTAAGGGGTTGAGCAACGGCGGGGACTCCCTCCCTCCGTACGACAGCTGAAAGCGAAGCAAAGGTGGCCCGGAATTCAGGCGGGAAAAGGAGTTGAGACAAGAAAACCGATTACGAGACTCGGGTGCGGGTCGCCGATAGGAAACAGGGGGGTGGGGGAGTCAAAAGGGAAACGACACGCTTCTGTCAGGTCACGTTCAACAGGAGAAAGAAAAAGAACAACAAACCGAAGAAGGAATGGAACGGGACGGAAGTGATGGAGGGGGGGGGATGGATGTGGCAGTAGGAAGAAAAGGGAAGGGAAGGGAAGGGAAGGGTTTTTTCTTTTCTACCCTTTTTGGAGTCCAAAAGGCATGAGGGAGAGTAAATCTGTCCTACATACATTTTTTTTTTTTTTTTAAAAATGATTAATAAACCTAATAAAAATTACCTACTCAGTGAATGAAAAAAATACCAAGCAGTACAGATTGTGACATTTCTCGATTGAGAAGAGAGGACACCGCCAGGGATCGCCACGCCCGCCAGAGGGAATCGCCACGTGTGTCTTCATTGACAGGTTGGATTCCCACGCTGATGCTATGCCCATACCCAGCTGACGCCAGCAGTTTTGGCCGCTAGCTTATTTAATGTGTACATGGCTGTATAAAAACGTCATGTATTTAAAGTATTTTAGGGTGGGGTTCTGTCGTGTGTGGTGGTGCGCCAGGTTGGAGTTGGGGGGTGGGGTGGGGAAGCAAGGGCAACGGGGTCATCACGTGGTCTCACGTGTTCCTATCCCAGGGTTAAAATATTATAAAACCAGAACAGTGGGTCCATTGGGCTGGGCCCATTCTTCGTTTACTACCTCCATCCCATCTGATTCCGACGCCCGCTGAGTGTCACCGATGACAAATTTTAAGGATTATTAGCTCCAAATATAATATTATGGCACATCAAGTAATGATAAGGCGATGTAATATTATATATAACATGAGAGGGGCTGGATGGGAGGGAAGGGGGAAGAGAACACGTGGACGGAAGGGGATGCGTGTCTCAACACGTAAGACTTTGGTTTGGTAAGGGGGGATAAGATCAATCAGACACCACAATTGTCGGGATCTTCAACCCCCCCCCCCCCCCCTTACTTACGAATGTCCATTTGGCTTCCGGATCCACATCCAATGGGGAAAAATAAAAAAGAGCCCCGGAGAGTCGAGCGAACGACGACGTGGAATGATGAAGATTTAGGTCCGACGATGGGTGGTGCGGAGTTTAAGAAATCCATCTTGAATTTCTCATCAACACTTTGTTACCGACAACCACTGTACGTGACTCGTTCCTTACCAAAAAAAAGAAGCTCTTGAAGTTACAACTACTACACATTCATTGGAATTAGCTTTGAAACAAATGGGGAGTATTCTTTTATGTTAAAAGTGGGGGAGGGAGGGGTGGGTGGCCATTATTAAATGAGTAGCACGAAAGCTGGAATCAGCAGGTGAAACTCTCCTCCTCCCCTCCGCCCCCCTCTTCACAATTAAATTCCCTCCCATACCCAAAATACAAAAAAAAGATGGACACATTTATGAAAGTAGAATTTATCGGGGCCAATTCCAGTAGCATCATTAGTAGAAGGAGGCCATGGATACCCATCTCGCCAACTTTTTTGTTAAGAGGCTCTCTCATTCTGATTCTAACGACACCAGATTATCAAACACCTCCTAATTAATTCTCCCCCAGGCAAAACGGCGTCAGAGAAGAAGAACACGGCATGCATGAGGAGATGAGGTGCCAATTGGGATAGGGAGGCAGTCTAATACTAAATTAAAACCCAAAGATCTCGGAGGAAGAGATAAAAGTGGAGATCTTAAAACAGATTAAGGGTTTTGACAGCGACATGGCAAAAAGAAAAGAGAAAACCCTGCTAGTCTTACTTTACGATTGAATACAAGTGAAAAAGACGACTAAAACCACCACCATCCCCTCCAGACGGCTCCTTAATTTTCCTTTAACCCTACAGCCGGCCCCCCTTCCCACCCTCCCTCCCTCCCTCCCTAGAGAATAAATAAGAAACATCGACAAAATGAAGAAAAGGATCTCGTGTTTTGTCCTCCTACGCTCATTTGGCACTCTTTCGGCCCTCCTCCCCTTCCCAATATAACCCAAACCACTTCCCTTCTTCTCCCGACGATCACCGACCCCCTGCCCGCACTCCCTCCCTTAGGTCCCAACCCAGGACATGGCGAAGACGCGGGAAGGCAATGACGCGGAGCACAAGGCGCAAGGAAAGAAGAGCGGCTCCCTCTCGAAGGCGAAGAGGTCACGTAAGACAGTCCCCCGCGACGCCCGGCCTCAGCGCAGCTCGGTCTACCGCGGGGTCACCAGGTTCGCACTAGACTCGCGTTTCCGCGCAGGCGATGTTCCATTTTACAGAGGCTTATTCGTGGCGTCGGTGAGGCAGGCATCGGTGGACGGGGAGGTACGAGGCTCACCTGTGGGATAAGAATTGCTGGAATGAATCTCAGAACAAGAAAGGGAGACAAGGTAGTGAGTAGTCATTCGTAAAACACCTTGTCCTTTTGTTTTCCTCTTTCCCGTTTTCTTTTCAAGATAATATTAACACACGAGGACTGATGAAAGTATATTTTTTTCTTTTTTTCGTTTTGGACTCGTCGTTGGGGAATCTTTACAGTCTACCTCGGTAAGTTCGTTATCCGAAAGACAAAACTCCCAGGCTGTGTCTGTCTGTCGCTGACTGATCAAGATCCAAGTCGTTGAGTTTCATTTTGGTTTGTGTGTGTGTGGGGGCGTTTCAGGGGCGTACGACAACGAGGAGGCAGCAGCACATGCCTACGACTTGGCGGCATTGAAGTACTGGGGACCAGAAACTGTGCTTAACTTCCCGGTAAAACTTCACTCTTCAGTTCCCGTCTCGGTTGCCATCCCATCTGTTTAGTTAAGAATCTATTTGTTTTCTTTTTTTTTTAAAAAAAAAAAAAAGACTTCGAGCTACGAAGAAGAGATGAAGGAAATGGAAGGCCAATCCAAGGAAGAGTACATCGGCACCCTGAGACGGTATCCAATTCCAATTCCTCCACGTGGCTATCATTTTATGACATGACTAACGCATCTGAAAATGATTTTTGTTCAGAAAGAGTAGCGGATTCTCCAGGGGCGTCTCCAAATACAGGGGAGTCGCGAGGTACTCCCATTTACATAAGCATCACATCTTCCGTGGGCGTTGTTTTATTGAGTGGATGGA
Organism: Melastoma candidum; assembly: GCA_023653495.1. NCBI lineage: Eukaryota > Viridiplantae > Streptophyta > Magnoliopsida > Myrtales > Melastomataceae > Melastoma > Melastoma candidum. The sequence continues at coordinate 18,466,701 of CM042882.1, forward strand.
TAGGCATGATGATGCATGCAACAGCAAGGCCGACCAAAATAAACCAAGTTTGCTTCCTCCTGGTTAAAAAAAAAAAGCCAAAAGGACATTTACTTTCAACGCTCCTCTCTCCAGATGGATTGCATGGAGAGGGAGGGGTTTGTGAAGGTGAACGTAAAGATTACAAAAAGACATTTTTAAATGTACTAGTGGCAGGCGCTGTCTGGTTATCTCCTAACCACTGAGATAAGATGCTTGCCTAATTTATACATCAGATGAACATTCTTCTGATGTATAAATTAGGCAAGCATCTTATCTCAGTGGTTGGGTTCTAGTCAACCAGAAGAGGGGGGAGGGGGGCTAAATGTGCATGCATCACCCATCATCTTCCTCTTTTTTTTTTTATGAAATCTCTTTTGTCGGTTGCTCCACATGGTAAAGGACACGGAGAAAAGAAAAATTAAATGAAAGTGGGCGGTTAGGGGTTGCACCCAACATTCACTGTTGAGCTGAATTTAGAGGTGATTGATTTCGGTGGAAGATCGTTTAATTTAATGCAGGCACCATCACAATGGACGGTGGGAAGCCCGGATAGGAAGAGTATTCGGCAACAAGTACCTCTACCTCGGCACTTACGGTAATAATAATGTTTGTCTTGGCACTTTTGTCCTTAGGAAACTGAAGTTAACCCCTCGAGTAATGATAATATCTCAATTTTTTTTTTTTATTACCAAGTTGGTCTGCCCCAAATTTCGTCCCTGGTAACGACCACATCGATCCTTACAAACAAACTGTAACTGTGACCTTGATTGTCCTCACCCATTTGGATTCATGGCTAAGGTGTGTGGGTCAGGTCAGGAGTGAATGATAATAGTAAATACTCTGAAAAATGTTTGGGACCCAGGATCGGTTGGGGATGTTGGGATCAGTAACGTGTGTTCACGATCATAACTCCACCCTTTTTACCTGTATGTTCATGCTGATTTATTCCCTAAATTTATTACAACCTCTGAACTGAAAAGCTGCAAATGTTTGGTGGTTCTGGCGGTTGGCTTCTGATGATTCCCCCTTGAGTTGATTTGCGTCATCATTGTAATCATTGATTTGTTGGATTTCCGATCGGTGATGATTATCTTGTCTGCCAGCGACGCAAGAGGAAGCGGCGACGGCCTATGACATGGCAGCCATTGAGTACAGGGGACTTAACGCCGTCACCAACTTCGACCTCAGCCGTTACATCAACTGGATCCGACCAAACCAACCCATGAACCCAACTGAATCCCACCTCTTCCCCGACGGCCACCCTCCTCGCGGCCCTGGCCCCTCGCCTTCCTCCACCCTCGGGCTCCTCCTTCAGTCCTCCAAGTTCAAGGAGATGCTCGAGAGGACCTCCGCTGAGGATTGCCCCTCCTCCTCTTCGCCGGATTCCGACTTCCCCCGACGGAGCTTCCCTGACGACATACAGACGTTCTTCGACTGTAACGAACCCGGCGGGTTCTCGGAAGGGGACGACGGCATCTTCGGCGACCTCAGTTCCTTAGCTTCTCCGATCTTCCACTGCGAGTTAGATGGCTAGAGGGGATTGGAGAAGAGGAACAAAAATTCATTCTTTCTCCTTTTTCTTCTCTTCTCTGTTATTTTTTTTTTGTGGGGTAGTTTTCCTGGAGATGATCCATTGACTGCGTTGTGTCAAGTATTAGCAACGCCGAGAAAGCAGAGACGCTTTTGGGAAGGATGGATCTTCAGCGTTTAGATTCCCGATCAATTATTTCTGGGTCTGTATAGAGGGGGAGAGGTAGGGGACGGGTGGATTTGACCGAGTCTTATTTTTTTGGACATTGTAATTTCTGCCCCTCCTGAAACTGGGATTTGGATTGCTCGCTGTGTCAGAATCTTAACCCTCTTGCCAGTTTGTTGACGATAAAGAACAACCGCGGAAATCAGGCAGGGTTTTGTTGATTGCTTGGGCTGGGAAACTCGTAAAGCTCGAGTCTTGAAGCCCATCGATAAACCTTGTCTCCGTGGTGATAAGGCGCGATAGTCGCAAAATCGAACGAGTGGTTCTCATCTAACTGAATTGTGGATCTTGGTTGTAGAGGTGATTGCTTTCCTCTTCCCATGGCTTCCCCACTAGATTTGGATAAAGGTGCTCATGGCTGTTGTTTCTGGGCTATCGTCTCACTCAAACCATGGCCAGCGCGGTGACACAACTCTCCTCGTCCTATTCTCGCGGTTTCTGTTCCCTCTCGGGAAAATCGTCCAAACCCACCTCAGGTCTCTTGTTCCCCTCTCCCAAGTCGTTGAGAGTGATGGCCTTGTCGGCGGCTTCCACCACCACCAGGGTGGTACCTGCGGTGATAGTGGGCGTTGGGAGAGTGAGCAGAGCGTTGCAGGATATGGGAGAAAGGAGGGACGGAGGGACGTCTTAGTCAAGAGGGGAGAGCCTGTCCCCTCCGATATCGAGGGACCCATTTTGGTTTGCACCGGGAATGATGACCTAGAGGCTGTGCTCGATGCCACCCCTACTTCCCGGTGGAGAGGTTTGACCTTCTTGACGCTCGTTTCTGACCATTTGCTTCGATTCTCTGCGGCTGCGGCTGGGTTAGTGGTGGCGTTATGGGGAATAAATTCTTGCAGAGGTCGTTTATGTGTCACTGCTGTTAATTGGGTTATTTTCTCTTCGTAATACTTGATTTAGTTTTAGTGTTAAGTGATATGTAGGGAAACATGATTTCTATTGGTTTTCGTGGGTTGTGCTTGTGTTGCATCATGCTGAGGAAGAAGCGTCCTTTTTTCATCGAGACTCTCCAAAGTATTCTTCGTCATGACGATTGTGAAATTTCTTTGGATCCACCTTTCGTTAGTTATCTCTGTTGTGAGAGTGGCTTGGTTGAATATGAAGCGGTTGTCTTCTTGCTGTGTGAGTTAAAAATGCTGCAGATTTGGTCTTTTCCAGAATGGAATGCTGGATCCTTGGCTTGCAAGTAAAGGCTTGAGTGGTGCAGACCAAGTTTTGGCATATTTTGCTGTTTCAAAGTTGGGAGAACCGCCAATTGATGGCAAGACAGATGCTAATCCTGAAGGATTGACCTCTGCTTATGGAAAATGGGCCTCTGCAGTAGCTTGAAGACTGCAAGCTGGAGGACTGTCTTGCAAGGTATTAGGATTTAGCATGTATTTCATAGTGGGACTGTCCTAGTTCTCCCCTCCCTCCCTTCCAATCCCAACCCTGCACTCCCCAATAAAAATATAAACAATTGGAACGACACTGTCAGGATTCCAATTTAAACTGACTTGAATATTTTGGTGCATATCTAAGGTTCTTGAGAAAGAAGCATTTCAAAAGCAGATGCTGGAGAAACTCGTCTGGATTTTATCATTTATGCTTGTTGGAGCTCGCCATCCTGGGGCAAATGTTGGTGCTGTTGAGAAGGAATTCCGCTCTGAGGTGAGATTGTCCGGCTGTCTTTTCTGTCATTTCCTGACTTGTAAGGAGCCCGTGACATTTTGATAGGAGAAAATCAAAATGAATTAAACTGCACTGTTCTGAGAAGAAAACGATTACAATATAGAGTCCTGCTATAGAAGTCCTATCTTTCTTCGCTGTCTGTTCCCTTGTTTACCATTGGAAGGGTGAATTTCAAACGTTACTCATATGAAGGGGCCAAAATTGACGGGGACATTCTTTTCTGAGTAAAACCAATTCATGTTGTCTGTTTTATGAGTCCACTCATTCTACTTCTAAGTAAGGTCAAACAAGATGTGCCATCAACCATTGTCATGCTATCTGGTGTTATTTCTTCTTTGCCATGATTTTTCTCTTCTTGATTAAATTCCTCGAATCTATCAGGAAGCTAAGAGAACCACTGCCTCCTGCAGATTCAATAATTGCCTTGGGAGAAAAATTAGTGATATGTTCCGACTCATGCCCATTGAGTGCATGTTTCAGGTGGTGAGCCTCATAGGAGAGCTGGCATCTGCCGCCGCCGCCGAGAAAGGGCTAGTATTTGAAGAAGGAATGGAGGACAGATTGTGCGCTTACTCCCGTGCTGTAGCACACTTCCCAACTGCTGTAAAAGAGGTTCAACAGCTTTCCTGACATCCGGCTTTTAACTGCATGACCTAATGAACAACTTCTGACCAAAGAAATTTTACGTAATGGCTGGTTCTATTCTCTGTCTGAGAAGGCTATCGCGTCAGGGAAACCAGATCCGTGTCCCCTGCATACAGCTTGGTTCAGAGAGTTAAAGATTGTATAAATCACCAGGATGTGTACTTGGATGTCAATTCGGAAATCAAACAATTGCTAACAAAGGCTACTTATCCTGTCATTTCTACATGCTCTCCTTCTAGTTCAAGCAATGTAGAGTAGATGGATTGCCCAAGGGGCTTTGTAGAATAAGAGGGTACATTTTATTGCAGAAAATGCTGGCCAGAAGCTTGTGAGACTGAAGAAAATTGTGGCCTTATATTCTGGCTTCGTCCATTGTAGTGACCACTCTGAAATAAGTGGGGATATGCAGCATCAATTCTCTTCGTTTAAGTTCCGTCTCATTTCCAAGATCAGGCTGCCCTCTCTGTTTGTCTTGAGGACTTGGACTATGGAATGGAAGACGAGTCATAAAGGCTACATAGTGAATGCTCTTCAAGAGATTAACATGACATCAACATTACCAACTACCAGAAGCAATGAATTGTGAGAAAGACGGTCTTCTTGGTTTCCTTCTTATGATGGAGCGGAGTTAGAAACGGTGTAATCACCTGTTTGACCCGAAACATGCCAAGACCGAAACCTGTATGGAAGAGATGGTAAGCACAGACAATGTTTACAGAGACTCCCGTCGATAGCTGCCACATCTGTGCAGACAGAAGATTATACGAATTCAACATGTTGCTCCAAGAATATTGCACTTGCCATTACTTCCTCGTGACTTGGAACCAACAAGAGACATCAAGAAGAGTGAACAAAAAATGAGGCCTATACTATTAATAATGATATCAAGTCAAATGTAGCATCGGTCTGCAGAGAAAGTACACAAAATAAAAAACAGATTCCGCCATTTTTGCACGCCACTGGGAGGGGAGGTATCAGTGAAACTTCAATTTCCCAGTAGATGAAGAGAGCTTGGAAAGACATGCATCCCTATGTTTGCCAGTGAGTCCACTGCAGGGTCCGCCCGATCCCAGCGTTATTGCGAAATACAGGTAGACAGTGCAGAGGAAAGCAAGCAGCACAAGAGCCGTCAGCAAAAATCGGTGTCTTCGAGCAAGCACCGACCAGCTACCAACTTCATCGCGAGCAAACTGCTTCCTCAAGGATGTAGACCTCCGATGAGGAGAGGATACTATGCTGTCGAGAACCATCACTCAGTTTGAACTGTTCCTCGATCTAGCTTCAAAAAAGACCGTTGGTAAAAAAGAGTAAGGTAATGTCTCCGAGATAGAACAAAACTGGAATTTATGGTCAAGACTAAAATCTTGTGAGAGAATAACGAACTACGTGCCCCAGCGAACGAGGGCATTAGCTATTTATAGATCAATGGCAACATAACAATCAGATAGATGCTGATTCAGACTCTCTTGCTCCAGGTTTTCTCATGTTTTGTAACTAAGCAAGTGGCGATTACCTGTTTAAACCCAGTGAATGAGTGGGATTAACGAAGTATGCTTCTGAAGAAACTCTGGATTCACACAAACTGGGTAGAGATAGTTGCCATTGCTTTGAGCATCCATAAGTGAATTCGCTATATCACTGGTCAACTAAACCAATTCTCTGGCAGCTCATGGGCAAGAATAGCATGTCTAATAGGAACGAAAACAAATTCCTAACTTCAAATGGAGAAGTCGGCTGAAAGTAGACCACCAACTTAAACTGGCACAGAAGCATCACAAAAAAGAGTTAACAACCCAAAGATCAGCCACACAAGCCCAAAACCCATATCCAGTGGAACTTCACAATCTCCTCGCACCAGCATTTTATGGAGTGGGGGAAAAGAAAGATTCAATATTCGCCAGATAAAACACCAACCCAGAAATACTAGCAGACGAGGGGATCAGATCTGAGAGTAAACGTGTGAGTGTTATGATGGATTCGGGGGTACAAAGAAGGGAAAAGGAAGAGGGCACCTCTGTTTGAGCAGGACAATCCAAAGAAGCACGCCCATAAATAGAAATTGGCCGAGGAGGGGTGACTAAACGCGTGAACTGGCAACTTCATGTTGTAAGTGTGGCATGACCAAGTACAACCCGGACAAAGTGATTTTGCAGAGTTTTCTATTAAATGGTTGTCCCCCCGCCCCCCCCCCCCCCCCCCAAATTGTGGGAATGCTAACCGCATTCTTGATTGACTAGGAATAAGGAACCAATTTTTTACTTGGTACCCTGTTTTGCCCCTCCCCATGTTGCGCCCCCACTGCAAAGCCTGCTGATATGTTCAACCCCTCTTTCACCTTACTTAGGAAGATAAAGTGAGATTAGAATTGAAGCCAAAGGAAGAACTAAAGCAGTGACCTTTTGATAAATGCTTTACCCCGCCATCCGAAAGCTGCTACAAGAGGATGAAGTCGCTGGGGAAGGCGATGAAATGGGGTTTCTTCCGAGCGGAAAGAATTGCAAGCTTTAAGCCTAAGAATTGCTACATCCGTGCAGAAGAATTGTGATGAACTCAAAGAGAGGTTCATGTATAAAATAGAAGGCAGGGAATACTCGTTCCAAGTCCTCCCTCGCAAAATACACACATTCCCAAAAGTGATGGAGTTTCCAGGAAATAGCAGAACAGAAACGCCCTGCTTCCCATCTATAAATGTACGGGGACATGACTTGCGAGTTACGCGTCGTTTTCAGGCTTTCGGGTCATCGACAATCCGCGAGAATGTAAAACTGGAGTTGATGATGAACAAGAGTGCCGGAATCTGGTAAACTCCCAAGGGAGACTGAATATAAGGAGATAAGGGATGCCGTACAGAAGATAGCGCAATTATTCCACCACCATTCATCAGATCTCGACGAAGAAGACATACGAATGGGAAAGGGGTGACAGGAACTTACGTGGGATCTCTGGATTTTGGACGAAGAGGAAAGGAAAGGACGGACATCCACCACCCAAAGGAAACTCCAAAGATCCTTCTTCTTTTTTTGGTTTGTACTTCTTTTGGGGAGACAAAGAACATGTCTTTGCAACCCAAAAAAGGAAAAAGGAGAAGAAGAGAGGAGAGGAGAGGAGAGACACCCGCCAATGCCGACAAGAATCCAACCACGCACCCACACACGTCTTGGTATTAACCTCGTATTTATGTCTTCCACATACTAATTTGATATGATTAGCGTCGAGTTCAGGTGGCGTCCTTAATCCTAATCCCATCCTCCCTTAACTTCCAGGACATGCAACATACTTCTAAAAGCGTGTGCCCCAAGAAGACATGAAACAGGCATGCATGCATGGATAACACAGAGTAAACTACACGTTTATTAGAAATGACAAAAGCCAAATCTAGACAAACCAAACCAACCCTGACAGAAATATTCACTCACTCTGTGTCTGTCTTGTTTTGATTCCTCTTCTTTTGCCATCATTAGGAAATGCAAAAAATGCAAACAAACAACAGCTTTTCCCTCCCTCCTTCCCTCTCTTACCACCGACCCAATATTGGGGATGGACGAAATTATCCGCAAAATACGGTTTGAGGGGGGTGCAATGCATAGATTGCGATATCATCATCATAGAAGCTTGAATGGGAAAATCCCCCCGTCCATTTTACTTATTCTTTTTCTTGTTCATATATTTGTGTTTTTGGGCTATCTCAGACTCATCAGAGGCGATCCGAGACTCGCGCTGCCCCATCTTTCCAGGAGTTTGCATGTCTGTCTGTCCGTCTCGCCGCCCCCACCCCCCCCATTAAACCCTTCTTCTTCATCCCCCCAACACCCACCAGAAAATTAAGGGGGGGACGAAAAAAAGAACACAAGAAAAGAATTCCACCCGCCCCCTTTTTCCCCCTTCCTCTCCCTTCTTTCCTCTTCCCCTGCACCTCTCACGGGGTTGGTGCTTAAGGGGAAGAAAAGGAAAGGAAAAGCTTGGGGGGGGGGGAGCACAAGCCCTCCTTCCTCCTCCTCCTCGTCTCCTCTTCTCTTTTCTTGCAAGTCGAGGGACTAGGAGAGGAAGGTGGGGGACGGCCATGGAGAGGAAAAAGTACCCCATAGGTCCCGATAACTATGCCCTTTACGAGGAAGTCGGCCAGGGCGTCAGTGCCTCCGTCCATCGCGCCCTCTGCATCCCTCTTGACGAGATCGTCGCCATCAAGATTCTCGATTTCGAACGCGATAACAGCGATCTGGTACCACCCCCTCCCCTCCCTTTCCCTGTTTTTTCATGTCCCTATTTAGCGTAGAAGCTTGCCGTAGCTTGTAAAGATTCTGTCGTTTCTTTCGTCTGTTGTTTTAGTCGTGTTTGTTGATATGTTGGTTGCCTCAAAGAACGCGAGCTTAATGTAATTGCCTGTTATAATATACCACTTGAAAGCTGCGAACTTTAGGCCTACTTCTTCATTGGTTTTTAATTGCTTAGCATCGCGTGGTTTTCTTCTATCACGTCGCGTTCCTATGGCAGTTGTTCGTTTTCGACATTTCCCCCCTCTTTACGAGCGTTTGTCGTTTTCCGATGCAAGAATTACCTGTTACGAAATCCTATTCCGAATCTTTGTGCTCTCGGTTTTTGCGGAGGCAGAGGGCGTTTTTACGTCGTTATAGAGAAATTAAGAGTTACTTTGGCAGCAAGTGTTTGCAATTCTTTCTTTTTTGGGTTCTTTTAAAGACTCCGGAGAAAACCATGCATAAAAATCACCGGGTAACAAGGCGAAGGGTGTTATACATCCATCCTTAATTGTTGACGGACGACTGTTCTGCTTTATATTGCATGATGTAAGATATCGATCAATGGGTAGTGGTCGATTGGCTGTATCTCAACGTGCACCTTTAACTACCATTTGTTTCTTTAGGTAGATTACATTGACTGCTTTTTCCAACTGAAACGAGTCGCTTTGTTTCTTTAAATGAAAATTTACTCTTTCGTGCTGGCAAGGCGGTTGCTTGTTGCTTTTCCTTTTGTCGTCTTTTGTCTCTCATGTCCTTTATTGCATGTTCTAACACCATTTTTCCACAAAGACATTAGAATTAACATTGACGAGCACTTGACATGAATGGTTGTTTGAACAAGATCTTCAACCTATTTTCCAGAACAGCATCTCCCGGGAAGCACAGACAATGGTGCTGGTCGATCACCCCAACGTACTCAAGTCTCATTGTTCATTTGTGAGCAATCATAATTTGTGGGTGGTTATGCCTTTCATGGCCGGTGGCTCCTGCCTTCACATTTTGAAAGCCGCATATCCCGATGGCTTGGAAGAGACTGTTATTGCAACCATACTGCGTGAAGTATTGAAGGGTTTGGAGTACCTCCATCAGCATGGACACATACATAGAGATGTTAAGGTAAGAAACTTACCATGAACTATTACAGGGTCTCTTTTTAGTGGTCTTGGTGGAATGATCTCTTTTATCCCTTTTAAATCCTACTGGTTCTACTGCTCAATCCTCAGCCCCTTTTATTGGTCTGGAGAAACTTTGATTACTGCTCAATCCTGAGTCTCCGTCATTGATCTGGAGGAACTTTGATTTTCTAGCCATTCGTTGCAGTAATAGCAGCATTTGTATCTGCTTGCCTAATGCAGGCTGGAAATATTCTTATCGGAGCACGTGGAGCGATAAAGCTTGGAGACTTTGGTGTTTCAGCTTGTCTTTTTGATTCCGGAGACAGGCAACGGACAAGGAACACATTTGTTGGAACACCTTGCTGGTACTGCCTTTTATTATGTTGATTGCTGGAATTTCAGTTTTGATCTTTGTATCTTATTGTAATCCTGTCTATCTTCTACTAATTTGACCTACTGAATTAGCTGGCCATATACTAGGCTAATGTATGTACACTTTCACAGAGCATAATCTGCCTAGGAAATTTCTTGCTCGTTCCCGATGCTTCTTATTTCTACTTTAATAATCTCACATGTTCTGTGTTATGCTTTGCAGGATGGCACCTGAAGTTATGGAGCAACTTCATGGCTATGACTTCAAGTTGACCCTTTCTTTTTTAAGAGAATTTGTTTATTTGTCCACACCAAGTCATTTTATTTGACAATTTTTAAAATTTCGGGTGCAGAGCGGATATCTGGTCCTTTGGGATCACGGCATTGGAGCTTGCTCATGGCCATGCTCCATTTTCCAAGTATCCTCCAATGAAGGTAAATATTATGCACTTTCCATATGAAAAAGGAATTTTGTGGATGCTTTGAGTAAAGATGAAACTCAAACGAGATGTTATTTCAGGTGCTGTTAATGACTTTGCAAGGTGCCCCTCCGGGCCTTGATTATGAGAGAGACAAAAAGTTCTCGAAGGTGAGCTCCGAGAAAGAGTTCCAGATGTCTTGTCATAGTTAAGCCTCCACGCTAGTGTATGTAACTCTAAATCTCTCCTTCTGTTCGATGTAGTCATTCAAGCAAATGATTGCCAGTTGCCTGGTGAAGGATCCAACAAAAAGACCTTCGGCTAAGAAGCTCCTTAAACATTCCTTCTTTAAGCAAGCGAGGTCTAGTGAGTATATTTCACGTACTCTTCTGGAAGGTTTGCCAGCACTTGGAGATCGTATGCAAGCACTGAAGGTGAGGATGGTGCTGAAGCATTTGACTCACAATTCTAAAATACTGCATATGCCCATTTGTTTACCTCTATCATTATGCAGAGAAAGGAAGAAGATATGCTTGCGCAAAAGAAAATGCCGGATGGACAAAAGGAGGAAATATCACAGGTTTGTGTCCTCATTTGAATAATTTCCTCATTGCACAGGCGTGATGGCTGACAGGAAAAGATCCATAGGAAGACCACCTTTAATGAATCACAAGAATTTGTGCAGAATGAATACAAACGAGGTATTAGTGGGTGGAACTTCGACCTCGAGGATATGAAGGCTCAAGCATCCTTGGTACAAAAGGCTTATCTCAATCTTTTAAGACAAGCTGCTCTTACAAAACTTATAAGGATGTCAATGCATGATTGCTTCAGATTCAGGATGGGGAAGACTCTACATCTGATAGCAACCAGGATGGGAGCTCAACAACTCTCTCTTCTGTTGAACCAATTTGTAGGCCATCAGAACCTCCGGTCCCTTCCATGAGCCACTTACGAGAAGTCTCTGAGACTGTAAGAGAAGAATCTTTAACTTGGCATGGCCCGGGAACTCAGGCTTGTATATTTTATTTTTATGAGAAGATTCAGGCTATCTTGGACGTGTTTTGTAGGAGGAGGAGAATGGTGTCCTGCAGAGTCAAGTGGATCCATGTTTATCTATTGATTCCCCTGATGCTGCTGCGTACGGATCTTAATGGCCTACTCTTTTTATTATATCTGGAGAAGAGCTATTTATTGATGATTAAATTCTTTTGGCCTTTAAATTTAGATGTGAGAAATCGGATGAGGACTCAAGCATTGCAACTTCAACAGACCCAGCCCGTGATAGGAGCATGCAAACTAATCCATCTGAAAGGATTGAAATGGAGTTGAATGGGAGAAGTATTGAAGGCCTTGGTGCTGTTTCTTACAAGAGACGAGGGGGATCTATAACTAGTAACTTGCCTGATCTCTCAAATTCCATAGGTCGAATTGAAAGGTGAGCTGATACCAGCTCGCTGCTTTGTGGTTGTTTTAGGCATTTTGATTCATGTCCACGGCACATCATCTACATGCTATGTGGCTGCGTTTGGTGTGCTTTCCCTCGGTTATGTCTACTCCTTACTGTCAATAGTCATTGTCGAAATTATGACTTCCTTCAGGTGGTTATTGCCTTCTTCTCATATTCTTTGGTAAATGTTCCAGTGAGAAGTCTCTTAGTCATCTTCAAATTGCGCCAAATGGAAACGGTGTGGCTGCAGCTGAGGCCGAAGATACTGTCTCAGAACTCCCTCCAAGAGCATTCAAGTCTTCTGGTATTTTTCTGGGTCATCTGCCTAGACTGTTTAATTATCACATTTTTCATCCCTTTTTCCGGTCTTTCAATAATGTCACAGCAAGTGGTGAGGATCTTGAGGAGAAAGGGAATCTGCCTTTAGTACAACAAAAAGGACGATTCAAAGTGACCTCTGTGAATGTTGACCTTGATAAGGTGCACGACAAATCTTTTGTGCAGTTTGCTGTTGGTGGCTGCATCAATTGACTGCAGGCGGTCTTTTCCCTTTCAGGTTCCCCCATCTCCCATGCTGCAGAAGAGTCAAAGTATGCAGGTCGGTAGGTTTGAGGTCAGCAAGTTTTTGCTAAAAAAATTCTGTTTTTTTTTCGGTGAATAATATCATTCTCCTTTTTCTGAAGACCAACTCAATGGAGGAGACTTTGGATTATGTCCGAGCTTCTTTCATTGAAAGCTTGTGACGATACATACTTTTCGCTTTTGGTGAATTTTCCATTTTGCTGGTTTCACAGGTCATAAATCAGATGTCAGCAATATCTGCTTCGTTGCAGTCACCTACAGATATACAACCAGCCACGCATGCCCTTCTTTTAATGTGGAATGCTGTGTTGCAGACGAACATCGTCCAAAGGGTATGGGATTGGGGAGCGAATACTGTATCTTGATGGTAATGCAGAACTCTCCTTACTTGCGTGTTTTGTGCTTTGTTGTTCCCCCTCTCAGGACCAAATCTTGAGCTCGATGAGGCAAGTCACTGCCGTGGAATTCGCAGGTAACAAGCATCTCGATATCTTCTTCTCCGTCTTGGCCTGTATAGAATTCTATGTGACACCACCTAATCCTCCTCTTGCTCCGACAGCAGTTCCACGTTCTGCTGAAAACTCTGTCAATCAGGCACTTCCCTCAATCAGCGAAAAATCTTTGGTAACTTTGCACCTATCCATTCTCCTCTTCATGAGATCAGTGAACGCATCTTTTAAATCCTGAAAATAAAAATAAAACCCTCTTGCGTGTTCAGCTTGAAGCAGCTCATGACAGGGAGAAGGAACTGCTTCACGAGCTAACAGAATTGCAGTGGAAGTAATCTTTCTGCACATGCCTCTTCCATTTTGCGGAGGACTTTAATCGATCATTTGGCAAATTAATTTTACGGGAATTCCGTGTAGGCTCATACGGATGCAGGAGGAACTTCAGAAACTAAAGTCGGATCATTCTCGGGTAATCTTAACTTTGCATTTATACTCGTCTTTTATCCACGCTATGATTCAACAGGCTCAAACATTTTTTGTTTTTTTTTTTTTTTTTCTGTTGTTTTTCCTTCTGTTTCTAGGCATAATTTGTACTATCCATTCACCTGGAGATTTGTACAGAAAGTTCCCTCAAGGACGGATTTTGGAGGCTTTTGGGGACCATGAAAAAAAAAACAGGGGATTTGTTGTGAAATAACCCAACATTTCCTGTAAATTTTTATCCTTAAAACAATTCTTTGTAGGACATAGTTCTTGTCTAAAAAAAGAACCTTTTTTTTATACTGTTTGGTTCCTTCCTCTGATACCAAATGGAGCCTTTTTTGGGGAGGAGGGGGGGTTTGACTTAGGTTGTCAGTGAGGTGCTCTACTCCAATGCCTTTAATATGCAACTTATTGGCCAACTTATGACTTATCCATCAAATGGGACCATGCTCTTGAAGAAAAAGGAGGATGAGATAGGCCAATTCTGTTCCATGCCTCTACTTCATTTGAGTTGGGGCTCAGCCGGCAAATCTGCAACTTTAGGACAAAATGAAGGCCTAGGATTTGGGATGAACTGGCACTTGACATGTGATGAGGTCATGCCCCCCTTTTACTCCAATTTGGACAGATCCCAACTCCCCAGAATTAGAAGCTTCCATGACCGCACCAAACTCAACACCCCCCCCCCCCCCCCCCAAAAAAAAAAAACAAGTATGCATTGTTTTTGGGTCAATTACCCTTTTTGCCACATGGAATTCCCCTCTACATCTCACCCCCACAACAATCGGGTGGGAATTGAGAAGGAATCGAAAGATTTAGAGGGCCAAACTGACATTTTCGGACAAAGCAGATGCGAGTCTGTAAATTAGATTTTTTTGTCCGGACAGCAGCCCGATAACAGGCCCCACCCCCAACCCCAACCCCGAAGAGAGAGAGAGAGAGAGAGAGAGAGTCACTATGAACTCTGACGAACTCCTGGGGAGGTCGTGGTTGCAGAAGTGGAAGTACTCCCTCTTCCTCTCTGTCGGAAGCGGGAAGCCATGTTGAGGGATCCCCATTCGAGGCAACTTCTAGATAAGAAGCCCCGGAGGAAGAAGACCACTCAACATCAATGCGACACCTTCGCCACCCTCTCTTTTCCCAACCCTTGCTTCTCCTCTTGCCCCACCCTTCCTAACTCCCTCTGCGACCCCTCAATTCTGCGCCTCCAGTTCGATTCCGACTCCCTCTGCGCAAAGTTCGGCGCTTTTCTGCTACCCATCGTTTGCTCGAGCTGGGCTGTTCTTGGGTGCGGTTCCTACTTGCTGTGAGCGTAACTGGATAAGTTTTGGATGGGGAGGGTGTGATTCGGTCCTGTCCAATTGCCGACCGAAAAGGGGGATCCGGGGTAAGGTCTTTTTGTTGGTTCTGCTTGCTGCCCTGTGATCAGATTCAAGAGTGAGGTGAGTGTGTAGAATTTGGGTGGATTGGGAGGGAGTTCAACTTGAATGTGTGAATAGTTCTGGGGTGGTTGCAGGCTGGTGTTAATTTGGTTTTTGGAAGATTGCAGATTTTTTTAGGATCGTCAAAGTTTGTCAAAAAGGGTCCTTTCTTGGATTTTCAAGACATCTTTTAGTGATTGGTCCAGCCCTAGCTTGTTTTTGGCCCAGCGTGATGGGAAGTAAAATTTGGTCGCGATTTTCGGGGAAACCGATGATTTAGTTGCAGTATTTGGAAAAAAAAAGGAGTAGAGATGCGTCCACCCAACCAGCAATCACGAGACAATTTGGTTGAGTTACGGGCCCTGGTTGTGAAAAGGATTGGATTGGAGAGATCAGAGCTGTACTTTCACTATGTAAACAGGTTTTTGGGTTTGAAGCTTGGGAAGGCCGAGTTCGATAAGCTCTGCACGAAAGTTCTGGGAAAGGAGAACTTGAGACTTCATAATCAGCTTATACGTGCAATTCTGAGAAATGCTAGCTGCGGAAAAGCCCCTCCGGTATCTCCGGTTACGTATGGACACAAATCATTGTCTAATGGGGATGCTCAACATTTATCTTCTCCAAGAACATCGATAGCGATCCCTAGACATCGAAATGGGATAGTTAAGGTTTCCACAAGTCGGCCAGTGGATGTGGATGATAGAGTGATCTGCGAGAATGGGACTCTCGGGGCACATGATTCGGTGCAGCATTCTCAAGAACCCACAAGAGGTATCTCCCTAAGTAGCAAAAACCAGAACAGATTTCAGAACTCGGGATATCCAGCTTATGGGAGAAGTCAAATGAATGCCATGCTTGGACTTCCATTTTGCGCTGTTGGTTCTGCTGATAATTCCCGGAAGACAATTCTGGGTGAGAGCTATTATCAGTGTTCTGGTGGTGCAGGACTGCTAGACTCACGGACTCTCAGAGATCGGATGCAGCATTTTGCGTCAGCTCAGGGGCTTGAAGCAGTGTCCATGGAGTGTGCAAATTTGTTAAACAAGGGCCTGGATGCTTACCTGAGGAGGCTGATTCATTCTTGCTTTGCAGTGACGAGAGCTAAACACAGGGATGGTCTGACGGTAGGCGGTCTCCACTCTCATTTCTTTAATCAGCGGACTCAGCTTCAAGACAATGGCAGGCCCTTAGATTACAGGAAATCAGACAGGTCTCCTATCTGGATGACGATGTTGGACTATAAGGTCTCGATGGAGTTAAATCCTCAACAACTTGGCGAGAACTGGCCGCCGCAAATGGAGAAACTTTGCGATAGCTTGTTCGACTGGCATGGTAGCTGAAGCCCTCAAGAACAGTATCCTTCATGTCAATTTTGTCAGCCAAAAAGACCTCAACATACTTGACAGCTAGGTTAGATGATAACTTCATGCCGAGTGAATTCTTTTGCATAGCCTCGATCTCCCTGGGATGATTCTGTACTTATATTTGATATAGCACATGGGAAATCGAATAATCCTTCAGTGCTGAAGAAAGTTCTGGAGTTTGGCAACCTTATTGAAGTACCGAGGGAACAGATACCGATCTCTGGATTTATTTTCTGTATCAATTGATTTCTTTTCTCTCTTTTTCCTGCCTGCCTCTCTGTAATTTATATCTTCCCAGATAGTCAGCCGTTTTTTCCTTTTCAAGGTAACAGATTGACTAGTTACTGTGCATTCAAAGGGATGAAGAGTCAAGTGTGTGGGAACTCAGTGTTGTTGGAACGAGTCGATGTAACTCTTGTTGTTGATGGGGTGATAAAGAAAGATCATGCTACTTTTACATTGTGTTACAGACTCAATTCTCTTCCTCGTCTGATGATTGGGAACTGTAGCTATCAAAAAAGTTGATAGTATATGTTTTCACTTTGACAATGGAGGTACGACCAGCCACGCCACGAAATTATTTACATCACTTGAGCCCATATGTTCATAGTCCAGAGGATAAGAAAAAGGGAGAATTTTCAGGTGACTTCCCCAGGTACGTCTTATTTGCTGTGACTTTATACGGCCGATGTCATGTTTCTACCATTTTCAGATGCAGGGAGCCAACTTCCTTTGATCCTCTGACGAAGACGGGGCAGCGGCTCTGCTACCACAGTTCGTCCAGACGAGGATCCTCCACAGTGGTCGTGGCTTGCGCTTGGGATCGGGATTGGCAGCGATCAGCTGGGGCTCTGGTCGGCTGAGAATTTCCCACATCACCTGGACATCCTGGTATTCACAGGTCTGTACATGGTCGTGCAGTTTGAGTAACCCATCACCTGCGATATAAATGAAACTGAGATTCGAGCGGCCGTGGCAAACAAGAAACAGACAGAGGAGGCTCGCGGCACTAATGATCCCGTCAAGGGATAGGCAGAGTAAGGGTAGGATAGCTGGGGGTGTGTACTCGGAAGAAAAAAAAACTGCCAGTCGGAGTGTCCCTTTTGTTTTTTTTACTGTCCGAATCAACCAAATCTTGGAAAGGGATGGAACAAAAGTGACGAAGGGCGGCACATACGGGCAAAATGAGGGGCGCGGGGGGCGGGTATATTCTGTCTGGAGAACAAAAGGTCATTGACCTCCTCTTCCTTGTGACAGAGCATCACCGACAGCCACAGGGGTTTGGATTTTTGAGAGGAGAAGGACGACATCCCCACGACCAGTCTTTTAAGACAGGAGGAAGAAAGGTTAAAAAAAAAAAAGGGACCCTGTCTAATCCGATGTTTAAGGTTTAAAAATCAAAGGAACAGGGACGGGCGAGGTCTGTCCTAACAGTCCTAGAACAAAGAAGAGATTCCACCCGGGACTCTTCAAGCTAAGTGACCGGCTGACCAACTGGGGGGGAGGCGGCACGGGAACGGGAAAGAGAGAGGGAGTACCGGTTTTGGTGGACCTGAAGCGGGAGGAAACGGCAATCCAGGCTCTCCTGACAGGATAAATCATCTTCCTCCACCACTTCATCTCTTTCTTTCAGTCTGGTGTTTGATGAGAATAACAACAGCCTAAGACTCCCAGGGGGAGTTCATTTTTCACCAACCTCCTTGATATTCCCCCAATACCCAGTTCCAATGGTGGTGAGTGAGGAGGAGGAGGGGGAGTTTCTTTCTTTTTCTTGTGGGTGATGGTGGTGGTGGTGGGTGCTCTCTCTCTCTCTCTTGGCTTTCCTTTTTAATAAGAAGCATCACTCGAATAGCACACACAAGTCAAAGAGTCATCATACGCAGACGCAAAGAAGCAGCGATCTCTCTTTGTTTTTTCGGTTATTACATCACTTTCCCAATCCCCACCGGCCGACACCACCCCTCCCAATCACTCCCTGGATGATTTGTAGTAGTAGTAGTAGTAGTAGTAGTAGTTGTTGTTGTTGACAAGGAAGGAGGGTGGTGGTGGCCCTGGCTTATGGCAAAAGGGGGGCTAACTTACTTTCCTAGTCCGGTTAGGGGAGTCACGTGGGTGTTGTGTAAAAATTGAAACCCAGGAACACCTCCACCTCAACCACAATCTCCACCTTCCTTTTGTTGCAAAGTCCCTAATTCCACTTGCTTCCGTTTTCCTTGTGGTTATGGATTTGACATTGAAGCTGACGATCCCCTCACTTATTATTCTCTTTTGCTTTTATGGGAACATTATTATCCAAAAAGAAAAAGAAAAAAAGAAAGGAGACCCACCCCACTTTTCTTCTTCTTCCGTGTGTGTGTGGATCTTGCATCTGTCTGCTACATAGGATACGACCACCTCCTTGTAAAATTACCAAGTCCCAATACACATGCTAATATTCAACAAAAGTAAAACATAAGAAACCTTTGTCCTAAATTCTTTAAAAGCAACAGTTGGAGAGATTAGTTTGTTAGTTGTCCGATTCTCCCCCCCCCCCCCCCCCCTAAAACCAATCAATCAGTCTTCCCAACAATTTGGTCTAATCTTCTTCGTCGTCATCATGGGGTCATGGTTCTACCGGATGGCCAGTCACTCCATCCCGCCCCATTCTTTCTCCCAAATCATGTGGACCGAGCCAGAGAGGGCATTTCAATTTCTGGGTCTCAAGCAGCACTACCTCATTCCAAATTCCACTAGGAACAATCATGTCAGAGTCCACAGCACTATCATCAACCCCTCCTGCTGATGGGTTGATTTACCTTCATGGAAACTACTCCGGATGTTTCGCCCTCTCCCCAACAACAAAGAAAAATCGCCCAATTGGGTGGTCAACTTCAAATCCCACCTAACCCCAGCTTTGCCAACTTGTGTGTTTTGAAGTATATGTGCACTGGTGGAAGACGATTAAAAGGACTAGAGCTCAACCCCAGGCCAGGCCCCCGCATTCTATTATTCCTCGGACTAAATGCGCTACGCTCTCCGATCAGAGATCTTGGCAGATTCCTCGTGCGAGGAACGCAAGTCATATGCCTTCTTCGGCTACCGTAAAGCATCCAATCCCTTCCGAAAAGAATCAATGTTTTAAAAAAATAGCCGAACGAACATGCTACAATGATGAAGGAGCTTAATAGAGAAGGCCGCTCGATCCCACATTTGCACATTCACTAAAATAAAAACTATTGCTTCCTTATCTTGTCTCCCTCTTATCATAAACAAAATCGACATGGCCGAATCGCCATCAAGCACAAACACAAAACATAAAGGGGGTTTGCTGTATGATGATACCGGCACCCTAATTATTCGTCCAGGCTTAGTCTCCAAAGCAGCCGACCACAACTTAAATTACAGGTGCAATATCATATAATAGGCACAAAAATAGAAACTAACATAATCATGATGAAAGAACTGCTCGGCACTGTCACCTCTATCATAGCTACTTCCGGTAAAGAATGTCCCACCAAATACCACGGCCGGCTACATTCCACAGACCGGAAAATTAATAGATAGCAGATGACACTGATTAAATCACATGAACAATGTTTGAAAAAAGGAAATGGATTCTCACTCGGTTCACAAGTAGGTCAGTAGCTGGTTTCTAAACATGAATGCAGAGGGCTTACCATTTTCAAGCCCCGGAGCGGGCCTATCCCTTGGATATGGGAAAATCCTAGGCATAACTATTGCGATCACACCGGGGACATTCTTCCTACCATGAGATAGCAAGATGACAGTATAATTTCCATAATGTCCATCTTCAGTATTTCCATTATGCTTGCAAATGCCTTTTCCCAAATGGAGGCTTTTGCCCAGAGCAGCGAAACCATATAACCATATTAACCCATGCAGAATTCCCATATTAGATTCATTTCTTTACTCTGACACTAGTGATCTTGATGTACATAGCACTCACGACTAGTAACGAGGCAGTGGGAGGACAGACAGGCATGCACTTAACCTCACTACTAGAAGGACTTGTAGAGATGTTATTTTCACAAATCAGATCAGTGTTCCTATCATTGAAAAAGCAACTCCAATACTACAACAAAGTTCACCCTCATGATCGGTAACTCTATTATATGAAAGACAAGAATAGCTAAAACATGACACTAATGAGAGTTCATCAAGTAAAAAATGTCATCCGTGTTGACTACGGCGTAACAGAAGGCACAATGTAAGGACGGCAACCAACCAATCTTCCATCAATTGTCGGCCGAAGAGTAAGAGTTATCACAGTTTACTGTACTCGCTCAAATTAGCCCCAAAAAAGGACATGGAAAAAATGCCAACTTTACAGAAGAGCAGAGAGCAATAGTAATCGGCATGCCAGAGCATGTTCTAATGACACATTCACAATCATCAGAGCCTCCATACACCTTGTTTCCCTCCCATCTCCACAAGTCTCTTCAGAGTTGAAAAGCCCAATTGCCTTAAGAGTTGCGGAGGAAACACGGAGAAAACTACACCCCGCAAGGCATCAGCAATAGGAACTGCTGAAGGAACCATCAAGTAAGAAAACTATGTCTCCCTAGTACCAGGGAGAGGAGAGAACCTGAAACCGCCGGAGCCTAAACAACAGTGGAAGGGAAGCTGACTAGGACGAATGCGGGCGTGGCGGGGGGAGCAGCTGATGGAGATTATGTCCCTGCCCATTATTGGCCATAGTAATGAAAGGGTGCCTCAAGAGCTGCACCGCAGACCACCTCTTTGAAGGGTCCCTCTGCAGGCAATGACTCACAAAATCCCTAAACTCCCTGGAGGCCTCTGGGGGGGCCTCGGGCGGGTCAGTCAGGCAAATTGCACACATCAGGCTGGCCCAATCCCCCTGCCGACCGACAGTGAGGGGGAATCTCCCGAGGTAGAACTCAAGTATGCTAAGCCCAAAGCTCCAGATGTCGCCAGCATAGCCATCGTACTGGCCATGGTTGAGGTCGGTGTTGATCCTCTCGGGAGACATGTAAGCGATGGTGCCGACGGAGGAGTTGCAGGGATCCATGGTCTGCGAGAGGATACGGGAGACCCCAAAGTCGGCAATCTTGACCCGTTTTTTCGAGTCCACGAGGAGGTTGGAGGGTTTGATGTCGCGGTGGACGATCTTGCGGCGGTGGAGGTAGGCGAGGCCGGAGAGGATCTGGTAGGTCAGGTGGGAGAGCTGGAGCTCGTTGCTGAAGTGGATGCCCTCCAGGGAACCGCCGTCCATGAGCTCCAGGAGGACCTGGATCTCGCCATTGTGGTCGTACATATCATGGCACCGGACCACATTGGGGTGGTTGACGTCGCGGAGGATCTCGATCTCCCGGCAGATCTGGAGGCGGACGGAGTCCTCATGGTGGTTGCCGTAGATAACCTTGAGGGCAAATAGCCGGGACGACGGCCGATGAAGGACCTTGTAGACGGTGCCGCCTGCGCCGCTTCCGATGCGAGTAATACGCTCGAGCTCGTTGAAGGGGATGTTGACGGGGGCGGGGGCCGTGGACGCAGGGGCGGAGGAGGGGGTGGAGGAGAGGGAAGAGGGGGCGGAGGAGGGGGTGGAGGAGAGGGAAGAGGGGGCGGAGGAGGGAGGGAGGGGTAGGGGAACAGCGAGGGAGGGGTCACGAAGTGGAAGGGGAAGGGTCAGATCGGAGCGGCGGCGCCTACCGATGGAGCCGCTGGTGACGCCGCCGTAACTGTTGTGGAGGGGGTGGACGGAGTTGTTAGGGTTGCGATTGGGGCCGGAGCCGGCGGTGGGTGGTGTCGTTGGGTTGGGTCTCATCGTCGATGGAAGGCGCAGTTTCTTTCTCTTCAAGAAAAGCAAGAGGAAGAGGCGTAGGAGGAGACTTAAACCTGTCCGAGGTGATCGCCTCGTGGGGGTTGGGGGGGCTAACGGGGGTGGTGGGATCGGCGGAGACGCTGAAATGAAAAGAACACGCCTTCCCTCGTATACCCCACTTTCGACCCAAAAACCAAGGGAAAAAAAGGGCAGCTTTCTTCTTTCTTTTTTTTTTTTGGGTTCTGGGAACTGGGATCTGGGAAAAGTCCGTGCTACCAACAGTATGAAAAATATAGCTTCTACCCACCCCTTGTGTAGTTTATTTTTTTAGTACGAATCTCTCTTTACCATTACCAAATGGCCGAGGCTGATACATACTGCTTTCAGTATACTTTCCCTAAAAAGTATTTTAAACAACACAAACACGTGGGAAGGGAAGTGTCTCTGCACAATGCATATAGTTAGCATGGAGGAGGGAATCACACCAAGAGTGGCCCAGGAGGAGTGCACTCCCCGTGCGGGTTCACTACAATGCCCAGTGATAGTGGCTGGCTGAAAGTGTATCGTATTTTATATTTACTTCCCAACGAAGCACGCGCAGCCTTCTTCCAGGGTGATCAGATCCCCCAATCCTGATCCCGTTTATGCCTCTGCCCATCGGTTCCTCTATATAATCCAAAGAGAGGAAAAAACAAAGGCATGGATGGAGACCAAAACAGGGTCACAGTATTAAAAAGTTGCGGTTCATTTGGATTATAAATGGAATCGGCAAATCCATGCATCATGCCACATGATTGCTCGTCCGGCATGGGCTCTCATGTAAACGGGCCTGGCCCAATGAAATCGTTGCTGGGCTTTACTACATTGGTAGTAAGCCCGTCCAATAGAAAAGCGACAATGACAATTGCACGCGGCCAGCCAATTAGCATTTATTTGGCTTAGTCCCCCCCTCCCCCAATGATTATCGAATAATAAACGTGGCCGACGAGATCCGGATGGTTTTTTTTTTTTTTTTATATACAAAAGAATCACGGGAGATTGTCCTTGTTTTCTGAAGTTGGGAGCTCTTTTTATTATGCGCTCGCCCTTTTCCACGTTCTTTATTAGCGTTTCTGGAGGCGGTCCGGCTGCTCGGTTGGTAATATTGTGTGTAATTGAAGGGAGATAAAAAAATTGAGGGAGAAGGTCTTTTTGTAGGGAGGGAAGGTTGGTTTGGTCGTCGGTTGTTGTAAGGAAAAAAAGAAAGAAATTATCATCGTCGGACGCGACAGGACAGCTGTTTGTTCTGTTTCTGAGGCTCCTTTTCTCGTTATAAATTCTCTCTGTCCCGTCAAAAAGACGGTCTCAAATCTCAATTTATTTCTTTACCCCCCTTCCCCCCACCCAACAGAACACCGCATCATCCGATCCCCGGCCATGGCTGCCATTCCCATTTTCAACCCCCCCGTCTCCTCCCCCAATGCCAAAGCCAAGGCCAACCTCCTTTCCTTCCTCACCACCACCACCACCACTTCCCCCATTTCCCTACGCCCCTTCCCCCGCCGTCACGACTCCTCCCGCCACCATCGTTCCCCCCTCTCCACCAACGTCCTCAAGGTCGTCGAGCCCTCCCTTCCCAAATCCTCCCATCCCGAACCCGCCGACATCCCCGACAAGCCCACCATCCTCGTCTCCGAGAAGCTCGGGGAGGCTGGACTCGACCTCCTCCGCGGACACGCCCACGTAGACTGCTCCTATAACCTCTCCCCCGACGACCTCTGCCAGAAGATTTCCTCCTGCGACGCCCTTATCGTCCGTAGTGGCACCAAGGTCACCCGCCAGGTGTTCGAGGCCGCCAAGGGCCGGTTGAAGGTCGTCGGCCGCGCCGGCGTCGGGATCGACAATGTGGATCTGCAGGCTGCCACCGAGTTCGGTTGCCTTGTCGTCAATGCCCCCACCGCTAACACCATCGCGGCAGCTGAGCATGGCATCGCCCTTCTCGCCGCCATGGCCAGGAACATCGCTCAGGCGGACGCTTCCACCAAAGCAGGTACCATCCCGATTTGCCAAGTTCAAAAAGGCAGATCCCCTTTTTACCCGTCCGGTGTTCTCTCTCCTCTGGACTCGATCTCGACCTTTTACGGAACCAAAACAAAAACAAAAAAGTTCAAAAGAGAAAGAAAAAAAGGAAAAAAAAATGGTTCTTCTCTTGACATGGATCAGCGATCTTCCTTTTTGCACACAACTTGAAGGTTGAGCTGTTGGTTTGTGTTGCCGCCATATGGGATGTTGGATATTTTGGCAATTTGTCCTGTTTTGGGGGGTTGATATTGCTTTGAATGCAAGTTGTTTAACTAATGCCTTCTGTCGCTTTCCAAGAAGAAAAGATCCTCTTGTCTGCTGGAAGTAAAAGGTCAAGAGGGTGGTGGGCTGGTGGTGGGTTTGTGTCGTTTTCTTGGCAGCCGGTCTCGCTTCACAAGGGAAATCAGAATGCTCTTTCTCTCCGGTGGCTGCTATTAGTCAAAATAAGATTGAATTTTTTGTCACTCTTTTGATTACAGGTGGATACCTGAAGTCCACTTTGGGAGTTTTTCTGGGTGGGTAAAGTAGTGCCTACATCCATGATTGGGAAATGATCCGGAATTGAGAGATCCCTGGTGATTGGAGGAACAGTTTCTTTTTTTATTCCATCCTTTTCCAAATTGACGTGGATCCACGTACCCAGATGATTCTTACCTTGTTATTGAAAGGGACTGTTGTTTGTGTTCATCATTCCTTGGGAAAGTGTCTTCTTTGTTCCTTCTTTCTAGTTTTTTAATCGAGGTGAGAGCATCCCGAGCGTTTCTGTTGCTCGGACGAAGTTTTTGTGTTAACTTCTCGGAAAGATCCTCGGAAGGCTATGTGTTTGCAGACCTCGTCGTTTCCCTGTGGAAACAAACTTCATCTACAGGAAGTCTTACTATCTTCAGAGCTTGATCCGATGAGAACAACTTTGGCTTTTACTTCTTTTGATTGTTTGTCATTTGTTAACTAGTGACGAAAGATGACGCCATATTATCTGTCGGGAATAGGTAAATGCATGTAACATACTTCACGAACGCTAGTGTGTTAAATGCTCATGCTGGATATTTATTTATTGTTTTCTGCAATTCTGTTTCCTTTTCATAATTTCTGAACGTGGCGTTCTCTTTTTGTATGATTCTCCTGTTTGTGTTCTCCCCGGAGCTAAAACACAATTTAGCTTACATTTCTCCATGTTTCCAGGAAAATGGGAGCGAAACAAGTACGTTGGTGTCTCCATGGTCGGGAAGACTCTGGCAGTAATGGGATTCGGGAAAGTAGGATCCGAAGTGGCCAGACGTGCTAAGGGGCTGGGAATGAATGTGATTGCTCATGACCCATATGCACCGGCTGATAGAGCTCGAGCTATGGGCGTGGAGCTGGTGTCATTTGACCAAGCTATTTCCACCGCTGATTTCCTCTCCCTCCATATGCCCTTGACCCCAGCTACTTCCAAAGTGTTCAATGACGAAACATTCTCAAAGATGAAGAAAGGTGTCCGCATCATCAATGTTGCAAGGGGTGGTGTTATCGATGAAGATGCCTTGGTCAGGGCTCTTGAGAGTGGGGTCGTAGCACAGGTATCTTTCTTACTCCCCCTAGTTAGCTTTCGGATGCTGTATGATTGAAGGAGCTTAATTGCGAAGGAATTATTCTTCTTTTACATTGTTAGGCTCTGATTGTGCTGAAATAATTTTATGTAGGCTGCACTTGACGTGTTCACTGAAGAACCCCCACCAAAGGATAGCAAATTAGTGCATCACCCAAATGTTACAGTGACTCCCCATCTAGGTGCTAGCACAAAGGAAGCTCAGGTAAATAACATTCATCGCGGATTAGTTGCTCTTGACTGCTGACACGATACTTTTGTCCTTTAGTTTCTTTAATTGCTCTCGGCTACTTTTTTACAGGAAGGTGTTGCTATTGAAATCGCCGAGGCTGTTGTCGGAGCATTGAACGGAGAACTGTCGGCAACTGCTGTCAATGCCCCCATGGTGCCTCCTGATGTAAGACATTGGTGAAAGCCTGTAAATCATGCATAAATGATTTGATTTCATGTCCCTTGCCGACCTGTTTTTCTTGTTTTCAGGTTCTATCGGAGCTGGCTCCCTATGTCGTGCTAGCAGAGAAGCTGGGACGCCTGGCTGTCCAACTGGTTGCCGGAGGAAGTGGAATACAAGCCCTAAAGGTTGTTTATAAATCAGCCCGAGACCCCGATGACCTAGACACGAGACTTCTCCGGGCCATGGTTACTAAGGGCATCATTGAGCCAATATCATCCTCCTTCATAAACCTGGTCAATGCTGACTATACAGCCAAACAGAAGGGTCTGCGAATAAGCGAGGAGCGTGTGACTGTCAACTCCTCCCCGGAGTCACCTGTGCACTCCATTCAGGTCAAGATTCCCAGCGTCGATTCGAAATTCACCAGCGCTGTAACAGGGAATGGAGAAATAAGTATTGAGGGACAGGTGAAGGATGGCATCCCTCGGCTCACTTGCATTGGGTCTTTCGGGGTTGACGTGAGCTTGGAGGGGAACCTGCTTCTTTGCAGGCAGGTTGATCAGCCCGGCATGATTGGCCAAGTCGGGAACATTCTTGGCGAGCATAATGTGAACGTAAGCTTTATGAGCGTGGGACGAACTGTTCGTCGCAAGCAGGCCATAATGGCAATCGGCGTGGACGAGGAACCTAACAGGGAGACTCTCCTTAAAATCGGAGAGGTTAAGGCAATAGAAGAGTTTGTGTTCCTGAACCTATGAAGATCGGCAAATGGAGAATGGGCGCGTCATTACACGAATGCTTGGATCCCCCAAATATGAATAAAGCTCGCTGGGCTAAGCGGTAAGCTGCTCCTGCTGCACGGAGTTTTGTGCTCTTCGTCTTTTATTTGATAGTTTAGGGTGATAATTTTTGGTTTCCTCTTTTCTTTTTCGTTTTCTGTGTTGTATGTTTATGTGCACAAGAGGCTTTCTTTGTGGGTTACTGGGGAATCCAGCAGGTTGCTTGTAACATCTGCAGTATGGAACACGTACTTTTGTGATTACAACAGAATTGCTTCGAGAAATGTCTTAGTGGGGGGATTCATTTGTGTGCCCAGAATCTGGGATTGGCTTTGAACCATCTGAAATGTCCCCTGCATTAACCCCGAATCCATTCATTCTGAAGCACAATACTTGAATCCTGACAACTTAAGGCTGCAGCTTCAAAAATATTGACCCGTCTGGTAGACAGACCAATTACACATTTACAATGTCAGCACCTCCCTCAGCAAAAAAAGACCACATGCCAAGATTGCCCTGATGAGCTCTACAGTCAATGAGACTGCGCAGAAAAAAATAATTGCTCACTGAAACAAACACCTACTTGTTTGTCCCTTATTTACACAAGAAAAAGAAAATTGATCTTCCTAGGTGCTTCCAAGAGACCTAACAGAGGAAATCGACTGAGCAGACACGGAGGCGGTTGGGCTGATGATTTCTCTATCTCCATTGATTGCTCTCGGCTTTCCACTCAATCTATCCATCGCATCCAGACACACTTCATTAAACCACTCGTCCTCCGGCAGAACACTGCAGAACAAGAACTTTAGAAAAGAGTTTGCCAGCCAAGTCCTTGGGGAAATAAGCTGATGGCCCCTACCGTAACTGCTAGGTTGAAGCATGTAGGGATTGTTAAAAGTAGAAAAGATTTGACCATGCAGACAAAGACGAGGGATATTGTCCCAATAGATCAATTTTTGAAAAGGCTGTCCGATCTAGAAAATGCAAATTAACATGAGAGCCTCCAATCACTCTTCAATTATGGATAAGTGCCTCTAATCCAATCATTCAATGATGAGCGTGCTTAATGATCAAAAGACAACAAAGATGCAAAGTCCAACCTGTTTGGATCCATCCCTATAGCAGAGACGACAGTCATGGCTTTTGATATGATTTCATTAACAACTCTGTGCAAGTTCCTTGATAGGTATCGTCCTTGCGAAGCGAAGCAAATTACAAACTTCATATCCAAATAAAACTGCATAGAAAACCAATGAAGTATGAATGAATGTGACAGCCAAGTCAGAGCAAAAATACAAGAAACGACCCGATTGATGTACTTGTTGCAAGCCTAGTTGTCCTAAAGGTCTTGGCCCTTCCTCAATGTCATCCCAAAACCTTTGATCTCCAGAGAGCCACAGAATGACAGTTTCTGTCAGTCTCATCAGTAAAAGCGTAGCAAATCTTTCCCGACCGACAAACATATCCGCAGCCATACTGGCCATTCTAGTTAATTTTTCAAAAAGCTCCTGCAGTTGAGTGACACCGTTAAGGACAAGTATGCAACCTCAAATGACAATGGCGGGAGAAACAAAATTGAAAAAACAATATGTGCAAATGACAGAGCTTTCATCAGTTCGTGGTTTTCAAACCAGCCGCAGGCAGGAATGCCTGTCGCCATGATGCTATATCATTTTATCTAAGGAATCAAGTCCAAGAGACTACCTGGAAAATGGCAGAAGGAAACCAGTCAATGTCATCTGGGTGCCCATCCATATTAATGTACATATCTGCAATTAAACGGCTGTCCCCTTCTTCAGTGAAAATGAGATCTAGGGCATGCTGACGGCAGAAGGTATCTTTTAATCGGTCAACAGAGCTGACCAGCTTCCTTTTCCATTCTCGTTGCTCAGGGTGACGGTTCTGCCTATCTGCAGGTCTTCTATGAAAATCATCCTTATAAGGATACTGACGCAATGGAGAAAGCTTCACTGCTGCACGTGGAAGTAGCTCGTCGGCTAATAAAGACGCGTTTGCTAGCAGAGCTATCTGCTGGGCCTCTGTCTCCGCTGAGCGCACAATTTTATTTCCCAATCTTTCAAAGTTTGCTTCTTCTTCTATAGAACCAGGTAAAGCTTTTATGAGCATGTTCACATAGGAGTCGAACACCTGGAATAGACCTTCTAGTGTTTGACCTCCCAACTGCATGCTTAACAGAGGTCCTACATCCTCAAAGAAATCCTATGTAAAGGGTCCCATTAGCATATCAAAATTAAAAAGCAAAACAAAGTAATCCGCGAAAACAACAGAAATATAGGAAATGCATCGTCTTTCTTTGTTCAGGAATGCACCAGTCTGTCCTCCAAAAAATTTACCAGAAATGGTACTTAGATGCTAGCAGCAAAGCAGACTAGACTGTGTCAGCGCCGACGAAGAGAACAGAAAAAAGAAACATGCATCTAATATATTGGCATCTCTCAACCAGGCATAAGAATCATCTTTTGCAATGGAAAAATTTGCTCACCTGGACCATTAAATTGAAGCGTTGGGCACTGCTAGTAAGGCTATACTGAAATGCCGTGGTGCTGCCAACTGAAGTACTGGAAATCCTGCTGCTGGATTGGCGTGCACTAGTAGGAAAGTTTGCAAGGATCCAATCATCTGCAGCTGCAAGAGCAGCAGTGCTCTCCTCTATTCGTTTCAGATTGGCCTCCAGTGCCTGCTCAACGCTGGGCTTAAACAATTTCAAGAGAGTGGGGCAAAGTGCTAGTCCTCGAGCTTCTAACAAAGAACAGTGTCCTAGAGCGATCTGAACGCATTCCAAAGCAGCCCTCAGGCCACCAGCCGCTGCTGATGAAGACAATGCATGTCTTTTGACAAGATGAGCAAAAGCCTCAACCTGCTTCGTGGCCCACATGACAAGCTCCGAGGTATAAGCAGGCTCCTTTCCGAAAATCAAAATGGAATCACTAGCGGCATGTGCAATTGAAGAAAACACTAGCTGTGAAAGGGCTGCTGTGTATGCCCCTCCGTATGAGGTGCTTGATGGTCTCAGGGTTTGCATGTTATATTGGTACCTTTGTAAATGAGCATTCAGAAGCAAAGTATGAGCTCAAGGTCCATCTCCAAGCCTTTTAAGAGCTGCTATAGCAGAACGGAGTTCACTGCCACGGGTTGAAGGTTGGTTTGCTGATTCAGCCAGCTGATCTGCCAGTTTTTGCCTCCGCTCAGTTATAGCATTATGCAGTACAGAAAGTACAGAAGCACTCAGGTATTTCGTTTGTTTTGATTCAGCAACTATCCGGTCACCCTCATCGAGTGTGTCCAGGGCTTCATCAATCTTCCTCTCGGCTAGCAGGACATCAAGAAGGTCGGGGAATTCAGATGCCCACTTCTCTAAATCGGAAAGCTCTGTCTCATCAAAACTAGAAAACCCATTTTCAGTGTGGTTGTCAGGAGCAATAATGGATGAGGCATCAATGTGGACCCCGTCGGCCAATCCATGAATCAAGGCAGCCTGAGTGGACAGAAAATTCCTGATGGAGGAGAGTTCCCCTTCCAAATCCGATATCTCCTTAGATGTTCTGCAAAGAGGAAACTCTCAGTGAGGAAGATAGCACGAACAGGGTTGAACAGAGAGAAACCTCGTCAGCTACCTTATGAAGGCGGAGTAATTGGCATATACGCTCTTCCGCAATTCCTCGGCGGAAGCTTTCTTCATTTCCAAAAGAGAACAGCAGAGTTGTTTTATATCCTGCAAATAGAAGAACAGAAGGTCCCAATCAATTATTCGCGAAATTGGCAGACATCAAAAGAGGGGCCAGTCCCTCTAAGAAAACAATGCGCAGATCTGGTGGCAAGACATGTCACGATCAGCCAACTGAAAACCGATGGACAAGGTAGTCACTTTTTCGTTGAGGGAGCATTTGGACCGCACATAAGCATCGGCGTCGAACTTGTCGGACTTGAAGTGGAAGAGGGATTCCTCCAGTTTGGGGGGGTTGTTATCCTTCTCCTTGGTAGCCGACCCCTTCGTACGAGCCGTCTTGGCCGTCGCCATGTCCAGAAGCTAGGAGCGATCGCGATGGAGCGAATTGGGCAGATCTGGCAGGGCGGAGGAGGGAGGCACTAATCAGCTGATGGAAGCAATCCCGCCGAGAGGAGCAATCGGAGAAGAAGACGACGATTGAAATGTAGCAACAGCTGCCCCGATTCTTCGCCGGAGACGAAAAATTCCCTCTTCCTTGGGTGGCTGGCGAGGAGTTTGACTAGTGTGCGTTCCTAGTTTCCTCTCCTCCTCCTCGCAGTTGGAGACCCGACCCAACCCCACTTGATTTCTTTTTCGCCAAAAGATGTCATTAGAGTTTTGTTTTGACAAAATAAAATTATTAGAAATATATTTTAATATCAATGAATTTCCAGCAAAACAGTAATCGGATGGGTTGCAATAAGTCTTAAAGGTAATAAATACCCCCCTTCTTCCTTAAAAGGACGCCGGACAGACAGACACACGGTGAAGAAGATCAACAGGAACGATGAGCTTGCACATAGTGCAAAGGATGATGGCTTTTAACAAAACATTATTCCCAGAGCAGGTCGACCTTGCATGCAAAACCACTAGTTTATATCCCTATAGTCTCTGGGCATGGAGGCTTTTACATGCTCCCTTCAAAAATCAACATAAACATCGAGAAGAAGAAACACAAGTAGGCGCTTCACCAGGCAGGTAACCCCTCCCCTTTATCGCGCACCTTCAGGCCCCAACTCGGCCCCAACTCATTCTTGTGGACTGTCCGAGCGAGTTACTGCAGAGCACAAGGATATGGGGTTTGTTTCACAACCAAACTAGCAAGAAAAAGCATGTGTATGTATATGATCAAAGAGAGAAAGATGAAACAACAAAGTGATAACGGTTATCATGCACGCATTGTTGTTCATCACTCAAAATGTAGAAAAGTTAAAATGTATATTGGGAGACCCCAAATTATCTAACAAAGCATGGAAAGTAAAACCAGGACAAGGCATATACGATCCACCCAAGATCCAGCTCTACGAAATGTTACTTGATAATACAGGTGATCAATACTCGACCATTCTCAAAGATAACTAGTTCATTCAGGCAATGCCTGTACCAACACTTGTTTTAAGGGTCAACTCATGGTTGACAGAACAATCAGCTGGCACAGGCAGTTGAATCGGCACCGATATATGCATACATACATACATATGTGTGTGTGTGTGTGTGTAAGCAAACACGTTAATCATGCAAAGGTTATGGTTGATTGATTCTGTATTCTTTTCCCTTTCTAGTTTCCGAGGGAGGAGGAGGCCAGCTGATCAAAAGCACATCACTTTCTTTAGACCCATAAATATGCACGAATGCAGCCTTGAGTCAGAATCGTTGTCCTAGTATGAGTTAGCTCAATACTTAAAAATTAGGGCAGCTTGAAAACTCTACTTCTACTATTGGGACAAGGCCAGATCTGTTTGCATTGGCCAGGCAATCCCAAACGACAATGCCCATATCCAGACGATTTAAGCCCGGAACTTTGAAATGAATCCTAACCATTGGGAAACAGAGATTCCATTCCACTCCTAAAGAGTAGTGGCGATCAAAACCGGATATCAGACAGCAATCAACCCACCAGAAAACACCAATCACGACAGAAAACACGCGTCGTCGCAATTAGATGGGAGAATGGATGCAGGCAGGGAGGGGAGGGGGACGCACCGGGCTTGAGGGGCTTGCCTTCCTTCCAGACGGAGAAGGCGAAGTGGACCTTCTCGCGGGAGATGACTTCGGACTTGTGGGGCTCCTTGAGGCAATTCCTGACAAGATTGGCGCAGATGTTGGAGTAGGTTATGTAAGTCATCCCCGCCGCCCTCCAGAATGGCACAGCCGCGTTCGACGCCATCTCCACCGCTCAATCGGACGACCGTGGAAATCCCCCTTTTCCGCTTTCCTAAAACCTAAAATCGCTGAGCACCCGGGGGGTTGACGATGGACCGACTCCACGTAATCGAAATTGGGCCTCACTGGGCCTATGGGCCTACGTTGTGAGTCTTGGGTCATCCAACCCCCTCCCCGGCCCAAAAAAAAGTTACTATGCTGCTGCTGTTCATCTTCATGGGTTAAGATTAGATAGCATCAGGAAAGAAAATGGACAAAGACAGACTCGTTAAAAGAAATCATTAAATCTTTAAGTTTAAAACGACTCTTGTAACCGGGGGGAAGGCGGCTATTTATGGGGTGTCCAATTCCATCCAAGTTTAGGACATGACTCACGCATACGTGGAGGACCTAAAGCTTGTGGAGGGATGGTCTGATCTGATCCAAAACTTGCCCCCCGTCTCCTCCATGTTGACTACATTTTTACATTTTGTGGCCCAATCAGAATTATGGAACGTGTAAGTTAAGGAAAAAATGGAAAGGTGGGACACCCCCCTCTTACCACCGGGAGAATCTCTGCAGTAGAGGCGTAGGGGGGGGGGGGGGGTGGTTGCACTTTAACGGGGAGGAAGAATCTCAACAGGACAGCCTGTCTCCTACCCCGCTTCACAGGCAGAAGGGTTTGGAAAATGAAAACGCAGGCATAAAAAGAGAATATCCTTCATTTCAGCCTCTGAGTGAGGGAGAGATGCTGCAACTGGGACTGGGGTTGGTGCATTTGCTGCCATGGTGGGTTAACCTCCATGATGCGATTTGTTTAAGCCTTCCTCTTATCTTTCTTTATTAGATTTAGAGCTGGTGGTGATGAGGTAGGTGGGGGGGGCCGTCTGATTGGCAAAATGATTGGGCCTCCTGCTCAGTACTTCCATAAAAGAAAGGGGGACAATCCAGCCAGCCACTTCTCTGCCAAAACGTTAGTAAGGTGATATTGGAACACACAGTAAAACGTTTTGCCTCAGCATCAAGTCTCTCCCCTCCTCCCCTGCAGAAGAAATTCGCTGTGGGAGAAAACTAAAAGAAAAAATGAAGCAGTCTCTGCGGGTCCTTATCCTCCACGAAGGGAATAAGGCCGCTGCGCTGCTCGATGCGGTGAGTAATGTCCCCCGTGACATGCTTGGCAGCATCGGGAAGATGTTCGTGCTGGTTAGAGGAGGAAAAGGCGGGAGTAAAATTTTCCTCGTGTTTCTTCACGTGTCCCTGGCGATGGCTTTGGCGGGGTTGGCATGCGAAGCTGTCGCTCGTCTCAAGGGCTGGGACGATCCTTCGGATGACGGGTGGGTTCGTTCGGCTTACAGTTCGTGGTCGGAGATGCGGGGGCTGTATGTGGCTCCGGTAGTTAGAGCTATAAGGAGCTTCTATGTGGCTCTCTTCCTGATTCAGTCCGCAGATCGTTTGCTGCAGTGTTTGGCCTGCTTATGGATCAAACACAAGAAGCTAAAGCCAAGGATAATCGCCAATGCTTTCCACTCCGAACGTCACGGGGACCTTGGAGATGATTATCCGATGGTTCTCGTTCAAATTCCTATGTGCAATGAGAGGGAGGTAGGCTTCCAGAGTTCACTTTCTACTGTGAGCAAATGTGAGAAGTTTTTTTTAACTTATTGACAAATCTAAATTGCTTTAGGTGTACGAACATTCTATATCAGCGGTCTGCAAACTTGATTGGCCGAAGGACCGATTCCTTGTTCAAGTGTTGGATGATTCAGATGAAGAGAGCATCAAAAGGTTAATCAACAGGGAGGTTATGAAATGGAAGGAAAATGGAGTCAACATTACTTACAGGCACCGGGTAGTTAGATCCGGTTACAAAGCAGGGAACCTCAAGTCTGCGATGAGCTGTGATTATGTCAAAAACTACGAATTTGTTGCAATGTTCGACGCCGATTTCCGACCAAGTCCAGACTTTCTCAAGCAGACAGTCCCTCACTTTAAGGTCTTCCTGGTTTTCCATCTGCCTGAGTGGCTTCTGATACATCGCATTGTTTTATTGTCGGACCCTTACCTTTCTTCGTGTTGCAGGATAATCCTGAGCTGGGTTTAGTTCAGGCGAGGTGGACCTTCGTGAACAAGAATGGGAACTTGCTGACACGGATACAGAGCATCAACATGTGTTTCCATTTCGAAGTGGAGCAGCAGGTCAATGGCGCCATGCTTAACTTTTTTGGTTTTAACGGAACAGCGGGTATTTGGAGGATAGCTGCGCTTGAGGATTCTGGAGGTTGGCTCGAGAGGACAACCGTTGAGGATATGGATGTAGCGGTTCGGGCTCATCTGAAACGATGGAAGTTCATATTCCTTAATGATGTTAAGGTATGAGGCTAAAGAGCACGGCTTCCGTCAATACCTTTAATAAGGGGAGTTGATGATTGGACTATGATACATAGCTGTTTGACGATACAACTAAAATCGGGCAGGTCCTTTGTGAGCTTCCCGAGTCTTACGAAGCATACAGGAAACAGCAGCACCGCTGGCATTCAGGACCGATCCATCTCTTCCGCTTGTGCCTCCCGGACATAATGGCTTCCCAGGAAAGCAAACTAGCGCTTCTCTTCTCCCTCCTGCAACGTCGTAAGGTTTTGCATTATTCTCTAAAACGAACGACCACTCTTTTTGCAGGTATCTGTCTTGAAAAAGGTGAATTTAGTATTCCTCTTCTTCCTCCTGAGAAAGCTCATCCTGCCGATCTACAACTTCACATTCTTATGCATAATACTTCCCCTGACGGTATTCGTGCCGGAAGCGCATCTGCCGGCGTGGCTTATTTGTTACGTACCGCTATTGATGTCCACATTCAATATTATCCTCGACCCCAGTTCCACTTCCTTCATCCTGCCTTATCTTCTCTTTGAGAACACGATGTCCCTTACCAAGTCGGATGCAGTGATCTCCGGGCTGCTATCGCTTGGGAACAGTCACGAATGGATTGTGACCAAGAAAAAGGGCCGAAGAGCTGGAGATGGACACGTCCAAACAAAGGAAGAGGGAGGGCGTGATTCTCCTCAGGGGATAGAGAGAGCATTGGTCCCAGGGGAACCAGGAACCACGAGGCGGAAGAAGCAGCAGAAAAGGAAGATTCGATACGGGGAGGAGTTTGCGGCTGGACTGTTGCTGTTGGCTGCTGCTACCAGGAGCTTGTTGTCGGGCTGGGTCGTTCACTGGGGAGTCCTATCACTACAGGGGATGGCTTTCCTGGTTGTGGGCTTGGGGATGATTGGGGAAGACAATGCCTGAGGGGGGGAGGGTTGCAAAATGTAATAATAATGCATGTAATATTAGCTTTGCCCCCGTCGCTTGAACCGTTTGTCCCAGCCGAACAGAGGCAATCTTTCCATCAGGACAAAGTCACATCACATGGTCATCGTCGTAATCATCGGATCAGATAGACATTAACTGGAAAGAAGAGCGGGAGTTCGAGTCCCCCCCCCCCCCCCCCCCCCCGGGCCGAATGGCGCTCCATTTCCCACCTCCCTCCCGTTAGCTACCTCCAAACCCAAGTCTCCCTTAAGCTTCTCTCGTTCCCCGTCGGTATTACGCCTTCCTCCCCAAATCACTCCATAAAAAGACTCCACCTTTCGCTCTCTCCCCGGTGTCTGATTCACCCCTTCTGGAATTGACCCCTGCCAAGCCTTTTCCTTCCCAGCCACGGCACCCTTTCCACCTTGACCCAAGACGGTTGGCCCCTCGGGGTTGGGATCCGTTTCGCGGTTGACCCTGAATGGCATTCCCGTGCTCTTGTTTTGTGCTACTTAGTTCAGGATTTTGACTTGGAGATTAACTTATTCCTTTCAAAGTGGCTTTGCTCTGTGTGGACGAAGAGATTTGGGTCTGATGTTGGGGAGGATCAATTATTTTACATCGAAGAGAAATTGTATTTTGTAGCATTTTTGTGGTTAGTCGTTCAATTGAATCAATAAATGAGTGCTGTGGCTGACCATGTTGATTCCTGAAAATAAAAATTATCGCAGTGTCATTGGCTTTTGAGAGTATCAGATTTTGTGCATGACGCACTTTGCCCTCTGTATGCTATTTTGGCACCTGTTAGGACTGGCGGGATACCTGATGTTCCATGGTTATATAGTAGGCTGGCCGAAGCCGCTTCCTCTTTCGTGATCGAGTAACATTCCTCTTGTCTTGCAGGTATCGGAAGTGAAAATGATCTGGGTTATTGTATAGGCTTAGATATCTGCATATATTCTCCTCCCAGGGGAACATTTGACGTATGCATTCCGTTTCCCACGGAAGTTACAGACGAGAATGGGTACAAAGTCATCTTTTAAGAGTATGTCTCAACTTGCCTGGGAGGTGGAAAAGAACTTCTATGTCCTGGACTTCGAGAAGGTTGAACAGCGAAGCAGATATCTTAGAAGACCAGCCTGCCTCTTCACCCACCCAATCTGTAGTCAGAAGGTGAAAGTGAGAACTTACTGGGGTGAATGCATAGGCTAAAGCCTTGCGGAACTCGATTTTATGAAATATTAATTGGATTTTGAGGATCCTCTGATGACTGTGACCTTCGGCCTGTTTTATATATCAGAGTAATGTTCTTTTGGCCAATAATATGAACACAGCCACAACCATATTTTCTCCTGGAAGATTGGCGATTTCATTGAAGAAAAGGGAACCTATCCCTGTTATGTCATTGATGAGGGTTATCCTTTAATTCTTCTGATACATGTCATATTTTCTCCTAGAACATATGTCATGATAACCTCATTTAACTAAAAAAGTTCCTCGTTAGGCTATCTGAAATGCTATTCATGGAGCCTCTAATTTCATCAGTTAGAACAACAGCAGCAAAACAACTGGTTGGGTTCTTTAGATACAACGAGGGATGGAAGGGAATGAAGTACTCTGCTCTAAAAAGGCAGACGAACTAGAGGGAATATACACATGGTTCAGCTTTGATGATGTTCCAATTCCGCAGAGTAAATGCTGCAATCGTCTCGGACTATGCGGCGGCGAGACAGATCTGACTGGGTACAAGGCTTGCAATTTTTTCTGTATAGCTAGTTTTGCTTGCTGTATTGTGCTTTTCATCATCAATGCCCTTTCTGGGCTTCGGCAGGAATAAGGAGCCAAGCATATCCTGCAAAGTTGTGATCGAATGACTTGCACGATGGTTGCTGCCAAGATGATTTAAACCTGGGGAATTCTGGTATTGTTCCATGCAGCACTTGTATGCAGGCATGATTGCTTGCTTTATCAGCCTGCAGGTGCTCTCCCTCAACGATTCGTCAGGGATAGTCCAATTGAACTGCTCCTTGTATGTGCCTTCAAAGGCATCATGGAATGACTTCAGCTTCCTTATCATGAGGTTCCTACAACCCTCTTCATCGCCAGGGCATGAGTCAGAAAACTCTTCTGTCAGGAGATTCAATAGCTTCCCCCAGCTCTCCTTGAAGTAGAGAGCTGCATAGTGATCCCTGTATTGCTCATGTGCTTTTAACCAGGACTCTCCCATCATGTCGCCTAGTCTGGTGCCTTTAAGTTTACAGAAATGGTGGTGGTTATTCATCATGAATAGGTAGGACAGCGCCCTGTCGTGGTAGGCCTTTGACCATTCATCGAGATTTAGATTCAATTCCTTCACTATGTTGTAAACTTGGTGGGAGAAGTGCCCCTCCTGATACTTCTTGAAATTCCAGCTCTGATGGATAGCTAGAACCTGGATCATGGTTGGCCTGTAGGCATCCCCAAGTAGCTGATTGCAGTATGACATGACAAAATCGACGAGGAGTGGGATGCTGCCGTCTGATGGTGGTTGGCTTTGCCTTTGCAATTCCACTTGGAATGAGAGCTCCCAAAATATCTCCCAGGCGCCATTGACAACGTCCCTAATGAGATCCCTTGTTAATGCCTGGATATCTGTGCAGGCTTCTCCTCCAAAAAGTTGGGTAAAATCTAATCGAAGACCGTCCAGGACAGCGAAAATCTTGAGCAGGTTTAATAGCTTGCTTGGGCTCTTCTTACCCTCTGCCACTTTCTTACCGAATTGAAGAAACGAGATAATTCCAGAATTTGAAGCAATTCTCGCGAAGCAACTGGTGGAGGTATCACTAGTCATTTCGCCAAAAACCTCCTTGCAGAGATAGGATTCAGACTTGAGCACGTGCTGGACGGCATACTCCAGGTGCTCACCCCACAATCGCAGGGTGCTTTCCATGTATTCCTCGTCTTCGAATAACGGGTGAGCAGTGTCTAGATATTCCAGGTCGAACGAACGTAAACTTTCTCTCACGTTCATGCTCCTGACAGCAACGTAGTCTGCTTCACACTTTCCAAGGGCTTCGCCGTGATTCAGGAGGCTCTGGATGATCACTCGCAGTTTCTCTTTACTGGGTTCAGATAAGATGGTCGATGGCAAAGGGGAGATGCAAGGTCCAGTTCCTTCAGTCAGAAGCCTCTCAAACTCGGCTTCTAATTGGTTGAATGCAAAATTCAGGATTCCTCCATCCAGTCGGGACCTCTTGCCGGCTGCCTGAAATTCCCGGAGGATGCTAAGCGACCTCTTTGCGTTCAACACGTACGTTTCATCGGATAATACATCGTCTTCCAAAAGTTCTGCAACATCCTGTAACCACAGGATTGCTAGCGCGCAGTTGTCAGAGAGTAACTTCAGTGCTTGTTCGAGACGTCGCATGACAGACAGATAAGATGACAGGCAGGAACAGGGTGCTGTTCGACGCAACGACTTCTCAAGCCGACGAATTGTGGACAGTACCTCGACCACTGCTTCGGCGGGGCGTATGGCAGAGTCTAACCGATGTTTCAGGGCCGGGGACATGAATTTCATATCCCGGGGTGGCTGCAGGGACATAAATCTAGTCATCATCTCCTCCTGCCGGGGACCGATCCTGTCCAGCTCCAGTCGGACAGCATCTGATTTCTCCAAGCTGCTCCTTAACAAGTCTCTGGCGGCAGTAAGGCTTTCCATGTTCACCCCATGTGCCACCACCCGATTCAAGCATACAAAGTGCAGTTCAATTCAACGTAGTTATAGCGATTTCTGCCTGCCTTTAGGGACTGTACATCAGCTTACTTTCCCACCAACTTGGGGGACTTCCCCCATTCAAACCTAA
The DNA here is from genome assembly GCA_023653495.1 of Melastoma candidum. Taxonomy (NCBI): domain Eukaryota; kingdom Viridiplantae; phylum Streptophyta; class Magnoliopsida; order Myrtales; family Melastomataceae; genus Melastoma; species Melastoma candidum. The sequence continues at coordinate 18,506,317 of CM042882.1, forward strand.
CATGCAAAGCATACAAATGCAGGTTTCCATTTGGGTCGCCCCACTTTTGGACACGAACGTAATGGATCTTTTGAGATTCCTTCTGGGAGAAGTCACTCAGTCCCCATGGTGTTGTCAGGAGATTGGGGACGACGGTTTTGTAAGTTGCATCAGGAAAGAAACGGGAGGAGGGGATCGCACCAACGACTCCCAACCAAACGTACGTAACATGATGTCCCACACCCAACAAGTCAAATATTTCCGCGAAATGGGAGCAAAAACTTCCGAGCCTCTGATCAACCACCCTGTTTGAAAGTGCCTTCTTCCAATCCCAACCCCGAATACAGTCAGGAATCGAGAAAGGAATTTATCCCCGCCTCCTCAGGACACTTGGTTCTTTCATATAGGATGGGCGAGATGCATGGCTTAAACAATGTCCTGGAAGTAAAACACACATTTGATTCAGTGGCACAATTCTCCAACATTAAGCTGGGTTTTCTCAAGGGGTCATGATAGAAGTCCGAGTTCGGTGATCATGAACAAATATGTTGAGAATTAAAGCTGCACAAGCCATCAAAGCAGCATGGATGAGGTCAGGGGAGGAATAACAAGAATCTGCACGAAACGACAGACTAGTTTCTAGCTCCCGCCAACTACCGCCTTTCTGCTTGATGGTGATCCTCTCCCCGAGACTTGGAGCAATACCTTGGGTTTTAGTTCTTATCCGGACGAATCCACTTAGCTTCTTGTATGCTTCGTTCTTCTTCAACTCTAACATTGACTAGTACACCCTCACCAAAAACACTCTTCTCATAGAGATTAGCTGCTAAAAAAGCCACACAGACAAAAACAAAACACTTCGTCAAGCTGGTCTCTTTTCGTCTTCTTTTTTCCTATAATTCGATTTGGTTATTACTTAGAAATAAACTACTTTGATGCATGCAGGCTGCCCCCCAGTCCAAGCCCAACACGGAGCTGGGCCTATCCCCATTGTCTAGCAAAATCTTCTTCCCAAATGGTAGCGTGGAGTCAATTCGAATAGGAATTATATTTTTCAATTTCCAACTTAGAATTGGATTGAGATTTCCAATTGAATTTCGACTCTGACATTGGAAAATAAGATTAAAAATATTTTGCTCTAAAGCTCGCTAATCTATCCTATTTAAATCTTGGATAATTTTTTTTAACTATTCTTTTAAAATTATTTGAAAATCTTACACAAAATCAAAATTATATTCCGACCCCTTCTATTTTGACGTACCAGACGCCACATTAGAATTCAAGGTTCCAAAATATTTTTGAAAACTAATATATCTGCAAAATATAGGCGTGTAATACATTATTCAAAATAAAAAATTAATTATTGCACTTGAAAATTTTACATATAATTACTAAAAAAATATTAATTAAAATATATAAATTTCAAAAAATATCAAAATTTAGAAATTTTATTAATATCATGGTAATTAACTTAGTTGTTTGTTAATTTAACCAATGTGTTTATAATCACTTGTAGGGCTCTTCCCCATTAACTAAAAATAAAAAATTCAAGTAGTCAGGAGGAGGCCGCCTAAAAGCATAATATTATTAGTCCTCCCAAGGATTCGGTGAGTGAAACCCGACTTTTGCTCAAGCTAGACCGATGTTAAGCTAGCAACACTGGATAAATAAAAATTCTAGTCATCGTGTCGGCTTCTAGCCGTTTTGTGGTTATAACTTATCCGCGCTTACGAAGCATGCTCATCACAAAGCTACAACTTCCGGAACCATACCGTCATTTGCCTGGATCACAAACCCCTAATCTCGTGGAAGTAATCGGCCTGCCCTCCTATTATGCAACCTGATTGGAGGCTTCTGCTGCCCTTCACCATTAGCCGCTCGCCTCTGATTTACTACGTCATTACGATTAATGATCCTCAGGGGATGTGCTTCCGTGTTGAAGACCCATTCGTCCAAAGGTATCACCGACGGGGGAGAAAACAGGAGATAGAGATACTTGAGAGTCTCCGCAAGAAAGAAGCTTTGCATCATGTTGTCCTTAACGCCGCTGTTGACCTGTTCATGCTCACATCAACAAAAAGCGCTAATGACATAGTCCAGGTAAAAGGAATTGGTACGTTGAAGAATCCACCAGATGAAGAAAGCCAGAGGAGATTCTTACATCTCTGAGTCCAACGTATCCCGTTTCTACACGGGAGTTCTTCTCAAATGCTTGAAATATATCCCAACCCCACTCCTTGTATGTCTCGTTCCCAGTCAATCGCCAGAGGTAAAAAAGTGATTCCACCGTTTCTGGTCTCAGTATATTCCATGATGTGCCCACGCTCATATCCTGGAACGGAAGTAATCTCAGGAATATCGGCACTTCCAAAAATTATAAGTCACTACAACATATCCGCTGCATTACTTTTCATCAAAACAATCCATTATACTACATCTTCATGTCAAGCCTGGAGGAGAATGGCTAACCTGTCCACCCTGGAAGTAGTAATTTTCCCCAGCGAGTTTTGTTGGGGTGATCTGGTAGAAATTATAGCATGTCCAAGCAAGCTGCATCCAAGACAACAAACAAGAACTTTTAAAAGAATTTTCCTCAATTCAAGGAAAAAAAAGTACCATATCATCCTGGACGTCGATAATAATGTGCCCGCAGTGCTTGTACGATACAAAGAAGGATTTAATCATCGGAAGTCAGTTAAAGCAGATGACAGATGGTGACCAGGCACTTCCAATGCCATGATTAGTAATATTACATATAGGGCGTTTCATGATTTTTGTCCCTTTTCCAGTATAAATAATAAGTGAACGAGAGTAACCTCTTCTGCAAGGGAGAGAAACTTCTGACTTTCCTCAGGACCATATCCATATGATCCTAAAGCCAGCATTCCAGGAGCAAAGCATGCCAGCTCATCCATCTGATAAGTAATTTGAAGAGAAGTTGGTGAGAGGAAAATAGCAATTTGGGATGGTCTAAGCCGCAAAGGAGAAAAATCCTTATAATAAAACCTTATCGGAAAGAGAGTGGCCATTTTTCTCGCATAGGTAAGTGAAGGATGATGGAGTAGTTCTCTTCACCAAGCTCAAGAGTCCTTTCATTGATTTCTCCCACATCTCCCTGCAGGCCATCATTTGTGACGGATCTCAAAAATCCCAATTCCAAAGACACTTCAAGCAATACAAATGCAGCCATAATCCACAACTTTCAACCATTAGTATCCAGAGAAAAGAGCTTGCTAGTCCCACAAAAGCATTTTACGGAAAACACAACACACAATAATACATGTCTGTCCAGTAACTTCTTGGATAAATACAATTAATATGTTTGAACCTTTTGGTCGTAAGGTTTCACTGGCCAACAGAACAATTCCATATTTGATGTGGAGGTTATAGAAACATGATCCGTGCATTTTAGTCGTGGAATTGACACCCTCCTGAGTCACAGATACTTAAACCCCTACGTATGACTACAGTAATTGCAAACAAACTCCACGGAGAATCAAAAGAGAATATATTGATGCTGTCCAAGAGTATTCCAAACAAATAACACCGCCATTCAAATGAAAATCTATGACAGTGGATGAAATATAACAAAGAGAGACCAGGAAGACATAAAAATCACCTGTAATGACTCACAGCTGCTGTCTTGTTACCATGTATCCAGACTTTCAGTAAATACTCATAAAAGCTGCGCAATAAATACTTTCAAGAAGTCATCAACTCAATCAGCATATTAGGTAATCATAACTGATTTCACCAAAAGAAAAAGGTAACAAGAACTGAAATTCAAAACTAAAGCAACTAGGCATCTTTCCGACTAATTGACAATCCTGTGCTTGGAGGTTATAATGGATACAGAAGATTAAAGAAAATCCATTCTTATACAGTGGTCACTGGGGCTGTCAAAATTTCCACCTTTCAATCAATACCTGTCGCCCATGGCACCGAAAGTTATTGCTCCATGTGATGCTCTTCCACTTTGCGGGTTAATATAAATTGGCAGTAAACCATCATCTGGGAAGGTTTTGTTAAGCTCAGTGATGACATTCTCCACCTGACATGTATGAATTTCAACAATTTTATTTTTAAATGTAATCCTGGGGGGTAAATATAAATTAGAGGATTAGCTAGCATTTCTCATCTATTTATGATACGGCAAAGCAAAGTAGAAATATCACAAGATAACTGCAGTCCTGTTGCTTTTTTCCTTTTTTTCCAAAGGAGATCAGCGGACAACTTTTGCACAGTATAATAACCACTCTTAGCACCCACCCAAAAAAAACACCATTACTCATGTTTAGTTTGGGTTTCTTTAAGGATTACGAACAGCCCTTTTTTGTCATCATCACCATGCTTTTGGGATCATATAATTATGCATTGTTATGAGCAAACTCTTGCATCGTCCTTTTATTAAGGACAGTAGTCAGTTCCAATGAAAGAGAGAAGATCATTTCACAAAGTATGTCCACTTTCTTTTTCAAAGCCACTACCTAATTGGCAGATACAGATATACTCGTGGTCTAGTCAATAATTCCAAATAAACTCATGCTTCTAGTGCAAAACAATCAACAGTAACAAGTAATATGACAATCTCAACGCATTGTGTTATATTTGAAAAATGCAGTTCTGCCTAGAAACAAAAACACAACCAACTTTGGAGCGGTTGAAATGACATGCATATAACTAGTAACCTGCACTTTGAATTAACAGAAAAAATGAGGAAAAAGGAATACAATTGAATATAGACTATAAGCATGAACAGCCAACAACTTGAAAGACAAAATACGGAAGTGACACGACTCTGAATTTTCTGCCGCACATACCTTCTGTTGGTACTTAGGATCGCCTGTTCTCTGAGAAAGAGTAATAAACTCAAGCTGTTCAGTACCAGAATCTGCAAGTATACTGTTTCCCTACATGTACAATAATCTCTTAGCCATCAACACGAATCATGTCACTTGTACAGGCAAGAATAAAAAGGTTTATTATTCTACAATTATGAATAGGTGAGGCTACCAGAGAAAATAGTAGTTTGTTTCAGATATCAAAGTCAAATTACGGGACAGGAAAACAACAAAACAAGCTCAAATTTCTAACAACGGAGAAAGCTATTGCCAACTTCAAGCGGAAAAAGAAGAATGCATCCATTTAGTCCAGCTCTACATCTCTGTTAGGAGAGAACCTTACCCCAGTCCAACCAAAATTATGTGAATCCCCATGTGCTAAATTAATAGAGTTATATGGGATCCCTGAAGGAGTATTCCATGCAGGCAAAAGCCTATCAGCGATATCTTTGGCCTTCGTCAGAAAAACTTCATCCTCTGAGAGATCATACGCGCTAAGAAGTCCACCAACCACCCTTAGATAGAAAAAGAGCACACCCACCCAAAAAAAAAAAAACGAAATCAGCTCAACATACTCTAATATGATTATGTACAGATTTCAGCTTCAACTTCTATTTCAGAAACAAAAAGGAAGAGAATAAACAATGAATAAACCAGAGAATAAACAATGAATAAACCTTCAGTCACCTTATGGTTGTCTCAAAAACACTAGCATGATATTCCTTGTTAAAATCCAGTGAATTTGCAACCCACCTGCAATGACCAAACAATTGAAACTTGGTGAGAATTCAAAATACTGACATGGAGTTAAATTGAAAATCAAAACAGAGCGACAGTTGACAGCATAGACTGCTACCGAATACTGAAAGCCTACCAAAACAATAGCCACTACAACTTCTCTTGATCCCTAAATATACTGTCAAGTAAAAGATAATATATTGCCTTTCATTATCCTTTTGAAGGACTAAAATTTCTGGTGTGAAAAATGATAATGAATGGGATTTGCATCAACCAAACCATGAAGAAATGACAATGCACAGAGCCAAGTTGCAAAAAATAACTCAATGAACTAGTGACTCACTCTCTGGCTCTTTGAAACTCTTCCATCAGTCCCATGATATATAATGTATCAAGAGAATCTATAAGAGTTGCGCCAAGACCTCCAAAATTGTTGACGCCATTCCTTGTTTGTGGCTGAACTTATAAAAGTTTGCGAGTTACAATGTATGAAATCTTAATCAAAACGAGGTCAGGGAACACATTCCAGGCAACTAGTGTGCTGTCCTGGCAGTAATAACGAAACCAAAACAATGATAGAATGTCCACAGACCTGAAGTTCGTCTTGGCCCCATGCGTATTTCTCATATGATGACCATGCGTGAATCATAGCATTGCGAACTTTCTCTCTTCGTTCAACGTCCAGTGGATTCTCATGAGTTTGTTGTTTTGATGCTTTTCTTGGTAGATTCTTTAATTCTATTATTGCATCTCCATGTACTCTTCTATAGTCTTCCAACTATCAAAGAATAAAAAATTTAGCACAGATATAGAAGTTCCAGGTCTATAAATCTTTTGTACACTAGAATGTGGCGATAGTACAGCTGTTAAGAATGAAAGAAAGAGGCATGCCGGTTCATAGAATGAAAGCCATGGTGAAGCAATCAGAAGTAGTTTTCTTGACAATGAAGAAAACCTCTATGCATTTTAGAGAAGAAGATGGCAGGAATCAGTTAAAGAACTCCACTTATTCTTGTTGGGGAGGCACAATCATGCATTGGGCTTGAAAGCCAGGATTTACAAAAATCAGCTCAACACACTCAAATATGATTAAGTACAGATTGCAGCTTCAACTTCTGTCTCATAAACAAAAAAGAACACGATGAACAACAAATAAACCTTCAGTAACCTTCAAAGCAACACAACGATGTGTTCCCAGCTCATCCACCAAAGAGTTAGTTATATTCACGATTGCCTAATATATTCCAACAGGTCCAACATTAGATTAGCATAAGTTCTACGACAGCCAGAGAAAGGGAATTGGGATTTCCATATCCCCTTACACACCCGGCATGGGGATAAACCAATTACAGTGGCTCCATCCCAAGTGATTGATCAGGGAAAACATAATGTTTGACAATTCCTACGCTTGCCTTCTAATAACTAAAATACATGGCAGAAACTACATCTTTCACGCTAGCATTTAGCTGACGAAAGTGGAAGAAAAAGACCAAGACATAACTGTCAATAGATGTCGTGATCAATTTCAATTGATGTAGCATACACGATAAATAGAACATCAAGGGAAAAAAATAAAAGGAAGGCCTTACTGAGTTTTGCAGAGCACTAATGGCTTCCTTTAACTTCGAAATCTCCAACTGCCAAACATAATATTAGTTAGCCAAACGACCAATCTCATGCCACAAACACTATCAGTGACACGGAGCATTGAGAATGTAAGGTATCCAGAGAACACTGTTCCTATGTTATTCCACGGGCAATACACAATGCACGAGATCCAGCCAGAGGCATAACGCTTCTGAAAACGCGGTCAAATATACACTTATGACGGGCGAAAGGATGCCCATTGGCAGGGATCCTGCCTCCAACAACTCCCTAGTCCCGGAAGTGCAGGATTAAGCATTTGCTAAATATCATCCGGACGCAGCACAACCTTACGGTGAAACACAACAAAGATCAGCTCGGATAAAATAGCAAAACGAACAGGATTCTTTAGGGGGGGGGGGGGGGAAGAGTACATCCATTCAAGCAAAATCCTAGGGGTGAATAGCAGATCTCGGCAGGGCTTGACTAGTTTAAAAAAAGAAAGAAAGAAAAAACCGTTGTTGATTCCATGAAAAACGTCAGGCAGCTTCTTCACAACAACAGCCAATCGAACAAATTGCCATTGGATTGAAAATTGAGGGGTAAGAGGAGAGAACCTGGTGATCGCGGATGAGGGTCTGGCGATCCCAAAGGAGGAGGGTGAGGGAGAAGAAGGAGAGGAAGAGAAGGGAGAGCCTCTGGGGACTCTTCAAGTAGTAGGAAAGGTTGATGTACCTCCACCGGGAAGCTGACGATGATCGGCCACCCCTGGCCATCATCCCCCCCACCCCACACCCTGTACCTTCCTTAACTAAATAGCTACTACTCCCCCCAACAGTCTCCTTTTGTCTCTCTTGTCCTTTGTTTTGGAAGAGTCAGGGGCGGACGGTAATAGTAACGAAGACGAAGAAGACGAACAAGAAGAAGAAGAAGTCAATCCCAAGGAGGGAGGGAGGGAGGGAGGGAGGGGACCAAACCAACTGTAGGCCGAAGCGCCTTCTTAACTCTTTTATTAGACTTCTAGATGAGACGAATTCCGACCAAAATACTGACTTCTTTCGTCAACCCCCCCCTTCCTCTCCCTCCCTTCTCGCCTCGCCCTACCTTTTCTCCGACTCCTCTCTCTCTAACACACCACATTCCTCGGACGGACGGACGGGATTTTTGGTTTGTAAAAAAATCATATAAAAATAAGATCACATTATCCTCAGGATTCACTTTCGGTTTATATATCTTCACGTGATATATAAACCCTGGGCTCAGACTAGAGACGAGAAGGTGATCATACGCCCTTACCCGTACGTTCCATTCTCCCCCGCCCGCCCGCCCCCCGGCTTCACCCTCGCCCTCTTCGTCTTTTAAATCCTTCGTGTAAACTAACTTTACGACATAAAAATCCTCGGCCCAGAAAAACAGAAAGAAAGAAAGATCAACGAATGGAAGCACTTTCGAGCTCGGCTGCGGGTTCCAGGATCCCCGACTCCTTTCCTCCTGCCCCTGTTTACCCATCCAAACCTTCCCTTCCCCGTCTCGGGCGTCTCAAACCTCTCCAAATCCGTAATCTCGTCTGTCCCCGTCGCCTCGCCGTCCCCCCCTCCCACGTCTCCGCCGATGGCCCTGAGGATTTCACGTCCCCGGAACCCCCCGCCTCCTCTTCTTCCCAGGTTTCCTTTACCCTTCCCCGTCCCCCCCTTCATTGATTTCAACAGTCTCTTCCCCCTCCCCCTCCCCTTCTGCGTTTTTATGTTTCCATGAACACGACCTATCAATTTCCCATATTTCCGCCTTTAGGATGATTTTAAGCCGAATGATGTTGTTCAAAGACAAGTGGAGGAAGCCTTGAGGATGGAGATGCCTCTTTCCGTCCCCTACGGGGGCGGAACCCGTGCTGGCCTTTTCCGGACGCCTATTTCCGGTGGAGTTCAGAGTGCCACTTCGGCTCACGGTTTGCCCCGCCCCGCCCTAGCAGTCAGGAATTTGATGGAACAGGTAGCTCTTGTTTACATCTTACCATCATTCGTTCATGATTCCGTTGGCCGCAGCTGCTGTTTCTCTTTTTCTTTTTTTTTTTTTTGGGTAGGGGGCAATGGATTCACCTTTTTAGCTTCCAAAGTTTGCCACTCGTTGATTTTGGTTTCTATTTCTTCCTCGTTTGAAAGGCCAGGTTTGCCCATCTTTGCACTGTCATGTCTAGGATGCATCACCGACGCGGAGGGTACCCGTTTGGTTCCTTAGTTGATTTTGCACCTGATCCAGCTGGCCGTAAGTCTTCTTATGGCATGTATTTTTCATACTGCCGTTTCTGTTTCCTGTGGACGGACTCATCCCTCTGATCTGATTGGAGGGTTAGAGTTGATATTTTAGTATTAGGTTGATCTTTGAATGTTGTTGTGTCTAAAAACTCGGGTATTTGCTGTCCTACACCTTGATCCTATCTGTTATTTTGTGTAGACCCCATATTTTCTTTCTCACCATTGGCGATTCACACAAGGAACTTATTAGCAGACCCAAGGTGTACGCTCGTTGTGCAAGTATGGTTCTGCCAACGTGGTCACGATTTTGAAGCAGTTCAGTGAAATGTTCATGTTTCATTGCTTTCTTATGATGAAAATCGTTTTGGAAATACATTGCGTAGATACCTGGTTGGAGTGGGCTTTCAAATGCAAGAGTCACAATATTTGGTGATATCTACCCGCTTCCAGAGAGCCAGCAGGTAGTTTAGTAAACTGATTTATGCATCTATAAAGTTTTCTCTTTTAGTTGTTTAGGACATTCTTAATCTATTAGGTTTTTATGCATGGTTAGGAATGCGCTCACAAACAATATATAGCGAAGCATCAGCAGGGTCCTTCCCAGCAATGGGGCAATTTCTATTATTTCAGGATGCAGACCATCAGGTGCATCTTCTGAGTTCTTTTATTTTCTTGACGGGATATGGTATGGCATTTGCATGTGAGATATGCCAGGAATTTCTCTCTTTGTGCAATTACTACACATGCAGGTGATGCATCGCTCAATCTTGTGCTAGTATTGACTTGTCTTTTATTGCTGGTAGTGACATATACTTCATTGGAGGCTTTGGCACTGTAGCTTGGGTTGACGTGAAGGAGTATGAATCCTTGCTCCCTGACAAGATTGCTGTTGACGGGGGCGAACAGAATCTAAAGGTTGATTTACTAACTTTGTTCCTGTGGCCCTTTTTTCTTGGGTATTGTAAATCTGTGATGCTTGTCTAAGAGGAAACTTGATTAAGCTGGCTGGCCTAGATGCTTGCACCTGGATACTGTGAAGCTTCGTTTTTTTTGTTCGTCTTTTCAGTTTTGTGCTGATGCTCAGATTCACGTCTGCTTCCATGGTAGGAACTAAATGCAATATTTTCAAAGCCCATAAAAGAGCTACTGTCAATGGAGAGTGCGGTGGATGATGCTGCTCTAATATCAATAGATAGCAAGGGAACCGATATACGGGTCAGACAGGGGGCACAGGTAGACAATCCTTTCACTGTCAAGTAGACCAACTGAGCTTGTTGTAATAATATTACCTGATCATGGAAAGGCTTTCGCAGTTCAATATCCAGAGGATATCGTTTGAGGAAGGTAATGCTGTCGAAACTCTGGAGGAAGCAAAAGCTGCATTGTGGAAGCTAATTGACAAACGAAGAATACACAACATGCAGTAAAGGAATCTTCTGTTTTTCCCCTACTTTCCGGCAGAGAGGTACAAGCCAGTTGATGAACACGGGCATCTGGTGAATCTTTAATTTGAGAAGTGTTGTACCACGAATTCAACTAGTGTAAGATAGTGGATTGTTTTTGCCAATAATGATGAAATTTTACTTAAGTAGCATTACAATGCTGTCTCATTGGCTTGTTCTTGGACAATAACTTGTGCCAACCCAACAAGAAGTTGGCCGAAACCCTGATAAAATACTTCCCAGAACTACATGGCACTTCCCCCTTTTGTGTTTTCCTTTTTGATTTACTGGTCACCCCCAAAACACATCTGGGAATACTAAAGAATCTTGTGAAATCTATACACGAGTGAAAAGGTGTCCCTTCTTTGCGCTGAAGGCTGTTGGCTACCAATGTGCATCCCATACGCCAGAGGAGAACTAGTGCTACACTGGTATTACATCAGTGTTGGATGTATCTTCACAGCGAATGACAATGCCATCAAGACTTGATGGAAACACACATTGTGACCACAGGCACCCGGTTGAAACAGGCTCGGATGGTGGGACAATCATAAACATGTTGTTATTTCTCTGGATGATGCCCATCACACTGAGCGTACTACCTTCTTTGATATATCTACAAGGCACGGAAGCAAGAATGGTTCAGCAATCAGCAGGAAAGATGCCCAAATATGCACAACATCGTTAGTCCACTCTTCTTTATTCTCAGTCCCATTTGTCATACACTAAAGCAGCAAACACTTTGAACCAGCTTTCACTGAAAATAGTCTTTTAAACAATTCAGAACGATTTTGCAGAAATACCATTTTTAAAGGCCAATTTTGAAAACAAAAAACAAAGCAGGTGTACTAAAATCACTGCAAAAAAGGCAGCCTGCACCTCAGTGAATGTTCTTCCATGAATCTGTGTATGCACTGCACTAGGCTAAAGCCAAAATAATGTAATTTTTTCAAGTTCCAGATGTAATTACCCCTCTTTCAGTCTCATCGAATGATCATCCATTGATAGATTCCTCTCCCTCAACCATTTGATGAACTCAGAGGATGCATCCTTGTTCGCTGAATTAACATTTATCACAGCAGTGTCATCAACATATGCAGTCACAGAAGCACCATAGCCAGTCTTAACCAATGCGCGCAACCCAGACTGGAAATCAGAGATGTAGAAATCGACCACGTGCCGCTGCCAGAAGAACATCGAAATTTAGGAGACCTCCAGGCATCAAGAAAATATGAGAGGAAAATGATGGGATTGATAAAAATTATAAAATAACTCACCTCAGCTAATCTGATGTCCCAGGTAAACCGACCTTTGCGTTCATAGAGAGTAGTAGAGGTGTAGACACACCTGGGAACTTTATGGAAAGATGATTGGAGGGGCACACTACCACATGTTATCACCTACAAGGGTTGTAGTGTAATCCAATAAGAATTGAATACCAACACAGTTATTGTTAAACAGCTCTGATCATGCAAGAGGATGGTGAAACAAATATTAAAATATGCTATAGTAGATCCTGTCAAGTTATTCGAACATAACTCACTGTAAGCAGGCAACATGGATTCACTAAGCAATAATACATCAATCTTATCATCAACAGTAGGTAAATACTGATGTTCCTCTCGGTAAGAATACAATCGGGCAAGTGATGAGTCCTATATCCCTCTAAAACTCTACAGCTAAGGATCCTCGTGGGATTCGAAAACGGTTTTCAATACCCTAAAAACTGTATTTTGAGGAAACTACGGTATTACACCTTTGGAAGCTAATAAAGCTTCTGCTATAGGATTGGGAAGGATAGATGGGTCCAAAAGGCCATTTATCTGCCTCTGGATAATAAGACATCAGCAACTCATATCTAAGTAGCCTCATCTTTACAAATAATAGCGAAAAGGCTCTTTTTAGTCCTCAAATGCATGCTCAATGGGTTACCAAATGAGCAACTTTGTCTTAGACTGACACTCACCCTGATATCCATTTACGTAGAGCTCCATAGAATAGGACAACACATCACATGAAGGTGTTATTGACATGGGTCTATTAGTATTCAAATATAAATATTGTCCACGTACTTTTATGAAAAAAATAAAGTAAACAAATTCAAGCAAATAAAAGGATCCAACCCCATTTTGGGTGCTTAGCCACATACCCCGGACACTTTGACATATTGGCCATTTTTTGCAGTTCTGAGATCGTTGTCAGGAAACCGTGCAATGTATCCTGTTACTGCTTTTCTTCCCCATCCACTGTTACATGAAGACAACATGTCAACAGAAAAACAAAAGAACCAAGCTCACATTTTTAAGAATGGTACCACAAACAGTCCGCAAAGTATAAGATGAACAATCATGAATCGCAGAATCTTAAATGAGAATTTCAATCTGCAGCAACCTGACAAAAGTAGGGTCATCCTCTCGGCTAAGTGTGGTGACTGCTTGTAGATGAGCAGCAGAAGGAATCTGAAATTTCATAGACCCGGTTGGTTCTAATGGACCTGAAAATTTCCTAGGTGCTCCAGATGAATTCAACGGCCCAGATGTAATAAGACCAGTGGTCGGAAGAATGGGAGGAATGGGACCAGAGTTCTGCCGCTGGATCCCTCCAGCTTGTGGACCTGATGACTTCTTCAGGGGTTCTCCATGCTTATTCAACGGGCCAGAATGATTCTTCTTTATCGAACCCGAACCTGCAGAAGCTAAATGACCCGACGAGGAATGACCAAGCCGACCAGAAGCATTGTGGACAGGGCCAGAATGGGAAGCAGCCCCTCCGAAGGATCCGGTCCTCGTAGGGGCTCCGGGAATGGGCCCAGATTTCCTAGATTTAGAGCCATCGGCCGAGATGTCAAACATTTTACCGAGTTCCCCAGACTTTTTTATGTCGCCGCCGGTATAGGGCATGGCAGTAGAACTCATCGTCGGGGCCCTCTCTTTTGGCTGCTCGGGCCTCCCTGATACGTAAAGGCCATTACTGAGCTGGTGGGATGGAAATCTGGATCCCATGAAACCACCTCGATGGAAGAGACCCAGAGAGAGCAATGTGTATCCAACGAAAGACGGGCAGGAAGTAGAGAGTTGCCAGTAGCCACCAAAGCTCCCGAGCAAAAGAAGGTCAAATCATCCGTGGTGGGAGGCGGGCGCCATTCTGCGAACGGGACAGAAACCAGAGCACATGAAGAATGGGAGGGAAAATAACACCACTTCCCCAAATAACTAACCCGAGCAATGAAGGGCCAAGGAGATCCCCGGAGTCAAAGCGAACACAACAAAAGCAGCGACAAAAGTCAAAGAGGTTGATAAGCCCGGGGGGGGGGGGGGGGGGGGGGGCAGATCTGGCGGGGAAAACAGTCAGAGCATCTGCCGCTCCCCTCCAGCGGAGAACAAAAGGAAGCTACAGGGAGAATGCTGCTAAGCAACAGACGAGGGCAGCCGGAGTCCACACACTACCTGTAAAGCAGCGGATTTGAAGAGGAGGGATTCGATCGGACGTACCTCGGCAGACCGGGGGGGGGGGGGGGGGGGGGTGAGTGGCAGGGCGTTTGGTTGGTGGTGGTGGTGAGGCTTATTTCTGCCAGTCAGTGTGTCTCTCCTGATTGGGGGGAGTTGGGTGGGTGAAGCCAGTCAGTCAGTCAGTCCGTGTTTGTGTTGGGTTCGATTCTTTGGTTTGGTTTTAGGGAGAGAGAGAGTGTCTTTGATACCCTCGCCCTCAACCCAAAAAAAAAAAAAATACGAAACGAACGGCGTTTTTGGTTGAAACTCAACCCCCCACCCCCAAAAAAAAAAACACATTATAGAGACAGACAGCCAGGCAAAGACTTTGGTGTTCAGCGAAACACGACAAAATCCCAACCTCCCTACTTAATTAATTTATTTCTTATTAGTTTTTTTTTTGTTATTTATTGTTTTAAATTCCTTCTCCGACACCCTCCCACGATTGATGTAGTTAGAGACTAACACTAAACAGCAAAAATTTTCCTCCATAAAGCAACGACCAACCAAGCGCCAAACACAACGTCAGAATAATTATCTGGTATGGATTTTGCCCCCTCCCCCCCTTTTAAACAAAGTAACCAAAATAGAAAAAAAGTGTATCATTTCCTCAAAATACAATTTCCATTCCAATTTCACCAATTAACAAAACTTAAAAAGACAACAACTTTTTTTTTCCCTTTCGTAGATTTGCCTGCTTTTAATGCCCCAAAACTTGAGGGGAAATGCAAAATTTACATGTTGATCCTATTAGCGACCTGGGAACATCTTGCTGGACCACGGCTATGTCAGCAAGGTAAGCAACGTCGATCAGGCGAGACTAGTTCCGCCTGAGAGCTGGTAACGGGGAAGCCGCCCACGGGCTAAACTCACTACGTGGCGGAATCCATAGAGAAGGGCGGAGGGGGGGGGGGGGGGGGAGTTCGAGGGGATGCTGGAGCAGCAGGTGGACGAGTGGCCAGTGGAGGAGGCGAAATGCTTGGTGAAGCTGGCACTGCAGCCGTGTCTATGAGACTGAGGATTTAAGTAGAACAAAAGGGAGAAAGAAGATAATCTCTCGGTCACCTGCATGCAAACCTTGACAATGAAGAGCTTTTAACAAACCGTCTCTCCTCTCCTCTGTAAATTTATAAATAGCAGCAGCAACTTCACCCTTCTCCTCCAATTTGCCTATAAATTCTCGTATACTCCATGCTTTACATGTCAAGAGGCGCGATCACCAATCTCTTTTACCCACTTACAATATCACTACTAGTTTCCTCCTCAGGTACGTACGCCCCAAGACATACGACCTTCCTGTCTGTAAGAAAGGACAAAAAAGAAAGACTAACGGTAAGAAGCTAAAATTAGTGTGTTCGTCGCCCTGTTTCTTACTTTGTTTTTGATGGTCTGGATGGAATTCAGGGCCAAACCCCCCCCTCCCCTCCCCTCCTCTATTATACCAACACCTCTTCCAAACCGAAGAGGAAAGGAAAACCCGTTTCCGTCACCATCTTCTTCATTCATCTCCACCAACCCAGGACCTCCCAGGAGGCGGCCACCGGTCCTTCTCGGGGCATAGTTTCGTCATTTGTCTCATGAGGGAAGGATTATTTTCCTTGCCGCCAAGCATTTCTACCTCCTCCCTTATCTGCCCTGGCAGTTTCCACGGCCAAGGTCCCCCTGTTTGAAGATGGGTTACCCTTTTTCTGTAGCTCAAGAGAGTTCATAGGCGGAGCAGCCTCTTGCTCCTTTACATATATGTATGTATTGATAAGTTGAAAACGGAGGTGTTCTTGTTTTTTGTTCTGGATATCCTTCCCGTCTTCTTTTCTTTTATTTTACAAGAGAAGAATGCAGCCCCAAGTATGGCCTAGGAACATGGTGAGGATATTGGTGTGGCTGGATCCGATCCACAGTCGCCAGAGAGCGTCCCTGTCCCTTCTTGTGATGAACTCGAGGAGCCTGCCACAGAAGTGCGAGAGCCCCAAGGAGTTGCTTCTGAAGGCGACGGATCCTCCACAGGGGAAGAACCGGACCGTGCCGAGGGGATTCTTGGCGGTGTATGTGGGCCAAGATGGCAGGAGGTTCCTGATCCCTGCTAAGTATTTGTCCATGCCCGATTTCAGGGGGTTGATGGAGAAGGCAGAGGAGGAGTTTGGGTTTCAGCAGGAAGGGGGGCTCAGGTTCCCCTGCGAGGAAGAAGATTTCGAGGAGATCCTCTCCAGATGCAGGGAGATGCAGCGGAGGAGGAGGAGGAGGACAAGTTTTGGGGCCAAAATAATGCATTAATATGCATTCTCATGCACGTACAATTCTTCTGCATAAATAAAATAAAGTTGCCTTACGAGAATGACAACATGGCTGCGCCAATTAGCGTTAAGAAACTGTTGTTTGTCATTTCAGTAAATCTGTGGTTGCAAGTAGTAACATTACATGAGGTTTCAGATTTGATCAAAATGCATACCCCGGGCGTTTTACTGCTTAAAGAGAGACGGAGAAAGCCGAGCATTGGCACCGATGGAATTCCTTCGAGATCCTTCCCATTCTGATGCCATGGGGGGAGGGGGGGGGTTGATAGGTGGAGGACCTTGAACAGGTATCAAGTCATTATTATAATTCAAGTATCGGGCGTGTCCACTGCCTTTCGACGACTTCAATGGGTCAGCATTGCAGATAACGGCCAATGCTTAGGCTCCCGTAGTCCTGACCGGATGATTTTCCAAGGCAGGAAACATCGATGATTGACCAAATCTTGCATGATTTCTACCAGAGTATCACTTACCCAGTAGCGCAGCAGGAAGCAAGCATACAAGACAGCAGAATTAAGGAACTCTCTGAAGCATGCCACTGGAGAGCCTCCTCCCTCACAAATCAATGTAATTAATGGCTTCTTGCTCGAGGAAGCTGTAATTCATAGAAGTGACTGTGGCAATTAGGCCACCGCTAATGAGGTAGGACACATTAGAACCTGCCGAGGAAAAGAAGTGAAGACATCAGTTCTAAGCAATTAGGCTCAGGGCATTCCGCGTCACTTACGTGGGAAGGTGACAAGGTTGGCGGGCAAACTTGCCCAGACTGCTCTCGTCAACAGGAGTGAAATCATACCATCTTTTGTTCTCCGCCGGATTTCAGATTAGACTACATTCATGGGGACACCTTCACAGACTGATTTCTATTCAGTGAACTTCCCTTTCTAAAAATCGGTCCTCAGCAATTAGAACGAAAATCGACACAACTGTATACGTTACTACACTTCAACAATCTTTCAGCTCTCTGAAGCACATGGCAATAACAAATGAAAACGTCTGCCACAACCCAGAAATTCCCACCTAGATAAAAGTACAACCACCGTTCTTCTTCAAGAGCCAGGTCATTAGCCGGGGCCGACCTTTGGAATATCGTAGTGTTCACTCATGTTGGCGAGGTACTGATTGAAGTCCTGAATCCTGTCTCGGTGAGATTTGTTGGCAGTCTTTGCTAATCTCTTCACGTCGATCCTTTCCCTCTGTTCGATGTAGCACCTCTCGGCTGGCGTAAGGTGATCATGGTACGAAGGAACCTTTTCCTCTCCACCCGTTTTGTTGTCAATAGTCGCCTCTTCCTCGTTAGGTTCTTCAGTCAATCCAGCACCCTCACCTGCAAAGTTGTCGCCATAATGATAATAAAACCAACTTGATATCTGAACTACATAAGATTGGACAAGGAAAGATCGCGAATGCATATGACTGAATCACATTGACTTCAAAATTCACCCCGCATCCAGCTTGAAGTAAGCCAATAAAGCAACACGATGCAGAGAGAAACTTTCGTCCCTTTCTAGTCAGTAAAGGTATGGGCATCCGCCCGAAGAACCAAAGCTATACAATTCCAACAAACCGAATATCCCCCCCCCCTCCCCGATACATTAGTAACGGACAGCGACAAGAGGCGTTGATGGGCAAGCCACTCGGAGAAAGGCATTTATGCATTTGCATTTTCACAGAAGCAGGCCAAGGACGTGGCAACCGCAACAAATCCAGAAATTAAGCAACATATGTACAAATAAAACACCCATAGTGAAAAGGGCAGGGGGCAGTCTGCCGATATAAAGACAAGGCAGTAAAACAGAATTAGCCGGCTGGGGAACATACCGGCGGACAGTTCAGGGTCAGTGACGAGAGAAATGTCCTTCTTATGCTTCTTCTTCTTCCTTTTCATCCCAGCAGCCTTCACATCGAGTGCTTTCCCCTTGAGCTTCAACTTTCCACCAACCACATTGTCGAACCCGGACATTTCGCTCCTCCCGAGATCCCTGATATCAAGCAATCGCTCAGCGCCATTCATAAGAGAAAAAGCAAAAGCGCCATGAGACCGAAGCAGAGGAAGAACTTAAAAGAAGGGCTTGGGAGAAGACAACAAGATTTCCCTCGAGCACCCTCCAACAGAGATCCCCCCCTCCCCCCCCGGGCCTTGGTAAGGCCAAAAACAATAAACAGGAGGGGAAGCACGGGAGGGCCGAGGAGGAGGAAAAAAACTGCTATGGATGTGGAAGGAAGGCCGGCCTGTAAGAAGGCGACAAGGGAAGTTACAAGCAAGATCAATTCACCCCAGACCTCCAAAAGATCCTGAGACGAATCTTCCTCCGGAAGGATCCGATGGCCCCTCCGATGAATACACGTATCCCCAACCACAAACCCTAACCCTGACAGAGAGAAAAGGAAAAAGAAAGAGACGAGGGGCGCGAGGTTTATACGGGGCTAATACCGTTACAATTCGAGGATGATGCGTGGGAAAGTGTCCCACGCCGGATGTATGGACCGGTGTGGGGTACACATAGGTCCTGGGCACCTTTTTTTTTTATCGACTTTTGGGAAGGGTTCTCTTAAGTAACTCATATTAAGGGTATTAGAGTCCACCCGTACAGTGCAAGCGAGCGGCGCGGGCTGAGAAGCGTGGTGCTATGATGCATGGGGACGTAAATATAGATGGATCATAATGACCAAAGGCAGGTTCTGTGCTAAGTCTTTGCCTCAAAACACAAAAAATAATACAATTAAGGAAGAAATTACATTGTAAGAAAAAGTAGCAAATCAAAAAGTTGTGCAATGTGCCCCCCGCCTCCTCCTCTCTGTAAGCCACCGATAAAAAACACATGATTGTGATTTGGTAAAGAAACTTGGCAGATATTATACAAATTCAAACCCCAAAACAAAAGAAAAGAAAAAGAAAGACAAGCTTCCAAAGCAAATGCTTCCCATATGAAATGCTCATAACGAACTGCAGCACATGCTTTTCTTAGCAGGGACTTCTGGCGCCTGTCCAGGGATGATAATCTTCTTCCCGGACAAAGATGCAGGGTTGCCATTTGCCTGAGCCTCTCCTGCCACCAGGCTCTTCTTGTTTACGATATTGAATATCTCTGTCAGAACTGTAAGGAAAGCCGTTTCCACGTTCGTCGCATTCAGGGCAGACGTCTCCAAGAAGAATAGCCCTTCCTTCTCAGCAAATTCTTTGGCGTCCTCCGTTGGGATGGCCCGCTGATCGTCTAAGTCGGTCTTGTTGCCGATGAGCATGATCACGATGTTCTTGTCGGCATGACCACGCAACTCTTCCAGCCAGCGCGGTATGTGGTCGAAGCTTTGTCTCCTGGTTATATCATACACCAGCATTGCCCCAACTGCTCCCCTGTAGTATGCACTGGTGACGGCCCTATATCTGGTCCAACGCATCAGGAAGATCAGGTGTCAGATCTACAGTAGGTGAGAACCCCCAACACAAATTGAGCTCGGTTTAATTTCTATTCAGCCGTGGCTAATGACTAAAACATGGATGGCATCTGGACTAGAGATAATAATGGTCAGAGAATCCTTAAACATCAGAGGATCCATCCATCATCACAATAAACCCAAATTGGCATAGCTGTAGTTACTCTCACACCAAACCGACAACATAAAAAATCACATATAACTGCACCCTTAAGGCATTAAAGCACCTGATTGTCCGAGGCTTTAGGCACCCTGCATTTTTCTAATCAAAGGTGCTTTGCATCCTACTGAAAAGGCTTCGACACTTTTATTACATTAAGTGAAACCTGTCATTTGTCTTCTTCCATTAAAATTTCATAGCAAGCATGAGTTACTCTTGAATATTTCAAATTTTATCGAAACAGGAAGCCACAACACGCACTAAGTGGTGTCACCCCAAATATGCACAGGTAGTTCCACAGAGGCAGCTTCATTACACACAGGCTTCAGCAGGTATTAACTGGTTATACTGAGAATGACTGGCGACAGCCAGTGATAACAAAGGATGCAAAGAATGGAAGACGCTCTCTCCTTAGCTTGTAATCACGTTTCTTGGCAGTCATAACTGGACCATAATATTCATGCTTGAAAAACTTCGACGCCACTACCACTTATTTCTAACAGCATTTTCCATTGAGGTCGCAAAAACCCAAATGAGTATTACAAAGTCTTGGCCAAACTTCTATGCCAAGATTAAGAATATGATTAGACAATTAAGATCACCCAGAGGAAAGCAGCAAGCATCATAACCGCACAAAAAGCAAAAACCTTAAACCAGATGGCAAACAAATAAACAGAGTGTGTGCATGTAAAAGAGCTACACAAATCGCTGTTTGGACCGAATCTTAAATTAGTTACCGGCAAAAATTTCTGCTTCTCCTAATGACAACATGGGCAACAGAAGTAGAGCAGAATCCCAGCACTGACATTGATAATGACTAGAAGTAATGCAACCAACATTACTATTTATAATTGACTAGAAGAAAGTAATTTTGTAATGGGAGGGCAAGAGAAGCAAACAAACACCTGCAGGTCTGGCATCCAAAAAAGAAAGGCAGACAAAAGGAAAGCAACTGTGTCAATTTTCGGTCTCTAGCTAGTCCGAGGGATATAGTCGGTTCCATGGAAGAGTTATGAACTATAGTTCCTGTAGAATCATCACTCAGACTTTGCAGCAATGCAAGGAGACAGGAACTTAAGAAGGGAGCGATCGTGTAAGAATTTCACGGGAAGACATTATTTTTAATTAAAAAAAAAGAGAGAAAAGAGCTTAATCATATGAATCAGACATCCGAATTGGAACCAATCCAGGGGGTCTCATAACAAAACACTCCGATCCACCCTTCCAGAAGCCAACAAAAGAATATATACCAAGCCTGAAACATCTCAGATCTAAAGGATCACCTAAAACCACTTGGAAGCTCATCGGGAAAGCATGACATCGAGAAGGGCAAACGGAAAAGGGAAAGAACAAGAGGAGAAAAGGAGGGAAGAAGACCGTTCTTGGCCGGCGGTGTCCCAGATCTGAGCCTTGACGCTCTTGTGTTGGATGAGCATGGTCCTGGTCTGGAACTCGACCCCGATGGTAGCCTTGGAGTCGAGGCTAAACTCGTTCCTGGCGAATCTCGAAAGTATCTGAGATTTCCCCACCGCGGAATCCCCGATCAGAACCACCTTGAAGACGTAGTCGATCTTCTGCTGGCCACCGTCTCCGTAACCACCTCCGCTAGCCATAATAGTTAGGAATACCCCTCCCCCCCCCCCCCCCCCCCCAAAACGATCTCTCCCTGCTCCCGCTCCTGGGAAACGGACCCTACAGATCTCGTCGGGACGACCGGAGACAGTTGGTGCTCTGCTGGGGTGGAGAACTGGAAAGTGAAGGGGGGGCGGAAGGAGGAGAGGAGAACGACTCGCGAGCGTGTTTTACGGAGGAAGTAAAAAGTGCTTTCCCCCAAACGTTATATTTGTGACAATTATCCCATAATTGATTGACGATTAACAATAACACGTTATTCATGTCAATAATGGACTTTCTAATTTGGATGAATTATCAAATATTGGACTTCTTTTCTACCTATCACAGCGTTAACCTCTAATTAGTCTTGCCGTTATCAATGTTAGCTCATGTTAACGCCTATCCGTAACGGCATCCGGCGTGTCGCTCAAATTTACTTGTTAACTTCGTCCGGTCTTTCAATCCTCCCTCCGAGACCAGCCCATCTCCTTCATTTTCTCTCCGGATTTGGGGTCTTCGATTTCCGGCCAGACCCAAAATTCCGATTCTCAATTCCTTACTTTCTTGTTGGATAGATGAGCACAGCTGGAGGCACCCGTAGATCCTAGAGAAGGATGGCTACTGGCTATGGCTTCTTTTTAATGGATAGATTCTCTGGCTCGAGGGAGTTATTTCGTAAGAACTCATTTGTGAGGCAAATGAAGAAGTTGAGAATGAAGCTGGTCGAGGCTGAAAGCAGAATTCCACTGTTGACGGGTGATGCAAATCGATATTTGGCATGATGTCTCTTTAGGTTGTTGTAGTCTTTTGGTTAGGATCGAAGCTTGTTCCAACATTTTCTTGATGTGGATATATCGAAGCTTGGCCCAACAACGGAGGAATCTCGTGTGCTCGAGGTTCCAACGTTGTAGCTACTTTGAGGATGGCTAGATACTTGCAACGGTTCATCGTGATTGCAATTGGTTTGAAGTTTGGAACCATTTTGTTTCCATCTTCCTTGACTGGGATGGTAAATACAACCTGTTCTGATTGAGGAAGAGAAACCGAACATCCACACTTGTTATGACTGTATCTTTTGCAATTGCTGCACCTCGTCTCGAAGTCTTTTCTTGGTGATTTGTTTGGATTCTCTGGATCCTAATCTGCTCCCTTCTTCCTATTCTTCCGCAGTCTTCCAGGTCATGGTATATGCAGGCTAACTTGAAGTCCGGAGACTGATTCATTCATCTTGCTTCGAGGTAAACCGGCAGTGGGAATACATCAAGTGCCATTATTACTCATACCACCCTGAACGGCAAAGTGACAAAGACTGGTTATCGGAAGCTATAGTCCTCCCAGGTGATCGTTTGGACCACAACAATTGGCTTAGGCTGCTAAACTGCTGTCTCATGTCAGTTTCAAATGACGGGGGAATTCAATGCCCAGAATGCTGCCTCTGACATGGAACAGAATCTGCACGTCAGGTGAACTCCGGTGCTACTAACTAGCTGTATGCCGCCATCGTAACGTTCCTTGCCTTGGCTGAATCATTTTCATATGTTTTTATAACATGGTCTTTTTGCGACAAGCATGAGATAGCTCCACGATGGATCGGCTGTGACGGTGGTAAAGTAACTTTCGCCTGCCCTTCACGACATTGATAAGGTAGGGATAGCTCTGGACATGCAGTACACGATTGAGTCACTCAACGGCAGCGTCCCCAAGGAGGCGTCCTCCCTGGAAGCCGATAGTTGCATCATGGTAGCAGAGCATGAATTGGACAACCAAGGTTCTGCAGGAACTGCTTCCTAAAGGGGTCCTGCCTTTTCTTTTTACTTAGAAAATACGAATCATTAATCATTGTACAGCTACACAATTCGACATTGTGTTTTAAGCATGTTATTCTCCCAATAATCCCAATAATTAAAAGTTCCAATCCATAATGAAACTCAATTAAGCATCATTTCTGGCACCCTCAAACACACACTTCCTTTATCCATTATTTTCCACGAACTATAACCATCTAGTGTTATGGCGGGTGCTATGGCGTTGTTCGTTGAAAGAAGAATCCTTTTCTTGGCTGGTCATAGTGGGCAAACGAAGTCCCCGCTTGATTCAACATCGATATCGGTATCGGTTTCCACATCGTCGAGATCCAAGCTCTCGCCGGCGAGATGGCCGCCCAATTTCGGACCATCCCCTGGATTTCGTGCCTCCTGAATTATTCTCACTATTTCATCCACGTCTTGAGGAAGAGAGTTAGCATCATGTTTCTGTGAGTCGGTATCTCCCTCTGAAGTGAACTCCGATGACAGATTCTTCGTGAACCATGGGTGCGTCTTGATTTCCGTAATAGTTATCCTCTGACATGATCGCAAATTCTTAAAGATGTGAGTACGTATAAACTTACCGCTGAAGATGTCCGAGCACAACTTATGCCAGTACCTTGGCAGGATCAGCCACGAAAATTCGCGATAACAGATTTCTGCAATCGTTTGAAACTCGAATGTAGTCTGGAATTGAGTATTGGACACTGAGAATTCTCTGCAACGTTTTTGAAGTTTTGACGCATCTTAATCAAACTCTGTCCAAGTGAAAACACTCGTATTTCTTATCCAAGATTATCCATCATGAATTTACCTGAATTGTCTTTCTGAAGTTTCTTGGATCTTCTGGATCTTCGAAGGGGTAACCCCCAACCAACATCACGTATAAGGTAACCCCACAAGACCAAACATCAGCTATCTGCAAGTGCTCGAGATAAATATATAATTATCATCATGAGTGTTAGGTTTCCCATATGAAATATGCAAAATTAAAGTTTGGCGGATCACAAGGGGATCGCTTCAACCATTGTTACCTTCCCGTCGTATTGTTTCTTCAACAACACTTCCGGTGCTATATATGCTGGTGTTCCTACTGTAGATTTTGGTTGTGAATGCAGCACAGAAGACTGTATAGCCAAAGACAATCGTAAGAGAGCCAAATCCGGACATTTCTTTTCTATTCATTTGTGACATATTCATTCGGCGCAAAAAGGAATGAACACAGACCTTCGAGTAGCCAAAGTCGCAAATCTTAAGACGGGGTGTAGAGGTTCCATCTAAAAGGGTGTTTTCGAGTTTGAGGTCTCTATGACAAATTTGCTGCAAAACCATGGAAACAGAAGATTGATTCAGAGGCTTCCACAACTACATCAACGCATCTAGGAGAGGGCTGTTAGATTACCATGGAATGACAGTAGCTGACTCCGGATATTAACTGCTGAAAGAAAAACCTGGCCTGCTGAAGAACGCTGATGAGTAACTAACATACGACAGGGGCAACGGAAAGCACCATCGATCAAATAAGACATTCACGCAAAAGAAACGATGACCTCATCCTCACTAAATCTACCAGCAGTACAGATCCGCTCGAAGAGCTCTCCCCCAGCTGCGTATTCCATTACTATGGCGAGATGTGAAGGAGTGAGCAAGACCTGCGAGTCAATATTCAACACGTGCTAACAGACCATTTCGTTTTCTTTTTCAGTTGCATGGAAGGGGGCGGATAGGAAGGAATCCATTACACGCGGATTGCAACGATTCCCAGTTCGTGCATAGGCACACACATTACACAAATACACCAACAAGAACAAAACACTTGTATATGGAACAGTCAGGATGAAGTGGCGGCCTTGTGAGATCCCGAACTTATTCTATTCCCTCTAAAAATTGTCTTTTCCGATCCAAAAGATGCTCTCCAACTTTCCAATGCAAGTAAAAAATTTTTTTGAAAAAATAGAGAGAAGAAGAAGAAGAAGAAGAAGAATGAGTAATTAAGTGGGAGGGAGGGCGGGAGTGACCTCCTTGAAGGCGATTATGTTGGGATGGTGGAGTGATCTGTGGTTGATGATCTCCCTCTGAACATGCTCATCAATCTGCCACACACGAAACAAAAAAAAGAAGAAGAAAGAAACTGGGAAAGCTTAGGCATGAGCACGAGCAATGACCAAGACCAAAGATTGAAGTGGTGGAAACCTTGTTGCCCCTCTCAATATACTTGACAGCAAAGAGCTCGCCGGTAGATTTGTCCTTGACGAGCTTGGCTACACCGAAGTTACCCGACCCGATTTCCCTCACCGCCTCGTACCTTTCCATCTATCTTTCTCCTCCTCCTCTTCGAACCCAAGGATGCAAGCGGGTTAAAGAGTTAGCAAGCAGTATGTAAAGAAGAGGAACACGAGATGATGAGATGAAAAAGGGCGATGGAGAATCTTGGGAGAATACACGTGGCGGGATGAGGATGGACGATGATGTCCCTTTGGAAGGTTTCCCCTTCCATTCGGGGCGGTCCCCATCACATCCAGCAGCGTGACTTGACTCTAACAATTTCAGTAAAATTCATCTTGGCCGTCGGTTGAGGCCGAGGCCTAACAAAACGTGGTTGGCAAAATCAAAAGAAATAAATAACATGGAAAATGTTTCTTTAGCTACTTCCGGATTTCTATTTATGATTGTAGTACTAATTCCCGAGTACTTGAACGGTGAGTTTTTTACGTATTCACCGTTGGTTTTTAAAAAACAACCCGAATTTCGTAAATTACTTCAATACCGTTAATGGGACGCGTTTCTCATAAATATTAAAGAGGGCGAATTTTAAGAAACGCGCCTCCAAAATAACAAAAAGGGCGAATTCTAGGACCCGCCCCGCCCCTCAAGTACTTTAAAAAAATAAAGTGTTATGAGGTGACGGGTTTTAGTAAATAAAATACGGATTTTTCTTCTAACCGAGTTGGTTAAAGTAATTTTATAAATTATGAAAAGTTTTAAATTTAATTCATAATAACAATAACTTTCAATAATTCATCCTAATAGGAATCGAACCCAAAAACAATTACTTTGATCAAAATAAGTCCTTTTTGTTATTTTAATCGCGCCCTTTGGATAGATTTTTCGTAAAATTTTTAAGAAGCTAACGGTTATCATATCTGATAACTCTGGAAAAAGAAAACCCACGACATTTACTGGATAAAACTGTGTGCGCCACTAACCCACTTACTGTATTTACTACATTATTGGTAAAAAACATTAACTCAATTTTTGACTTTCTACTTTGAAAAGAAAATAAGTGCTTGCTTGTAAACCCACAAGGATAACAAAGAGGAAATTTCAATTACAATCGCCTCTACACAGCAAGCACCGAAGCAGATGAATATGGTCGACCAAATATCAAAGACCGAGACGAGTTAAGGTTTGAAAGAGCAAATCAGAGGGACTCATAATCCACCAACATAGGAGGGGGGCGTTCCCCAATAATCACAGTATCATATAACATAAGCCCAACAACCACGAACCCAGCAGTCTTTTTTTACCTACTCATCCATCATTTGCTCACAAACCCTAATTCATTTGGTAGAATGACAGAGACGTAAACACAAAAGACGACACCTTCAGACAGACAGACAGACAGACAGACAGACAGCCACCATTATCATCACATGGGAGGTACGCCTAAGCACGCTCGCCCCGGATCCTACGAGCAAGCTGGATATCCTTGGGCATTATTGTTACGCGCTTGGCATGGATGGCGCAGAGGTTGGTGTCCTCAAACAGCCCTACAAGGTATGCCTCCGCTGCCTCCTGAAGTGCCAGCACGGCATGGCTCTGGAAACGCAGGTCCGTCTGCAGATACAGGGAGAAAAGCTCAAGCAACCATATACCCACACCTCAGTGTCATCACAACTCTTGAGAGCACCCAACAACAGTGGATTCACCGTGCCTGACCATCAACAGCAGTGGCAGGGCCAAACAAAGGCTTCCTAAAGGGGAGAAATCACACCTTGAAGTCCTGGGCAATTTCACGAACCAGCCTCTGGAATGGAAGCTTCCTTATAAGGAGCTCGGTGCTCTTCTGGTACTTGCGAATTTCACTGTGCAAGACATTAACAGACTCGGAATTGACAACAATGCCAGGGGTAAACAAGGGGATCATAATGAACGAGCGAGGCAGTCAGACTCACCGAAGGGCAACGGTACCAGGGCGGTATCTGTGGGGCTTCTTGACACCACCGGTAGTGGGAGCCGACTTACGGGCAGCCTGCATCGACAGAGTTCACATTGTCATCGAACAAAATCAGGGAAATCCCAGCACTGTCGGACTAAAAAAAGAATGGATCCTGGAACCTTGGTAGCGAGCTGCTTCCTGGGAGCCTTTCCACCAGTTGACTTACGTGCAGTCTGCTTAGTACGGGCCATACCTACTGAAAGGAACAGGGGAGAAACAAAACCCTTAATTGAGAAGAACCGGCCCCCGTCCTTAAAAAGACTTAACCGACAATCCCCAAAATATATGAAACCCGATAAAACCCTAGAGCCCTCCCCCCACTCACGAAACCTCCAAGAAGCAGTCCCAACAAAAAATACTGCTAGAAATTACCGCACTACGATGGATAAATTCAATTCGAGGAACAGAAGAACCCGAACACAATATAAACTATTTCCAACGAGAAACGAGGAGGATGACGAGCAATGACCAAAAGGCACCTTAGAGAGGGGTTCTTCTTCCCTACTTCGACCCGAGGGCTCGCACGTAAAGTCGATAAAGAAGGGCAGTTGGTAGGCATTTAACAGGAAAGAAGGTCAGCCTGGGTGGGGGCGGGATCCGACGGCTGAAACGAGCAATCCTGTGCTTTCTCGTGTTTGTTAATCGCACGATGGGAAGAAGTGGAGTCTGTGTTTTCTCAGTTGAGTTTGACGGTCAGGATTAGGGGTCACACAGATTGTCAATCCCACGCCCTGCTATCTCATTGGCTTCGACCAAAATACCAAAATCTCTCCCCCCCCCCCCCCCAAAAACTCCCGATCAAACATATATATAATTAAATAAGATATCTATTTTTAGGCATTTTCTAATCATTACTATAAATCCGCATTCAAAATCTAAGTCTTCAAAAGAAATCAACTCACGGGGAAGTTTTCCGTTTGAGTCATCAAAACGACCGCCAAATACACAAGAAGGATCGCCACGGCCCTCCTGGATAATGCTAAAAAGAATGTCCAAAATTTACATCTACCTGCCTTTCCACTTGGTTCCTCTTCCCTCGCTACACAAATGTGTGTCAAAAGGAGCTAAACTGCCACTACCCCCCCCCCCCCCCCTCCTTTTTCCCTCCCAAGAATATGGACAAATAACCATATTATACATTGATCACTGCTGCCTTTACACCGTCCAAAACTAAAACCCCTCCCAATTATTTTGACCGCCAACCCCCGCAGCTATCGGTAAACCTTCGGACACGCTACCTGGTTTTGCCTTCCCGTGAGATTACAATGCATTCATGGCCCAAGTTCTTGTGAATTGCGGCCGACTTTGACATGCAAGGGGCTATCTAGCCCTGAAGGACTCGGCAACTTGAAAGTGATTGGCTATTCGCATAACTGCGGACTGCATTATCTGGGTGTCCGGAGAAACGGATCCCGGAAGATCGGGTAGGCAAATGGGCAGATCATATTCATCGTCTTCCCCTTGACAGAAGTAGAAGAGAGCTGATCTGCAGAAGATGAACCTGCATGCAATAGCACTAGACCATATGAGGCTTGCCAATCCCTCCCCATCGCTAGTACTGCTACTTCACAGACATTTTGCTAAACATCTTGTTCTTTGGAGACTAGAATGTGATAGGAGGAAGATGCACACCTCAATATTAGGCGACGTATGAATGGATCGCAAAAAGCTTGAGCCCAGACTAAATTAAGGTCCTTTGATTTACAAAGAATCACCTCCCACTCAGCAAACAAGGAGCCGACCATGCCCTCTGCGTTGCCAAGGGTATCCTAACAAGGATAAGAAAAAGAGATTAATGAGGACGACCGGATACAACCTCTATCAAGTTACGCAAATGCAACCTCCATCTGAACAATTCCAAACAATACCTCACCAATGTCCTGTAAAGAAACTCCAACCATTTGGCAAAAAGCCAACACAGGAGAAGTCAAGAATAACGTAAACTGGCTGCCCTTTTCCCCTGAATCAACATCAATTGACTTCTGATATGCTGGCCTCAAAGGTGAGAGAAACAAGGCTGCAGGTTCCCCTCTCTCTGCACCATGTATAGCCTGCAGCAAGATCAAGCAAACATCAGAAGAAAACTCAGACTGTCTCCGCAATATTTCTGGACCAATGGCCTTTCGGAAATGGGAATTTGCAGCAGGGACCCCTTCTTGTAAAAATATATTTTTTGTGCCACAAATGAGAAATTCTCCCAATTTCATGCAGAAGTCAACATGTCAGCATTCAAATGGTCTGTCTACCACAGTGTAGGCTTCCCTATGATTGCCCTGAAAAAGCTCAATCAAGCAAATGTTGTATTTACATAGGCAAGAAAGATAAAGGGAGAGGCTTTCAATTGATGAAATGAAAAAGAAGAAATTCATTGCTCATCTATACATCTCAAATACCCAAAAGTCATGGGAATAAGAGTGCCAATTAATTTCTCAGCATGGTCATCCATTCACGAGTTGGATGCCAAAAAATTATAGAATGGAAATAACTAAATTTCTCCTTGAGAAGAGAACCAAACTATTAGAAGCGCCAGGAAGCTAGATATTCATTCGTTTTTTGTCGTCTTATTCGTATTGGTCTTTCAGACAACGGGCCAGAAACATTCAATGATGTGTTCTAAGTTATCTCCCCTTTTAGAAAATAAATTAACAGGGATATAGATGATGAATTAAGGGCAGACAGAATAACAGTAAATGTATGCGGAGAAATTTCGCTGACCAGCAAAAGTTTTGACAAACCTGCCTTGAATGCATGGCTGCTGTCACTATCAACTATCAGAAAAAGCGGTCTCCGAGTAAAAGGAATAATATCAGCAGGGTACAACCGACAAGAACCTGTTAAACCACGAGAAAAGGAGAACAAGAAAATAAGTCGTTACACTTCAAACAGTTTAACAGACGTCAACCAGCAACTTTAGACAGTTCAAATGACGTCATCAAGCTATCTCCTCACAGATACAGGTAAATCAGCACAAGGTAACGAAAGCACAGAGACTAACCAGTAGCTCCTTTGGGACCTAAACAGAGCCAATAATCAAGGTCGTCATTCGGGGAATTCCTGTCATCGACAGAAGACTCGGATGTTGAGCAACTCATTTCAGAGATCTCAGAGATGACTTTGCTTTTTGACGACTTTGAGATGCCCTGGGGGATTTTGGCATGCCTACTGCCTCTAGGGTCGGCCTTGCCTATTAAAAGACAGAAACATCGCTGTTTGAATGAGGCATCCATCTGTGCACATCTTATCAATTTGATAATTAAGTGATGGACAAACCTGGAGCTGAAAGATATATCAGCATTAAAGTATCAGGCTTGAGATCCTCACAAATAGTAGCAATTACCTATTCGTCCAGTCATGGATATTAAGCATCAGTACCGAGAGACATGCATAGTCAAATCAGATAAAGTGCTCCCGACTAGCCAGGTAGTAAGAGGATCGACTCATGTATATGCAACATTACCTTTACAATAAAAGGAAAATGAATTGTTTCTATACATTAAACCGATAATAAGGTTTATCTACCGACTGAAATCTCCATGGATATGGGAGATTCTAGTTTCACCAAACCGATAGAGCAAAAATATTGTATAATGCCTCGTATCATATAAAACAAAATTCCCATAAAGCGTAACTAGACTCATTGAGGTTTGCATGCTGGAAAAAGACACCAAGACCAAATAACTGACAGAGGCAATTATTACAATTACAATCTTATCAACGCATTAAGGAGTCCTTTGTAGATGGACAGAATAGACAAGCGAAAAGTTAAAAAACAAAAACACATTAAGGAGCTCAATCAAATACAAATAAGCATTTATCTGTCTAACAAAAAAAACAGAGAAACTCCATCTGGCGTCTGTGATTCTAACTAAAGAAACAAAAGAGGATAACCGCAGAAAACCAACATATGAAATCAGAACTTACAGCAATCAAATGTGGGACAGATGGCCGATTCAGAATCGTCTTCCTTGGATTAGCAAGTCCAGATGAATCTGTCAAGTCTGGGGTTAGATGCATGTCAATAAGTCCCGACGGCCCGGAATGTTCAACAGATGCGCCATTCTCATTTGATTCTGCTGGTTGTTTCTGATAACTTGCCCCGCTAGGCTCCCATTCCAAACATTGCAGCACTCTGAAAGTATCCAATGTAAGTTCCGCAAACTTCACCTGGACAAGGAAGCACATATCAGGTTTCTTAGATAACATTCTAATTCAATGAACCTTAAACCAATTCCGGCACCATATTTAAAGACATATCTACCTCATTTCGGTGATAACTTGTCAACAAGGCGTCCTGAAACTTTAATGCCCTTTTCGCATGGAAGCGGCTCATAGTGGGAAGCGACATAGGGTGTGTATCGTAGAGGGGCATATAACGTAAAGGCCGAACTTTAAGGGGGGTTCTGGCTGCATTTACAAACCGCAGGATTTCTTGCACCACCATCTTCCATTCTTTAAAGCTAGTTTCCTAATGACAGATGCACCAAAGGTTTGAAGGTTAGCAACTAAGACTGAAATATCTGATTATCCACAAATTCAAGTGATGGCCGAGTCATCTGTCTTCCATGAGACGAAGCAGAACATCAAGCACACATGTAAATAGAGCCACTCTTTTACTACACTAACTTCCGAGAGTGAAAAAGAAAATGTATACGTCTACAAAAGCAGGTCATCAGATACAATTGTTGCCCTTACTTTGTCCATGAAAGACCCAGTCAGTTAACGAGGGAAAGGGAAGGAGTACATAAAGAAGGTCACATGTTACACCACTACCGTGCAAAAACCTGAAACCTACTAGTCCACATCGCTGAGACAATTAATTTTTTTTTAAGTGCATAAACGAAACTAGCATTTCCTTTCTCCTTTGTACTGTGTTTTCTCTCTAAATGGAGTAACAAAAGAATCAGGGGAGAACGAATATCATCTGACCCTGGCCCCATCCCACTGGAATGACATCCTAACTGCGTCTCCTTGAGACATGTTTCCATAGAACCAGACAGAAAGATGGGACAAATCCTACCTCCCAGGAGGCATAAATTACAAGTCAAGACTAAACAGGGGGAGGGCAATGCCCTACCAAACTACAGCATATCCAGTCAACAATAAAAATAGGAAATGCAGCCTCACATGTGAGCTAAAAGGGGAAATACATCCATTCATCTGACGGGGAACAAACCGGCGTCTCTTGGGATTTTTGGAAGTCAATCAAGATACAGTGAAATACGATAAAGAAAAGGGGACACCGATGGTTTATAGTCAAACACCCAAAATCATCCCGTCCATCCACGAAACATCGAATAAAATAATCAGAACTTCGACCACAATAACATGGCTAAAAGAAAAAGGAGGAAGTACCCGGAAAGTAAGCTTGCAGTTATCAACGACGGTCCTGAACTTGTCGACAACGGAGTCGAGGATATCCCAACGGCCCAACACCAGGCAAACGACGACGAACCTGGCGTAGAACCTGAGCTCCTTTCCCTTGACGCCAACGTCGCTGGGGGGGACCCCAGCGTCGGAGTCAAAGTACCTGCGCTTCATGATGGCGTGGTAGAAGACGAAGGACTCGAGGAGGTACCTGGAGTGAGAGGTACGAAGGTACTGGGAGTAGTAGAGCTGGCCGATCCGGCTGGCGAGCTCGCCGATCTCCCAGCGGGAGAGGCCGGAGCGGAGGAGGGAAGGGCGGTGGAGCTGCTGGTACTTCCAGACGAGCATGTAGGACTTGAAGGCCTTGGAGAAGAGGTGGTTGTGGGAGGTGCCGTGGGAGGCGGAGAAGGGGAGGTCCCTGACGCGGGCGAATTTACGGTCGGCGGAGTCCACCAGGGTGCGGAAGGACTTGTACTTGTCTTCTTCGTCGGACATGGCGGGTGGGATGGTTATTGATCAAAAAGGGGAAATGGTGTTAGGAAGGAAGTAAGGGTTTGGTTGTTGTTTTGTGTATTTGGGGTTGGGGTTGGGGGTAGTTATAGATCGATCAGAAAAAAAAGAGGGGGGTTGATTGAGCCGACAGACTGGACCGACCATCTGATGGAACGGAGCGGTTGGGATTGGGGAGGCGGGGGGTGGGGTGGTCTGCCTGCCTCCCCCTTGATCCCGGAATTATTTAATACCCAATTATATATATAAATATTTTGCAATGGCGTCTGGAATCCGAGGAACAAGGTTTAAAAAAAAAAAAAGAGAGAGATGCCGTGATGGACAGAAAATTAGGTGAAAGGAGGTCGGGGAAGAAAAATTGATCAGTAGGGAGGGAGGGGATGAGTTTGAAAAAAAATGAAAATATAAACCACCGATTAAAGGAGAAATAAAGAAAAAGGAGTTATAAGGGAAAAGGGTAAAGCTGGGGAGCCACGTGGCAAGCCCTCGAACATCCCCCCCACCACAACAAACAACGACGCTGAAAAAGTAAAAGCAATTTCAAAATTAAAAAATAATAAAAAATCGTAAATGAAAAAGGTCAAAACGACTGATGGACAGCAGCAAGGACGTAGCAAAAATTAACAGACCCATTTTTAGATATGTGATCGCCAACCACAATACATTCCATTTCTTTGTTCTGAAACTTGCGGATCCTAAACCATCCAAGTAAAAGGACATCAAGACCAAGAATGCATTCGAGGGAGAAGAAGCCAAATACCAAGACCATGGTGAGCCCCGCATCCATACGCATTGCAGAATGTCAGTCAGGATGGGAACGACCAGGTAGAGTAGATGACCGACTTGATTTTGTGGCTGTTGATGAGGATAAAACAGGAAGAAGGAATAGGTTAAAAAAAATGTTCTCATAATATAATTTACCAGAATCGATCCCTCTTTTCGGGTTGAGGCCGACCTCGAAATTAGAAAATTCCTGTATCGGACTTGGATCATCTGATCCTGCCTCATTGATATGATTTGTGTTTTGTTTTTTTTTTTTTTTTTTTAATGCTGTAGAGGCATCTCCACTTTTTATTTGGTGCTTCACAGGAACAAAGCAGAGATGCCAAAGTTGGTTGTTTCTTATCAAAAGGTGGGCTGATGCAGCCTCATCAGAATCTCTTAAGAACAATTGCTCTATGAAGCCCTGGGTTGTATATGAGATTGGATAGTGCAAGGTGGTGGTGGTGGTGGAGTAGAAAACCAAACAATGGATCATCGAGTCGGCGTCTCTCCTCTTGCTCCTTTCACCGTTCTCCGCTCCATCATCCTACTCCTACCCCTCCTCTGTTACCTCGTCTCCACGATCTCCGTGACCGTCCCCCCTCCATGCCGGACCTCCTGCGGATTGTTAACCGTTAAGTACCCCTTTGGAACGGGCTATGGATGTGGCTCCCCAAGGTTCTTCCCTTACGTCGCCTGCTCAAATGATCAAGACCACGGGGATCGCCTCCTCCTCACCACCCACACGGGTTCGTACCCCATTACCTCGATATCCTACTCGACGTCTACCCTCACCATATCTCCGCCTTACCTCTCGACCTGCACCAAGATGTGTCCTTCTCCAAACCTGGGTGTTGACTGGACAAGCCCTTTCCAGATTGGCACGTCAACCTTCATCCTCCTCCATTGCTTGCCCCCAACTTCGTCCCTCACCTTCAGGGGATCTGCGATCTGCGACCAGTCCTCCTCTAACGACCTCTGCGCATCGATATACGCTTGCCCTGCTGTCATCGACCTCGGCCTGCCACTTTTTCCCCCGACGAACACCTGTTGCGTGTACTCCCCTGCCAACTTCAACGCCAAGGGGGACCTCGATCTAAAATCACTGAATTGTGCGGGCTACACGTCAGTGGTGTCGTTCAGGGATTACCCCACAGACCCCAGCCTCTGGGAGTACGGGGTGGAGCTGAAGTACACGCGCAGCGCCTTTGACAGCTATAACATCGACACAAAGTGCAATCCATGCGAGACGAGCGGTGGGATCTGTGGGTATGCAGTCCCGACCAACACATTCCTCTGTATTTGTTACGAGAGAGGTTATAACAGCACCTCAGATTGCAACACCAGCAACGAGTCTGAGGGGGCGTATTGGAGTTCCTCAGCTTCGTCTTCGTTGCACGGTAAGACGGCTGCAGGCCTCATCAGTTTGAGTGTGTGGGCATGCATAGCCGCTGCATTTGCAGAGGGCTTGGTGATGGCTATGAATGGAGTTCTTTGGTGACTGGAGATGGAATCGGAACGGCCAAGAATCTTTCGTTACAAGATTGGAAAACAACTATGCAAATGGAGAATAAACCGAAGGGCGGTGGGCGTTGATGGGGACCGAAGGAATGGAATATTTTGCTTTGCATATAATGAGTAAAGGTGTTCCTCGCCGTGCGAGTTAGGCATTTTCGTGTTCATGTATACGCTCAAGCTAATTGATCGGGATGAATCCCCATTTACGTGTATGTTGTTTTTCGAACTCGCTCCGACCCTTGCTCTCATCTTTCAAACCCGCGTCGGCCAACAGGTCCCGCATTCTGGGGAGTTCACGACACCTCCTCGTTACAAACCGGGGGTGGTAGACCCCTTTCCCTGCCAAATGCTCAAATAGATAAAAATGAGGCTTGCCTCCACCGTCCCTGCCATGGTCGTCAGCACCATGGTTCACCGTTGGTGTCGTGGACCATGGCGGCCTCTTTTCACAGCCGGCATCCTCGGACACCCCAAAGAGAAAAAGGTTATATGTGAAATACTAAACATCTACTTAAGATAGGATTAAACTGCTTCATTTTCTAGAAAGACGTTCGTCTGCCTTTGTAAGCCCAAGAATCTTGCGTCCAGTATTTTTATGACCCCCGCCGAATGATGCTTCGGATGCCTCGGGAAAATCTGAAGACTTAAAAACAAGATGAAGTGATTCGAAATCCCAAATCACTTGACGGATCATACGGCCTCAAGCTGGAGCTACGATGATGGGAAGAACGACCAAAGAAGAGAGTTGCTCTTGTAATGGCCCCATCAACATCCACACCTCGGAAGAACCAACGGGGTTATTTTCCACCTACGTTAATCCCCCACAAGACGAAGCTGAACATATTGCTAAATGCATACTCAAGACTCGTTCGTTCTATACTCATGTCGACATGTCCAAACTCGACCCCTAGACTATCAGAGTGCCATATCCTAACCTATCCCGAACTCCCTCCCCGGATAAACACGAGCAGCTTTCGTACAAGCCCGGCAGACCGCTCAAAGACCTCGACTCCATCACGGCTCATCCCGAAAGTCCAGTCACCTCGGACAGCTGACATGCAAGCGCATATCTGCGAGCCTGTGAAGCAGCCGTGGCTTTATTCGTGTCGCAAGACATCAGCAACAGTGTTCAACAGGCTGGACATTGATCATCAAGTGGACCACGGCGGTGATTATAATGGTATATAAAAACCATGGCCTGGTTGACAGATTTGAGGAGGAGGGTGGTCAAAGTTGTAGTTTATACAGACGTCACGACCAGTTGCTCTTGTCCTAAACAACAAAATGAAAGATCAAGAGAAAGGGCAGATTCCTTGAACCATGTTTGTGGCTGAGATTAGGCATGGTCTATGCCTTAATTAAAATTAATAATGGTCCTGGAATTGTATTATAATCACTTTAACAACTCCCCACGGAAGATATTTGAACTTACTCTATCGGGACATGCTGGCAACTTGGCTAACTCAACTACTATATAAGAAGTCTTTAGCTGCGTGGAATTGATATCATCAACAATCCTTCTGATATTGCAGTACCAAAGCTTGCACCCATGGCCACTTTCTTCTTCTTCTTCCTTTTCCCCCTCCTTTTGATCTTGGCTAGCTTCTTATTCTCCGCCTTGAATAAAAGGAGCGGCACCCGACCTCTGCAAAAGCCTTCCAGTCAAATTGCCAGCCCGCCTTCCCTCCCCATCCTTGGGCACTTCCATCTGCTCAGCTCTGCCCTGCCCAAGTCTTTCCAGGCCCTCGCTCACCAATACGGCCCCCTCATCCGCCTCAAGATCGGCTCCTCCGAGTTCCTGGTGGCTTCCAGCGCTGCCCTTGCGAGAGAGAT
The DNA here is from genome assembly GCA_023653495.1 of Melastoma candidum. Classification (NCBI taxonomy): domain Eukaryota; kingdom Viridiplantae; phylum Streptophyta; class Magnoliopsida; order Myrtales; family Melastomataceae; genus Melastoma; species Melastoma candidum. Next base: position 18,544,152 of record CM042882.1, read on the forward strand.
CCTGAGAACCCATGATGCCATATTTGCCAACAAGTTTGTGTTCTCGCCCACCCGTTATAACATTTACAAGGAGGCTGAGTTTGTTAATGCGCCGTACGGCACGTACTGGAAGTTCATGAAGAGGCTGTGCATGACGAAGCTGTTCGCCGGGCCTCAGCTGGACCGCTTCTCTCACATTCGCGAGGAAGAGATCATGAAGCTCTTGCGGTCTCTGTGGGAATGCTTCGAGGACGGACTGACGTGTGATCTTAGCACGAAGCTCACCGCCATGACGAATAACATGATTTGTAGGATGGCAATGAGTAAGAAATGCTCGAGTGATGATAAACAATCTGCAGTGATAAGGGAGACGGTGAAGGAGATCGTGGTGTGCGGATCCAAGCTGAGCTTCGCGGAGGTGCATGGCCCACTGAAGCACGTAGACCTCTTCGGAAGGGGCAAGAAGATCAAGATGGCCATGCTGAGGTACGACTCGATGATGAACCAGATAATCAAGGATTACGAGCACCATGGCAGGACCGGGGAGGACGAAGAACAGGACGTCATGGATATACTGCTGGACACTTACAGAGATCCGACTGCCGAGATCAGACTGACAATGGACCAGATTAAGCATTTCTTTCTCGTCAGTTCTCCCCAGCATTTTCTTTCTAACCTTTGTTTAGCCATATTCAACTGACATTTGGCTTTTCATCAAATGAATTGAAGGATATTTTGATAGCCGGAGTGGATACAACATCGGCATCGATCCAGTGGGCAATGATCGAGCTGCTCAATCGCCCGGAGGCACTTACAAAGCTGAGAGACGAGATTGATTCCGTCGTGGGTACTAGCAGGCTCGTTAAGGAGTCGGACATCCCTAACCTCCCTTACCTGCGGGGCATTGTCAGGGAGACCCTCAGGCTCCATACCTCGGGACCCCTGATCCGCCGCAAGTCCAGTCAAAACAGCCAGATTGGCGGCTACGACGTGAAGGCCGGAACAAATATACTGATCAACGCGTACGCCCTCATGCACGACCCGGATGTTTGGGAGGAGCCCAATGAGTTTAGGCCGGAGAGGTTCTTAAAGGAGGATCGTGCCGGGACAGAGCTGAAGAAAGGTAAGGACATGAATTATTTCCCTTTTGGGAGTGGACGGAGGGCGTGCATAGGGGAGGCTCACGCCGAAAACGTGATGCACACCGCGATCGGGGCTCTCGTCCAGTGCTTCGACTGGAGGATGGACGTAGGGGAGAAGTCCAACATCAAGATGGTGACGGGGTACTCGGGAGCGGTGGCTAATGCGCTGATGTGCTCCCCGGTTGGACGTCTGAACCCAATGGCCCTCTGTGTTGGGAACTGAAAAGCTATGATTCACGACGTAATAGCGACAGTGGATCAAGAAAAGCGTGCCTGTCTGCATGGATTGCTCGTGACTTTATAATATATAATGTATGGGTGTGTGCGTGGCCTACTTTCTGAAAAATAAAATTTTAAAATCTTGTGCTATTGAATTTAATATATCTTTTTAAGCATACCAGACACAAACCCCTTCGGGTTGAAATACAATACGTGCACGACTTGAGTTGAAATAAAAAAACAATGTCAAAGTGTAACCAAATCAGCATATAACCCTACCACGGAAATGCCACTCCACGCCGAAGAAGGAATGAGCGGCATTCTATCATTACATTTCCGGGGGCGCATTACATTTTTGGATGTTTAACATCTATATCATTACATTACATGATGTCTTATCTTCATTGCAGGAATTATCAAAAGTCAAATGGACGTAAATTTTTTTGAATGTAGTTATGAATTGACATGGCAAAATCAATGAAAAATTCCAATTACTATGAGATATAGCTACAAAATATTTGGACATATCTCAACTCTACTAACTTTGATAAACTTATAGTACGTTTTATAACCCTTGTGAACTTTGTATAATCAACTTTTTACATTTAACTTAATCATCTTAATTAATCCCTTATTATAATTGACTCCGTCGTCGCCATTGATGGCTTGGCCTTTTGCAAAATCCTCGTAGCGAACGACCTTTTTTAGAGAAATTCGTATTTGGTACGAGGTTCAATTTCAGGATCACGGGCTAAAACGTCCCTAGGTTGGGCCTGGCAGGGTGGCGATAGATTGGGTCGAACCAAATCAATCATCCCCTTCATTTTACAAAGGCCACGGTAGTATGTTTGGCGGCGGGGGAGTGAATGATGAAATTATATGTTTGTCTCCGTTGATTGCAGGCAGGCATATGCGTGCGTGCGTGTTCCACATGCTATTATGTTAGTTTATTGCATCTTCTTCTGTCGGGATCGTCCTGTCCCGACCGAGTTTGGTTCCAACCTTAGCCATGGTTGATCAACTTCCGTCCGACTACGTTCTCCTCTCCCTCGTCGGCCTCCTCTCCCTCGTTGGCACTCGTACCGTCTTCAGGAAGATCCGCCCCACCGTCCGCCACCCCCCCAGCCCTGCTTCCCTCCCCGTCATCGGCCAGGGATTTGGCCGGAGGGAAGGAGACAGTAGACATGGCAGAAGGGGTCGGGCTTACGCTTCCAATGGCTCATCCCTTGGTATGTTTGCCGGGGGCGAGGCTGGAGCCGCTCCCGGCATTGTGATGATCCCCACAAACTAGACGCAAACAACTTGCCGGCGGAGGACTACAATCGTGGAATTTGTCAGCAGACAGGAAGTTGGACAACAAGTGTGGTTTGCTTCTCTCTTTATATGAATGAATTCGAGAAAATCAAAATCAAAATCAAAATGAAACGAAGAACCAAAGTCATTATGGCCGAATCCGATTAGACGTTTCCGAGGTTTCCGCAAGCGACAACAAAATTAAATTTTGATAATCTTAATTTCTTCGTGCAACTGGGATGTAGGCTAAAATCCTGCGACATCCCCACCTTACTTAGATTGGAAGAGTTTGGATGACTTAAAAAAGACAAGTTTGTATTTTCCTCTCCCCAAATCAATTGATTCACCTAATCCAAATCCAGTCATATGTTTGACTCATACTTGTTTGATTTAATGTTCTTTCACCTCACCTCACACCCCACCAACTTCTCTTCCTCTTCCTTCTCCAACCATCCCAACTCTATTCAGTTTCACGTCTCGCCAATTTAAACAAACTGATGATGATCTGACAACCAGACCCCCTCTTCCCTTCCATGGCCGCCTCTGCTTCCTCCACCGTCGCTTCTGCCCTCAGGGAACGAAGGCTTTCCCCTGCTCTTGGTTCGTCCCACGTCTCCCTCCTCATGTACGTACCCCCACTCAACGTTCTCCCCTTCCTTTTAAACCTTCCCTCTTATCTTCACAATTACATCCTTAAATTGCTGTTTTCGGGCGCCTTCAGAGATCGGCATTGTCGTCGTTCTAATTGGCTATTTATATTTAGGAAAAGTTGTCGGGAATGCGAGTTCAGAGAGTTGTTCCGGGGTTTTACGTCTTACTGCGTATTGATTGTGTTGTTTGCTAGATCTAGAGGAAATAGTAGGCGGTTACAGTTGCCTAAGCTGTCTCTCCCGGTGAAAGCACAGAGCTCGGCTGTCGAAATGGTTGATCCTATGGTTAGCCCGAGGGTGAACTCCGTTAAGCCTTCCAAAACCGTCGCCATAACTGACGAAGCCGCTGCCCTTGTGGCAGAAGGCATCCCGGTCATTAGGTTAGCAGCCGGAGAGCCGGACTTTGATACTCCTTCCGTGATTGCAGAGGTTATGCCCTTGTTTACTGTACTGTTCTCAGGCCTATTGCACCATACTAACTGATGCTTTCAATTGTTTTATTTTTAGGTTGTTGGGGGGGGGGGTGATTCTTAAGGCTGGGATTAATGCTATACGTGAAGGTTATATATGAGATACACTCCCAATGCGGGCACGATAGAACTACGTAAAGCTATTTGTCAGAAATTGAAAGGTCACATTTTCCGGTTCCTGTTATGATGCTCTGGTTAATCCTGAAACTATTGGTTATCAGTGATTAACTTTTGTTTTCTTTGATTGACGTTTCCCTCAGAGGAGAATGGATTATCATACTCTCCTGATCTGATTGTAGTCAGCAATGGAGCAAAGCAGAGCATTCTTCAAGCTGTTATGGCAGTTTGCTCTCCTGGAGATGAGGTTGTCTTGAGAACAATTGCTACTGATATATTGGATGCTTTGGCATGTTTTCGTCAGCATGGTTTGCTGTGGTCTGTTTAACTCTGGTCAAGTTGGCTGCAAAAGTTTAAAGAAGGCAAAGCTTCCTAATTTTTGTGCAGATCTTTGACATTTCAATGGCATTAATGCTACTTTCAACAAAGTAAAAAGTGATGCCTTCTAGACTGGCATAGCAACATGGAGTTCTTGATTCATTCATTTTATAACGTAACTTTCTTACTGACAAGCCTTTGAATGGGTGAGGGGAACATCTAAATGACATTTTGACGGATGACGGGGATTACTCCTCCTGCATTGTGTTGTATATTACAGTAGGAACAATCACTGACCCTCAATCCTTGTACACTTGGGTGGGTCGACTATATGGTTTTATAGCGCCTTTGTGCAAAGCTATGATCCTAGTTATCGTTTTTTCTTGTCAATTAAACTTTTCTATTCACCACGTAACTAAATTTTTCCTGAAAGTATTGTTTCTTTTATAGAAGCTTGTTGATCTAGCCACAGGAAGTCATTGTTAGGCTCCGCTTGGAGATGCTTACTGTGATGAATCTCGAATGTGATGTGTTATAACCTTGACATCCAATATTGACTGCCAAAAGCCTTATGCAAGCCAACCTTGATAGAAGGCTTTTCTTGTTTTACCTCTTATTAAACTGCAAATTGTATCATTGTGGATGCTTGAATCCTATATTCTGTCAAGCAGGTCATTATTCCAGGCCCATTCTGGGTTAGCTACCCTGAAATAGCAAGGCTTGCTGATGCAACCCCTGTTATCCTCCCAACACACATCAAATGATTTCCTTATGAATCCTAAAGATCTGGAAGCCACACTAACTGCGAGATTGTTGATTCTCTGTTCTCCCTCTAATCCAACCGGCTCCGTGTAACCCAAAAGACTGCTAGAAGAGATCTCTCGTATTGTTGCAAAACATCCTAGGCTACTGGTATTTGATCAGATTTTTTGTACATCATCGATAAGGTGTCATGAATCATTATTAACAAAGTTTTTACACGAAAATTTCAGGTTATTTCTGATGAAATTTATGAGCACATTATTTATGCTCCATCAACCCATACAAGCTTTGCGTCCTTGCCAGGCATGTGGGAAAGAACTCTCACGGTCAATGGATTCTCCAAGGTAAAATTCAGATCCTTGCGACTCCGTCAGAAACAACCTCCATATACTTCTAGATGGACTGTTCTCATAAATCCTCATCTCATGATTTGATAGACAGCATCCATTTTCCTCTCCGATGGATTATTCATGAACTAGTCAAGTACACTGACGTGAGAACTTATATAATATATCCTAAGATACTCTAACATGTCCCTAAGATTGTAAAACTTAATAATATAAAATCCTAAAATAAGAAATTATTATGCTTCTGCATCAATATGGTCTTGTGTGTGAGAAATAGATTAATCTGCTTACCACCCTGTGATATCGATCATTATCTACTTTGTTCCATAGTTTGACAGATCAGTCCACTGTTTTTAAGGCTGATTTGCATTCTTACATCCTAGTTTCATTTAACAAGTAAAGCATATAATTTCACTGTTATATTGAAATTTCCTCAATTGAATGACCTTCATTATTAGTGAAAATTTTTGGTTTCCTTGGTCTTTAATTTCAATGTCTTTGGAAGTCTTCTTTGTAAAAATTAAGTGATCAACTAGCTTGACTCAAAATATAATCACCTGGTATTGAGGCAAAAATATTCCCTAGAATGTCCGTTTTCCAATGCTTGCATCTTGGGTTGATATGTAATTTTGGTATGAGATTTTTATCATGGAAAGATTGTGATGGAGAGGCATTTATGCAGGCTTTTGCAATAACTGGCTGGAGGCTGGGATATATTGCTGGACCAAAACATTTCATCGCAGCCTGTGGGAAAATCCAAAGCCAGGTATATGTTATATTAATGCTAAGCATCAGTAAATTTAGAAGTTTTCTTGATGTTACATGGAGGAACTCTGGAAAATATTCTGTTGGTTTCAATCTTTAGAAAAAATATTTGTTTCATGTTACTTTATTGTGAGCTAGCTGCTACGGTGACTAAATGAACGGTGCTCATACTTAGGAATTGATTACATCAAGATGTGATTTTGGGTCTTGCTACTGGACATTGTTTTTTTCTTGAGAAATGAGGCTTTGTTTTTGTTCAGTGGAAAGAAACTGAAGAATGGGCCTTTCCATTGGGGTTATGGTTCGTTTTTGTGTTTAAATATCAAGATAAAGGTGTAATAAAATGGATGTATTATAATGTACTACTAAATAAGTACTGACTGTTGGAGATTGAATCTCTGTGTGCCACGTCATCTCACTCAAGTGACTGCATATTTATGTGTAGTTGCTGTGAAGTAAGGCTGGTGTGAAGAATAGATGTTTTGTACCTGTATATTAATCACAGTTGCGGCTGCAGTTCACTTCGGGTGCCAGTAGTATATCGCAGAAGGCTGGAGTTGCTGCATTAGGAATGGGGCATGCCGGTGGGGAAACAGTTGCAAATATGGTGAAAGCATTTAGGGAGCGGCGAGACTTCTTGGTTAAAAGCTTCAGAGAAATGGATGGTGTCAAAATATCAATACCTCAGGTATCCAGCAGTACACTGCATCGTTTATGTCTCCATTCCTTCTTTAGATGTTTCCGCAGCACATTTTGTTATTCCTTTTGTGTGCAGGGAGCGTTCTACCTCTTTATAGATATGAGCTGTTTCTATGGGGTCGAAGCAGAAGGTTTTGGGAAGATAGATGGCTCAGAGGCCCTTTGTCGTTATCTACTGGATAAGGCTCAGGTAAATCCCTGTTCATGTTTCTTAAAGTTTTGTAATCAATATGACTTTATATGGCGGAAGCCCAAGAGGAAGCTGGTGGCGGTAGTCTCTTGTCTCGTTTTTTCTTATGCTTCCCATATTGTATATTCTGATCCATAGAGTTGGCCCTAGATCAGTGTTAGGGCTCCTTCTTACCCCTCTTTAAGTATCACCTTTTAAGTGTTCTTCTCTGTGTTGTATCCATTTGGTTTCCATCAAAATATGAACAGCTTCATTTTCCTTCAGAATGAATAGGTTTATGATCACTTGTGTTCCTGGCAGGTTGCACTGGTCCCCGGGGATGCATTTGGAGGTGATACCTGCGTGCGCATCTCGTATGCAGCTTCCCTTTCCACTTTGCAGGATGCCTTTGCCAGAATGAAGGAGGCACTGATGCTTCTCAGAGCTGCTGTACCTGTTTAATCAAGGTTAAGCTCGACGTCCCCCCCCCCCAAAAAAAAAGAATAAATCCCACTGTAGATGTGCTGCAGCTGCGCATTGGTCTCGTCAGGTGTTGTATAATGTTCCGATTCGATGTATTTATACATGATTGTTTTAGGCCGTTCTTGATTTTTATTGTTATTCTGAAATAAGCAATTGCCACAGAACTGGAACAAAAGATGTCGCTTGCGAAGAATGTATGCTGCATCTATGAGTTTCGTCAGGAACAGTTTAACTCAACACTCAGTTTCAATCCAGATGTTTGCAGTGGCTTTCTCAAGTACAGAAGTTCCCAGAACTTAAGTGTGTTAATACAAAGCTCTGATGCTTATAACCTGCAGGAGATAATGCAGAACACTGAACACAACCCTGAGTATTTATTCGTCCTCATAATTCTCGGGGCATTTTCTCGGGATCGAAGATAGGATTGTTTCTGTTCAAAGTTGCTTTTACTCTAATATAACATCTACCCTGTGGTGTTGTGTTTGCTCTCTCAGAAGAAGAATGTAGCTCAAAGCTAGAAACAGAAAATTAGTACAGTTCAAAAGAGATGATATACCCGGACAAGTTGTTAACGACTCCGAGTTACTACAATCGTAGTGGCTAAGATTACGAGGACATGCAGCACCCGCCCTTCGCCTGTTGGCTATCCCCTTCGTGCCCAGGGACTATGATCTTCGTCCCCTTGAGGAGATTGGAGCTGCCGTTCCCGTCCTCTTCGTTAGCATTAAGCGTCTTCTTGCTGATGATCCGGTATATCTCGGTCAAGATGGTTAAGAAAGCAGTCTCGACGTTCGTGGCCTCCAACGCGGACGTCTCCATGAAGAAGAGGCTCTCTCTCTGAGCGAACTCCTCGGCGTCCTCTGTCGGGACTGCTCGTAGGCTACCCAGGTCAGACTTGTTACCAATGAGCATGATGACAATGTTCTTGTCGGCGTGGCCCCTCAGTTCCTCGAGCCATCTCGTCATGTGATCGAAGGACTGGCGCTTGGTCATGTCGTAGACCAACATAGCCCCGACAGCACCCCTGTAGTAAGCGCTTGTCACAGCCCGGTACCTGAGTAAATCGGGATCATTTCCAGCTTTTCAGGAATTACGAGAATTTGATCACTCCCAACACAAAACAAAACAAGACAGGAAAATTGGAATCGAGGGGGGGAGGACCTCTCTTGTCCGGCGGTGTCCCAAATCTGGGCCTTGACGGTCTTGTTATCGATGACGAGGGTCTTGGTCTGGAACTCGACGCCGATGGTGGCCTTGGACTCGACGCTGAACTCGTTGCGGGCGAAACGAGCTAGGAGCTGGGACTTGCCGACGGCGGAGTCCCCGATCAGGACGATCTTGAAGACGTAGTCGATCTTCTGGTTGTAATCTCCGTAGAGGTTAGACATGATCCCCCCACCCCCACCCCCTCCCTCCCGAAGAAGGAAAAAAAAAAGGGATCAAATCAAACAAAGAAATGGGGAAATGGAATTCCACCGGTCAAAGGGATGATGAAATCAATGGGAGGAGTTGTCGCTGATGGTGGTGGTGTTGTGGAATAGCAGGGAGGATCGTGAATGTGGTGCACCCCCATCCAAATCCCAATCCCAAGCCGCCTCCTCGCACCAAATCAGAATAATGAAAAGACAAAGAGGGAAGGGTGTGTCTGTGTGTGTGTTGAGTGGAACGGAATGGGAGAGATCATCAGCTAACTATTTTGCCTTAGGCTGGCTGGGGCGGAGGAGGAAGGTGAAAGGAGGAGAGGCTGGCCCAATTGTCACCTGGGGTTGATGTTTTGCCCTCACATGAATCCCAATTTTTCAATCGGACCTCGTAAATTATCTTTCATGCGTTAATTACCTTTTACTCATTACGTTTGATAGAGGCACTCATATCCTAACGTTAATTACCTTTTTTTTTTTATAAAAGCATCATTATTGCACTATTAATTTGGTTGCGTGTAAGGCATGATTACATCACGCAATTTCTTTTAGTCCTGAGATACACAGTGAATACCTCTCTCTTTTTTAGTAATCAAAGGAGATTTAGGCTAAAACAAAACATCTTACTTCTTCTTCTTCTTCTTCTTCTTCTCATCAAACATCATAACATCCATCACCACTGATTAAGTAACCGTCATTTTACTTTTAAGCATCCTCCCCCCACGACTACTACTCCGCCGCGGAGTAGCCTGATGTCCCCCCTGCTGGACTGCCGGAAGGCCTCGTCCCAACGTCGACTTTCGGGCAATCGTTCCTGTAGGCACTCAGCGTGTAGGGCGGCGCGTCCACCGCCAGCCACTGCTCCACCTTGAACAGCTTCTGGGCGCACGACACGTGGGGACCCGTCGACGTCACCTCCACGTAGTTGCAGTACCAACCGTGGTTCTCCCCCGATCCGTCCGACGTGATGTTGATCGCGCACACGGGGGCCGCGAGGCAGGGTCCCCTCCCACTGAAGATGTCGAGGTTCCCCCTCTCGAAGTAGCTGTGACCCGGTTCCATGAGCCCGCCCCAAGCCACCAGATTACGCATCTCCGCCATCTCGTCATACCCGTCGTACACGGTTAGGCCGATGGACGCGTCCGTCCCGCCCTTCCATATCGAGCCCGTCCGCACGTACACCGTGTAGACACAATCTTCCTGTGTATCGAGAACAACCTAACATTAGTATTCGATGCATACATCCGATCCCCCTACAGGGAATGCAACGAGACTCGTGACGGGGAAATGGCGACAAGGACTCGCGTACCGATCTGGATCCGGCAGGGGTGAGGAGGAGGAGGAGGGCGAGGAGGAGAGCTCGGTCGATGGTTATCGCCATTAGAAAGAAAAAGGGGTGGTGATCCAGGGGGAGGAGATGGAGGGAGATTTGGAGGGATTGATGTTCCCAATTGGTCATTGGTTTTGCATATTTATGGCAGCAAGCGCGCACCATCATCCGTTGTCGGATACCAAATCAACGACATAAAGAAACACCTTAGCTGTCCCCCTCACTCACTCTCTCTCTCTCTATGTCGGCCACGAAAAAGAAAAAAAAAACAATATAACATAATCCTAATGATTTTCCATGGCCTTCTTCATTTCTCAGCTTGACCATGATTTGTGTTTTCTTAGACATACATTAACGTAAAAAGAGAGGAAAAGAAAAGAAAATTGGGTTCGTACTTTGGCGTAGTCTTTTGATCCATACGATATGAGGATTACACCCACAAAAACAAATTACAGAACAATGGCCACCGGACCAAGGATGGCTTCTGCAAGGCAGCCACGGATTCTACCATATGATGCCTACTTGCAGTTCCTCGGGGTTCCTGATCCACGACTCCCCCGGTCGGCTTACCAAGTCGTCATGCACTTGCAGTTTGCACGATATTCGCTGAGGATCTGGTGGGATAGGTACGACGCAAGCTCAACAACCTGAGTCCGGGTTGGATAACATAGATTTGCTGCTTATGTAGGATTCGAGATCCCTTACCTTGTATTGTTTCTGTAGATTCTTGATGTACTCGACTGCCAAGTCCAGCATGTCCGCTGTATTCGTCTGCTGCATATCAAAGGAAACACAAAACACGCTTGTCTCGATTAGCCCTCCCTACATATATCGAGGTGAATACTCTTGCCTGACAAGGATTCCCCTACCTTGTCCATGTTCGGGACGAGCTCCTGCAGTTTTCTCATTCGCTCGCTTATCCGCGTTCTTCTAACCTAACAGAAATCATACTACTTTTTGGTGACACGGGATTCATATAACATCTCGCCACTTTTGGCGGAAGGTGGATATTAGTTACCCTTTCGGCTATACTTCGAGGATGAGTAGCGCAACCACGCTTCGCCCGGATTTTACATGGCACGGAATCTCGGAAATGAAGAGCAACCATGCCGGAAGACGACTTGGAGGAGCTCAGATAAGGGGATAGCAAAGATGAAACATGGCGCCCGCCAACCTCTCCATTCTATTTGAGAGGCATCGATATTTCAAAAATCACGTGCAACAAAAATACAAATCTTACTAATCGCCTGCGGTTGTATCGTAAGTACCTGGCTTTCCAAGGATTCCTTCAGACCATTCCCCATGTCTTTCTTCAGGCTCATGAAGTTCTGCGAGAAACGTGAGGCGGGCTCATTCCAGGGATCAAATAAGAAGCCATGCCCCTCAAGCCGGTCATCTAACTTGGCAAGGCCGCTTTTAGTATCATTGGGGCTGTGCGCTCGTAAGTCTTCCCTCCTGAGTTCAGATATCCAAGGCAACATTCCCAGAGAAGGTGGCCCAGAAGGGAAGCTATTCTGGTTCTTCAGCATGCTAGCAGGCGGACTCGACTCTCTGTCCATATCACGATCAACCTGGTAGTTTCCCGGACCATTTAAGATGGTATACCCTGGAACCAACGACAGAAATTCGAGCAATTCAGTTTCAGTGATTCATGTACAGGATTCCATCATGCAAAGGCATCGACAACATGCACAAATATCTTGATCATAAAATTCTCAAATCGCGTCCCCCAGAACAATACAAATTATTACTTTCCATGGACAACATAGTCCGACAAGTTGTCTCCATCACAAGCGGTGTGTGTTTTCACCTTGAGGGAGACATGAAGAGAAGGTTCAATACCATTCGAGGCAGTGATGTCTGAGAACAGTCCGGGAGGAGAGCTACTTTGTCTAGTAAGGCCGGGAGCAAATGCCTTTATCCGATTGTTGTTCATTCCGCCTGAGCTCAGCAACCCGGAATTACCACCCTCGATGCCAGAAAAGCTCGAACTCCTGCTATATCTGGGGTACTGGGGAGGCAACCCCAGAGAGTGGTGAGACAAATCTCGATATCCAACCTCAGTCGTTGTCGTCATCGTCGTAGTCATCACAGATGGCGTGGACTGAGGATTATGGGTGAATATCTGCAGGGAACGACTCTCGGGTTCCGAGATGTCGTCACGGTCATGGCCACCCCCATAGTTTAGAAATCCCTGGCCGAAGCCACCAGACTCAATGTCATCCTTGGTTGCATGGGGGGCATCGGCAGTATTTGAAAGGTGGAGAGAGCTGGGGGCGGAGCGGAAACGAAGCAGTCCATAACTAGTGGGGAAGCTGTCATCCTGGAGGTTGCCGACGGGCTCCATGGGGAGTATCCGGAAGGAACAACCTGACGTTGGACTGAGAGTGGTAATTCTGTATCTGGAAAGGGAATGGGAGGAGCATGATGCCATGGCAGGTCGAGGGGGATATATAGAAGGCGAGAATAGTACGATAAACGGGAGGTGACGAGAGGAAAGATGCTAGTGGTTACAGCCTGAGAATATACCTATTGGCCGCGGCTGTCGCTGTTAAATTCTGTGGGTGTGAGGGGGGGGGGGGTGAGATTCTCTATTTGGGGGAGGGGGGGTGTCATAATTCAGCTTGGAAATCAAGCAGGATAGAGATAAGAGCTTCAGGAGGAAGGAAGCAGTTTGTGCAGAAGATGAAGATGATGAAGAAGAAGAAGAAGAAGAAGAAGAAAGCAAAAGTAAAGCGGTGTCTCTGTGTTGGGAGAGACAAAAGAAAGACATGTAGAGGTCAAGGCGGTGATATTCTTTGGGGGGATTCACTGGCTTTGGACACCAAAACAAAACCAAGGAACGACAGAACTGCAAAAAGTCATTTTATTACACCCTCGTGCACATGATATTCATAATCTCGTCCAAAACAAAAGGAACACAACACAGCACCCTTTGTAGCCTCCCCCCCCCCCGGACCAATCCAAAAGTCCATTCCCATAATGGAATGCTTTTACTGTTCTTAAGCTCCAGGGATGACGGGGGCAGGGGAATGTAAGGAGATCATTACACCCCGAATTAATTATCATATCTCCAGGGGAAGTGGAAATGCAGCCTTGATAATTTTTTTTTTTTAAAAAAGAATGAGGAACAAAAGGAATGGAATGAAAGGAAAAAGGGCTCCCTCTCTACCAAAAAATAAAAAAGGAAAAAGGGAAGGACGGGAGGATATGCTCTTCCCCGATGTCATCCGCGAGAATAGAGGGAACCCGATTCACGCAAAGGACGCCCCGGGGCACCTGATACCCTCTTCTTTCTCCTCCCCGGTCTCTTTCTGCTTTTTCGAGCCGACAGGGACGTGACTCCCTCCGCGCCCTCCTATAAACGGCCTCAGGAGTTCACCCGTTTGGCTTCTGTTCTTCTTTCCAGATCAAATGACAGTTAAAAGGAGGGGGAAAAACTGCTCTGTGATACTTACCAACAACAACCAGGGTTTGCATTGGCCATGCAAACAAGCGTGCTCGCACTATTACATATTGATGGAGAACAAGAACTATCCGGAAAGCATATAAGAACCAAAGCATATGGTTTTGTTTGTATATGTGTTTCCTGGAGAGACTACTACCAACCTGGTGGGGGAGAAGAACAAGAATGACTTGTATTCTTGCAGATATGATTCCCACCAGGAAAGGGATTGGAGCATCATCAGAGGGGAGGGGAGAGAATTATCTTCCCCTCCAAAATCCCCCGAGAATTAGATCCTCTCCTCTCCTCTTCCCGACTACCACACTAACTACTGACTCTGCCAGTGAACACTATCAAAAGCTCATTACCTTTTTCTTAACTAGTGCTTATATTGGGTATATAGGCATTGTCTAAGATTTTGGTGACTCATAACATGTTGATAAACAATCGGGAATATAAGATTTATCATGTGGGATAAGAGAAGAAAGAAATTCAAGATATGTTCCCAAGTTTCCTGGTCGTCTCTGTTGAAAACAACTCATGACCCTAATCCACCACCCATTTGATAATACACTTTTATCTTCCTCTGTTCTTTCCCAGCGGGTCTTGATAAAAAACTAGTAGACATGTATTATAATTCAGTATCACACGAGTGAAGTGATATATCGTATGGGGATAAATTGGAGGAGGAAGACCACATGGGGGTCCTTGGCGGAGGCAGCCGGAGGATGGAGTCGTCACTTGATATGGCGACAGAGGAGGGGGAAGGAGTCGATGCGGGAGTTTTGTTATCGCCTTGCTTCCCCCATCCCATCGGCTTCCCCCGTTCCGACCAAAGACCAACGGGGTGAGAAGGGTTAAGGTTGAAGAGGAAGAGGTATGGGTTGGTCGTTGATTCTGGCGGTCACCTTCCTGGTGATCAATGTTGCCCTCTTCCTTTTATCAGGTCCGATGCTCTGCTTTGTTTTCTGTTGTACCCAGTTCTCAGATGCAATTATATTCCCCGTTTTTTCATTTTATTTTTGGAGTAGCGAATTTGGTTTAGATTTGCATCATGAGATGGGAGGTGGATGGTTTAGAAAGGATCGTACTCTTAAATTGATTCGTATCCACCGATCTGATATCTCACTTTGGTTGGTTAAAGGCATTTTGGTAGATGTGGTTTTATCCCTTTTCTAAGTCCTCCTCCATCCAGATGAGTTCCAACCTGTTCCAACCATTTAAGTCTCTTGGTTATAGAGTTGTACCAGGCGAGATTGGTTCTGTTGTAGAGGCTGCTTAGTTACTCTGTTCATGTGGATTTTCTTTTCTTTTTTTAGATTCTGATTTTTGTCTGATTTGGAAGCGGACTACATTAACATGTACGAAGCCACATCCAGAATCAATAGATTAATATTGCCGGATTTCGCTCTTAAAGCATTTCTCCGCGTGCTTCTCCTCTTGACGGGCCACTGGTTCATGTTTCTCGTAACGGCTCCCATTACGTGCTACAACGTCATGCTGTGAGTTTCATTACCCAAAACTATTTCTGGAGTTTCTTCTCAAATATCGCCCCTTTGTTCAATGTTGTTTGTTTGCGCCATCAATCTCTTTTCTTTATTTTTTATCTGCAAAGTATGGCTACAGTTCTGTTAAGATGATATAGATCTTCAATTACAAAGACTATGCTTGATCGAGGCATAGTTTAACCAATATTCAAACATGGTGGATGATATCCTTTGTCCCCATTATGCTACCGAAGCTTGAAAGCTTCTTTTTTTTTTTTACAATATGTCTGCAAGGGACTTCCCCTCCTGGGAAAAGAGATCCCCATGTTAATAGTGTAGGAAGTTTGATGCTTGAAGAAAGGTATAGGATGAACTATATCTTTTGGAAGGAGGGAAACTTTCAAGGGGAAGATTCCAGAGACACCCTCTTTTCTAGGGGGAGGATAGAATAATTCCCTGCTGCATAGGCACCCTTTGTAATTCACGGTTCATCCTGCTTGTGTAAAACCAAACTATTGCTGATTATCCAGAATATGGTTCAGCTGCCAGTTTCATGCCTATTATAGAAAGAACCTTTTGATTCATCTCTATTATTTTGTATAAATACTAGCGCTTGACTGTAGATTGGACCATATAAATGTTTACTGAAGAAATACTCATTTTGCCTTATTTCAGTGATGAGAACTCTTAAATCAAATTCGACTGAATGCAGATGTGTTCATTCGGTCGCTCTTTTTGCTCTTAGGTACATAAAGCAGCCGCATCTCATTTACGTAACCGAAATTTTCAGAGTTCTTGGTGCGGGAAAAAGTATCGCCTGTTGAAACTGGGCCTATTGGCAATCTTATTTATAATGGTCATCTTCAGGTATGTTCTACTTTCTTCTTAACAGCATTGTCATGTGTTAGAAAATTTCGAAGATGTCACAGCAGATCAGAGGTTTGAATTGAAGGAAATAAGAGGGCACGACTAATGAGGCTGTAGGGCTTTGCCTGATAACCGCATGTTTGGGTTACTAGCGTAACATAAGTAATGAGGTTATAGGGCTTCCTCGAGTGAGGAGACATGGTAGAACCGCATACTATCCTGGAGCTTGTGTTCTTTTCTTGGATGATTGTGCGGCCCTATCTAGTGCAGATAATTGTTAATTGTGGAAAAAAAAAAAGGCTACCTGGGTGCTGTCCAGAATAAGGGATTGCTGCATTTCGCTTTCAAGTATTGGTAGCACGATTCATGTTTCCATGATTACACAGATTAGATTGGTTAGAAAAGTTCTTTCCACCTCTATTACTACATCTGGTCTCTGGTGCATTGAAGGCGTTGTTAAATTCGAATTGAACTGTCGACGATGATGACTTCCATTCATTTCGATGCCGGTAACACGACACGGGAGAGGACGGTAACACCTGGTTGAGCTCGATCTTACTGTGTTTGTTAGGTGTGGATTTGAGTTTAGCCTTGGCTGAGGTTGGAATGCTACCACAAGGCTATATATTATTAGTACAGACAAATCATCGTCCCCCGGCAGACACCGTCAACAGGGCGGTCCTACCAGATTATCACGAGGGCTTATCTGACGCTTTCTGGTCCATAATTCGATCATGGAACGAACAACAAAAGGGAAATGTTAAATCAGAATTGATGGACACCGCCGGACGGTTGTGGATCATCCCAATGGATGATGATTCCGGGGGGGTAAACATTTTACGTGTCACAACGTCAGTCCCCCAACAACTGAATTGTGGATAGGGGACGACCAGCCCAATTTGGCGGCCCCACCCCCTCATATATTATAGAGGAGGGGAGGGGAGGGGAGATATCGTCGTCACCAAGGAAATTTAAAAAAGAAAACATTCTTTCTGTTTACCCCAGAAATTAGAAGTAGCTCGTCGCTGGAAACCCCAAACAGTAGACACAATTGGGGGTGGAATGGACAAGGAACAACAATATTAACTACATGAATATTCTGATCCCTAATCGTTTGCTGTGGTGGAGGTTTGGATGGGAGAAGGAAGGGGTCTGTCTACCTGAGGAGGAAGGAGGAGAGGATGCGAGACCAGACGAGGCGGATGCGAGGGTAGGCACGGAGGGCCAGGAGGCCAGTCTGACGGAGGAGTCCCTCCACGGTCTCCACGAACAGGTTGAGGCTCCTGATGGGAGGGACGTACAGGGTGAGGGGGACAGCCGAGAAGGCCAGCGCGAACAACAGCTGCAGCATCTCTCTCTCTCTCTCTCTCCTGTTTGTTGATCTCTGAAGATCGCTGCTGATCTGATCTGATCTGATCTGATCTTTCAAACAAGATGGAAAGAAGAAGAAATGTGGAGGGGGAAACGGAGGGAGACAGAGAGAAAAGATTGGATCCTCTTTTTTCATTTAAGGATTAGAGTTCTCTTTATATATTATATACATACATATTAAATATCTGAAACTCAGAAATGCTCCTCCGTCAAATCCAGTTTTTTTGGATTCATCTAGCAAAAATGTTAGATCTTCCGAAGCATTTAAAAAAAAAAGCATAAACTAATCAAATTAATTGAAGGCTTCTTCTTCCCGAGCATTCATTTTATGGTTACACCTGTTGTTGTATTCGCGCTCATTACCAACATGTAACGAATTTATTATAAGGTTTTGATTAAAAGAACAAAACAAGGTTTGTTTAAAAAAAAAAAAAAAACCTCAACTCCGATACCAACCAACCGGTTAACAATCTGTCGGCATCTCCATCATCGACGGAGTTGGCGACATCAATCTCTACTTGTTCTCTCATTTCCGTATGTTACTCCAATCATTGTTCTTATAAATGAATAATAAATAAATACGGTGACATTTGTTAAAACTTGTGTGATACATTTTATTTCCTTTTCTCATTGAACAAATCAAGTTCATTGAATCGTGAAAATCATAGAGGACATACACAACTAATAATAATATTAATAACAATAGCAATAACAATAACGACGACGATGAACGAAAAAAAACCCCACCAGTCATCTCGTGTTCGAATCTCGGCAGAAGGTACTAAAAGAATGTATTTGTCTGATTCGAGCAAAACATTTTAATCGACCCAAGAAACTCTTACATTATATAAAAATATATATTTGCTTCTTCATTTTTTCAAGAAAATTCTAGATTAATTAAATAATTAATGATGTTTCCAAACCTCTAGAAAAACCATTCGTCCATCACAGCAAACCACAAAAAGTGCCCATGACAACTTTTACCACTCGCGGATCCATCAAACTAAAGGATGAACGCACCGGTCTGAGGCACAAGTAAACCCTGTTTCTTCTCCATGCCCATCTATCAATCCAATGCACAAGTCTCTGGAGAGGCACCAATCAACACCCGATCAGAATTATTTATCCATGACAAGCTCAAAACTGCGCACGATACAATAAAATAAAGGAACTACCTTCGGCATTAATAATGATGATGACACTCTCACTGAGGTGAGGGACCTCCGGTGAACTTCTGCGAAGACAACAAGCTTTTCGTCAACCAGATGGCCGTTTCCCTGGATGACACAGCTTCCCCACCAAACGGCCTCAGGACACCGGTGAGTTCGTCGATCTTGTCCTGTTTCAGCAGCTGTGCACATAACTCAAGAAGAGACTCCAGGGCATCGGCTCTTTGCCGGCCTTGATTGTCACCACTGATCCCAGTCTCATTCCTAATATTACCCCTGATCATGCTCAGCGTCGAGGCATCGAGTAGTGGTTTGTCCAGAATTGGGGCATCATCAGTTACTCCTTTCCCTGAAGAAGTGATGTCCCCTTTCTCTGTGAATTTATCACACGGCACAGCATGGTTACTGATATCAATCTCATCCCTAATGTGACCCCTGATCATGCTCAGTGTCGAGGCATCGGGTGGTGGTTTGTCCAGGATCTGAGAATCGTCAGTTGCGTCAATCCCAGAAGAAGAAATGTCTCCTTTCTCTGGGAATTTATCACATGGCATTGCAATGTTACTCCCAGAGGAATGGAAGTCCATGACATCACCTTCACCTGGGGGAGAGGGATGATCCTCCACCCTTCTATCAAAGGTGGCCATGTGATCCATGGTATCTCCATTATGCTTATCGGATGAGAGGGTTCCGTTATCAGCAACTGCATCTTTCCGAACAAGACCTTCGGAGGAATTCTGCAACTCATTATCAACTTCTGCTGGGGAAGCCTCTCCATTTACTTCGCCTTCTTGAAGATTCATCGGTCGAGTCATCGTCCGCTCATCCTTGATAAGCTTATCCTGAACATCAACCTCTTTCCATTCATCTAAACTAATCAAAGAATTCTCAGGTGTGATATGAGTCGAAGAAATCTCCTTCATAAAGAGACTACACTCAAGATCTCCATCTCCATTGCTCAAACGAGTCTCAGACTTTTCAAAACCCCAATTTAGACCATCTGTCATGCAACTTGTGGGATCAACCATCTTGGTTTCAAGATCATCAGTACTAGTGATGGATGCTGCTTTCTCAGTCTCGTGACTGGCTTTTAAGTCTTCATAATTATTGACATGTACTGATTGAGGGCGAGTTGCTGTCTCCTTCTCTCTCTCATCTTTCCGAGGAGCCTTTGGCTTTCCAAATGAGAGTCTTCTGACTGTTTTCTCATTTGGGCTCTCCACTATTGACTTGATGGGAAGGAAAACAGGAGAGTGGCTTTTGCAGTGGAGGAGGAAAGGTTGTAAATGGGGATGCCTTAGCAGCTCCGCAGCCTGACAAGATTATATACTGACATCAGCCAAACTCTTTAAATATGAAATTTAAGCACAAGGAAGCAGAGAAGGGTTGGACTACAGTTGGCCTATGTTCTGGACTCTTTCTCAACATGCTCTTGATTATTTGTTTGCTGCACAGTGCACAACGCATAGCGTCATCAATGGATAATCAATCTCATTCAGCTAGAGAACTAAAGGATGGAAGTCATTTTAGGAGAAACCACTCACAGTGATGATGAATAGACAATCGGTAACGGGGAAATGGATGATCTGTTTATTTTGTTTATAAGTGTAGTCATATCCTGTAAGAACATGTAAGCTAGCCACCATAAGTTCATCGACAAAGGGCTATGGGAATGGTTTATTGGTACATGATGAGCTTCTAGACTTACAGTGGCCCTAAATGGAGGCTGATGTGCAGCTATTTCAAACATACAACAACCTGACAAAAAAGGCATCACAATAACAAGTCATAGTCATTTTCATCCTTACATTTAATGGATAAGAGTCTTTCTTACCAAGGGACCAAATATCCGATTTGTACCCGTAAGGAATATCCGCCAGAAGCTCCGGGCACATGTAGTTGGGTGTCCCGACAACCTTGGTAACCGCATAGATACCAATACCCAAAATGATCATCCACCATACAACACTGACAAATACAGGGATGTCACATCATACCGATGAAGCAAGATCTTCTGTCCCAAGTAGCTTTGCAAGGCCAAAATCACCTAACAAACCAATCGTTTGAAATGCACATTCCAAAAGAAAGAACAAAATGACATCACTGGAGGTAATATTTAGAAAAAGGATTGCATTATGGGGTTGCATTAATGGAGTTAACATTCATACCAAGCCGGATGTCATTGTCCTTAGTAAGAAATATGTTGGAACACTGAAAATAGTAGGCCTTTCATTAGATTTAACGCAAACTACAAAGAAATGTTTAGTTCCTCGTGTTTCAGAATCTGATCTTGCCTTCAGATCTCTGTGAAGCACACGATTGGAGTGAAGGTAATCGACAGCTAGCAATAACTGCGCCAACCATTTGCAAACTTTCTGCATTCCAAACCAAAACCGTGGAGATGCATGAAAGATGTATTTTAGTGTTTTTAACATGGCAGCGAGAAGAAGAATTAAAACACACTACCTCCTCTGGAAAAAAGCGTCCCCTGGCCTTCTTTACCAATCCACCCCTACACTCGTCAAAAAGAGAATGATATTTCTCAGCTCAATCGCTCAACCAAAATTTAAATTCATCTTACTTGGCATACAAAATTGCTGTCCTAAATAGTATGGGGGGGTGGCGAGAGGATGATCATATATGTACCCAACAACTCCCCAAAGAAGTGATTTTCCATTTCAAGAAGGATTCATATCTAAATCCTAATTAGGTAAAATAAAGCTAATCTGTGCACATTAACATTTAAAGCTAAAGAGGAATCTCACCTTGAATAGAGATGACCCCAAAAGTGTGGTCACTAGTAATTCAAACTAAATTCAAATAAAGTCCAACTAAATTTCGAATCCAGTAAAAAAGAGTTGTCACCACTCACATGTCACCACCTTCACAGTATTCAGCGACAATGCAAACGCTAGTACCCTGCAGCAACGAATACGCCCAAGTTAGCCCTTGAACAATCTTTGCCCACATCTCAGATTGATAAGGAGGCACTCTCCACCTTCTCAACCCAAGCATCCTTGTACTCCACAATGTAGGGATGATTCAGCTTCGCCATCAATTCCATCTGCAGTTTTCACAGGTTTGTTTCTCATCATCTAAAGACTCTCACTCTGGGCCAACCTCGAGCAAATTCATCAACTCATCAACAAAAGAACACGGCGCAGGACTGATCATGTGAGAAGAGTCCTCTCAATAACTCAAAGACTAACAAACCACCGACAGGACGACAAATTATTGATTAGCAACGGAGTCGGGCGCAAAACAAAAAGACCCACCAAGTAATCCACGTTCTGATAGGGACAAGAAGGGATATTTGAAGACTAGAACAGAAAGCAGAAGGGGGGGTGGTGAGAAAAAGCGTGGGACAAAAAGAAAACCTCCTGGTGAGCGGTGCGTTGGAACTTGTCGGTTTGCTTAGCCAACCGAATCTTCTTAAGCGTATACCTGAGACGAGAAGGACAGAAACACAAAAGGGTGAACAATCGAGAGTCGAGAGACTTGACGTTAGGGAGGGGGGGGGGGAGGGACCTCTTCTTCTGGGATTTATGGAGGACCAAGAAAGCGGAGCCGGAGGTGCCCCTCCCAATCTGCTCCAAGACCTCGTAATCTTCCATCTTCCCACTCCCCTCGCCGCAGTCCGACTTCATCCCCCAGCTCCCCAAACCCCAAAAAAAATCACAGATCTTACCAGCCCGCGCACAAATGATTCAGCTTAGGCAAAGCAGAGAGAGAGAGGGGGAAGAGTGCGGGAAAAGCATCGACCCCACCACATTCCAATTGAGACTGACAGTGGAGAGGAGCGGAGAGGAAAGGAAAGGAAAAGGAAGGAGTTCTTGGTTTGCTTGGGATGGTGTGGGTAGCCAAAAAGGCTCTTCTTACTAACAAAATTGTCACGAGGTGGGATATTAATGGCTTCCTCTCCCCATCCCCCGGTTCACACGTGTCTCGGACCCCCCCCCCATCCCCCGGTTCACACGTGTCTCGGACCCCCCCCCCACCCCCCCCCCCCCCCTCTTCTCCCTGCCCTTCGTGCGTTCGGTTGACATGTCCCTCTCCAGACACCCCTCCCCCAAATTGAATCCGACCTAAATACTTTCAGCTGGCAACTGATGCTTTTGTCCATGGTTAGAAAACTTAGTACCAAAAAAAAAAAACAAAAACAAAGACTATCAAAACCTAAAATACATGGGGGGGCGATGATTGAATTGGATGGACTGAGTTTTGGTAATGTGTAGAAGATATAACACGCTGGAATTTTTTGTTTGGTGTTCAAAAAATGGCAGGTTGTTTAGGAGTATGATTTGTTTCCTATTAGCGAAATAATTTCACTTATTATCATGAAATCGTTATTAGAAACGAAAAATTCCGAACTAAATTTTGAAAATTGTTCCAAGAACGAGTAAATTTTGAAACACTTGTTCCTGAGCCCTATTTCGATTTTTTTGAGGGAGCCATGACAAATTCTTACCGATCCCAAAATTATGATCATATCGATCTATCAAAGGTCGAAGTTCCTATCCAATCCTACTATTTCCGACAACTATGGAAACAACAACCCTACATCAAGAATTTAAATAGTTGCAACCGTACGGAGAATAGTGGTAGGTTGCTCCTTGCTCGCCTTAATGGAAACGCCCCCATTCACAATCAATCGGCACCCACACCCCTTTCTCAACCTCATTTATTTTATCATTGTTGTTTTAGCATGTTTTAAAAACCGAAGACAATGACAAAAGTTTAAAAAGGGAGAACAAAACGAGGAGCTCCTCTTAACCCATCTATTTCTGATTTATGATAACGGCACCCACCAACCAACAAAACAAACAAGCAAATAAGCCTCCCCGGGCCACCATCATCTAATAAGAGTTTCACAGCCACAAATGTGTAACCGACAGTTCGGACGGCCGAGATGTGTCTGGGAGGGAGGGCGAATCCAACCAAGGCCCAGTGCATTGCCTGGTCACAGGTAGGAAATTTTTACCAGATACATAAACAATCCTAACAGCATCGACAATGAAATGTATGCATGCGCAATCTCCATGTGATCACGTTTCAACACCAAAATATGAATCAGATGAACTTGAAAATGGCATATGTTGTTCCCCAACTCCCCAAGCCTAAGTGCAAGCAACATAAACTGGAAAGATGAGAAGGGAAGAGGCTATGTCTCTCTTATACCTTAGCTACTTCGGCTTCGTTTTCTTGCCCGACTTCCTGCTTTCGAGTTTCCTTCTGGCAGCCTCAAACTCTTCCTCCGTGGGCTCCTCCAAGGACACACCCCCGCTATATTTGCTCATCATCGACGAGAACATGGACTCGAACTTCTCCTTCCTGTCGCCTCGACGCTGCAATATCATGCTCTGAAGATCTTCTCCCTTCTTCGATCTGCGCCGCATGCAGAAGCCAGATTAAATTTGATTCTCCCAGTGATAATTTGAAATTGGATCCAACAGTGAAATCACGATACTGACTTTCCCCTAATGATGCGCAACGGATCCACAGGTGCTTCCATTTCAGAAACTTGCTTGGACCATTTTTTATAAGGCTTGGTTGACTTCAACACTCCTGTCGTGGAGGAAAAAGAAGACTGATTAGTGTAATTATACCAACAAATTAGAAAAAAGACAAAACAAGGTTAACAAAGTAACAAAAGTATCGATACAAGACGGCGCCTATTAAAGGATCCATTCCCTGTTGAACAAGCGGACCCTAAGCTTGAATCACTGTCCATAGCACTCCAAACCAAACATACTCTTGAAATGCAACCACATGAATTCACACTATCAAGCGATCCAATTGGATATGCCCATATGAGTATTACAGCAAAAATGAGTTAAAAATACTTGATCACAGACCTGAAGCAATAGCTTCATCGATAATATCTCTGAAGCGATGGGAGTCGAGTTTCGGATCTGAGCAGAGCATTGAGCAAAAGAGCCTGCAAAGTCCAGGATGACAACCATACGGCTGTCACAAGACGAGACAAGACAACTGAAAAGGAAGAAGTGCTAGAAAAGGTGAAAGACCACATGCCTTTTCATGTTACCCTCACACTCATTGTACAAATTAATCAGGTCACTCTTTTCCGAATCAGATCCTCGGTAATTAGCCGCAAACTCTTCGATATCAGCCTCGGTTACCTGTAAAAGCATGGTATAAGAAAAGGCTGTCGGTGACGGGAAGCATGAGAAGAACGTGATAAAATTGATATTAAGTAAGGACAGGAAGAATAACAAGTGTACGGCGCCGAAAATATTCTCGTCATTTCAAATAAAAGCAAACCGATGGAAGGTTTAAAGTAACTCCACCTTCTTGTAGACAGCTCTGAAATATTCGTGCAGGTTCTGAACGACATCCCCAGCAAGTTCCTGGACATTGAAGTCCAGAAAATCACAATCGAATCAACAAGTACTTAATGCCAACTGGATACTAGATTACTATATATTGGGGCCAGCAGCAGCAGTTATAGAACGGGAAAATAGAACAGATTGCAGGGGGTGGGGGATGGGGCATGGGCTGCAACTG
Source organism: Melastoma candidum (assembly GCA_023653495.1). Taxonomy (NCBI): domain Eukaryota; kingdom Viridiplantae; phylum Streptophyta; class Magnoliopsida; order Myrtales; family Melastomataceae; genus Melastoma; species Melastoma candidum. The sequence continues at coordinate 18,569,180 of CM042882.1, forward strand.
TTTCGGTAAAGCAATACTCACGGCATCGTCGACACAACCGGTCTGATCATAAAGGGAGCGTTTCTCCTCATCCCCAAGAACCGAGATCACCTTTTGCAGCTGTTGGAATTTCTCCTTGGCATCCTACAGGAACGCAGGGATTAAAACTCGTGTGCGGATTTCGCCACGGATAACGAACGGGGAAGGGGGTGGGGGTGGGGGTGGGGGTTGGGGGAATAAAAAAAACCTCATCGCCGGGATTTTTATCAGGATGAAGACGCAGTGCCAACTTGTAGTAGGCCTTCTTAATCTCTTGTTGAGTGGCGGTCCTGTCCACGCCAATAATCTGCCAAGCACGGAAGCCAAAACGCGAGGAAGCCCTAGTTAAAAAAAGAAAGAAAAGAAAACCATAATCACCCTCCCACCCGAACAAGAATCGAACCGAACCTCGTAGAGACTCTTCTCGCCGGAGGAGGAGCGGTGGGGATGGGGAGGATCGTCCTTCAAGTCTTCTTCGTCGGTGGGAACCCTAGACTTCTTCCTCTTCCCCATTCTTGTCCTTCTCCTTTTCTTTTCGATTCCAAGCAAAGCGAGGGCAACTCTTCAATTCTTTATGCCTGCGATTTGATCCCCTCCCCTTTTTGTTTTCCCCTTCCCGCCACCAATTTTATCTTTCCTTTTACATTTTCCCGCCCAACCCCCAACAGGTGTGTGATGGAACTCAAAGTCTTCCATTTGTTTCTGCTGAGCAACATCGTTCGAAATTAGTCAGAGAGAGAGAATGGTGGCCGAGAATCAATAGATTCAACCCACTGGGTCATCATCTCAGGGATGAAGGGGACCATTTTCATTTTCATCAGCCTCTAAGATTGGAACCATTTTCAGCACCAACTTATCCAGGAGCCTAACAGACCACACAACATTAAAGAAGTGACTGACAGATATGCGAGTAAACTTGTTATCTAGAAATCAAACTATCACCACCAAAACATGGAAGCAGACAGATTTGCCAAAACCGCAAAAGGTAGTAGTGGAAGAAGGGTATCCACATGTCAAGACTCTGCACCAGTTGTCTCTCTACAAAGATAATCTTCTTCTTCATCTGACTGGGAGCTGTCGCCTTTCCCAGTCAGAGACCAGCCCTTGATGCCTCTAGAATGATAGATATAAGCACAAAGGTTAAGGTCCTCCAGAATATAGAATGCCCATGTCCCCAGGGTAGTTGTAAAGTTCGCAAAACCAAAGTCATACAGGCACATGAAAATGATGGATGCCGTTAGGTCTTAGGTTAATCCCGAGACAGTTAGAACAATAATCACCATGCCTGCTCGCCACCGAATAAGAACTGCAAATGCACATAATGCAAGTAAATATCTTTTTCCAGTCAAAAAAAAAATTGTGTGTATCAAGCTAGATTGCTGACAAACTATCAAGCACAGTTCATTTTCCCTTCCTTCTCTAAAAACTACTCGAGACTACACTGCTTCCATCAACCGAAATAGCCCATAACCATTCAGTCATTCCTTCTAATCAATAAGGTTTACTATTCTAACCCTCCCCCAAGAGCATCATCACTTCCAAGCCTCCCTTTTCAATGAAGAACATATTAATTGATCGGAAAACGTATGTGTGGATCTTATGTGATGGAAGGAACAGCACCAAGAAATCGGATGTTATTTTCTAACATGGTCACCCTCCAACACAAGAGAGGTACTGATTTCAGTGGAAAGCAAACCAACTCGCTCTAAAGATGCCCCTTTACACAATATCAGTAAAATGATCTTATCTTAAGAATTTCAGCGAAAAGATAACCAGCAATTTGTTCAATGGGCTCACAAAACTGAGTAAGAACTTCCAAAGGCTACAGCTACATGGATCCGTCGCATCACCAAAAGAACAGGCTGTCAATCTGCAGTCATGTAATTTATCAACATCTTCCATTAAACCTTCCTGCACGTTGCAACTTTCCAAAAATCTCCCAGAATAAAGCTTCAAATCAGACATCCCAAAACACACAGCGGACTCCAGGACTTGTGCAAGATAGTATGCAACCATACATCGGCACCACAGTAGTTTTAACTCATCTTTGACTTCAGTAAGCATTATTGTCGCATTATCCGCTAATCTACCACTCCATGGACATGACTCCATTAGCATCCAAAGCGAAACATGGCCAAAGAAAATCTTATTTACGTTTATAGCTTCTAGTGGTCAAAACATCTAAATCCATCTCGACTCTTTGCAATAGCATGATCATCAATCCAAACCTCAAGGACCTGCAAAGCCTCAGCTTTTTCTAACTGAATTCACTGTCCTACACTCCACCACCATTACCACATCACTCATTGTTGTCTTAGTCTCAAGTCTTCAGTTCATCATATCTATCTCTTCTCTCTCCATTCAAATATCTTTTTTCCTGCCTTCACGCATTTAGTTATTCCATTCAACAAGAAGGACATAAAAATTGGACTGGGCCCCAAAATGAGGACACTGCAATGATATCACCTAGCAGCTCCCTCAAAATTACGGATATCAGTCAACACTGAGTAAAGAAGCTCAAAGTCTTTTAGATGACCGACCAATCCTACCAGAACCCATCAGGATACACAGTCTCTTGACCAACACAGAAGCTGGCATTTATCATTTCAAAACAAAGATGATCTCCCCTTATTCAGAAATTTTTGGCTATTGACATCCCAAAACTCGTCAACCAGCATTGCGTAAATTAGCCTCAGTAACTTTTTCCCATATCGCCACAACCTACCCTCCAAAATACCTCGAAAGAGGAGAGCAAATAAACAAGCACCAGTAGGCAACTGCAACTCTTGATGTTAGTTTACAAGAATAAACAAGAGTACAAAATGCGATTGCGAAGGGTTGGGAGGTACAACCGAGACTAGAGGAATTTGTGCTTCTACGAGTAGCAAAACTGCCAATGACCGAAGAAATCATGAATTGCAGCGAAACACATGCACAAATTTACCCTGGCTTCTATACTGGATAAGCAGCTGTACCTCCCATCTGAGAAGGCAAACCCTTGAAAATAGACAAGATTCACAGTTTAGCTAAGACCGCAAGAGTGGGAGATCCAGCAGAAATTTACTCAGGAAGAACAAGATCTATCAACGATATCCGGCATTTCTCATCGCCGTACCAAGAAACATTATCAATTCATCCCCAATCACAGTATCGTATAGAAACGGAAGGATCCCTTTATTTCACATTCCGCCCATATCAACAGACAAAACTAAAACCAAAAAAACAAGTCGTCATCAAACATCCAGGGCGCACTGTTGCGGAAGGATTTGGGGGGAGGTTAATTTCTAATCGGTATCGGCGGTCTGTCCTTGCTCGATCTCGAGGCGTTCGAGAGCCTTCTGGTGAGCCCAGGTTTCAATGGTAAGATCAGGCTTGGCGTTGAGGCCGACCCCGAGGATGACGATAGTGAGGAAGCTGGTGATGTAGCAGGGCAGCTCCCAGTCCTCCCACTTACGCGACTGTCCCGGGGGAGGCGGCGTCCGATTGAATAGGTATCCCTTTGGTCTCTCTTCGTGGCCGGGGCTCGTCCATCTGCCGACCCCGCTCGACGACGACATGTATCGCCTCCGTATCGCGGCCGAGATCGCCGCCAAGGGTTTCGTGCCCGCCATCGTGCTTCGGCGGAGAAGCGAGGAAGGGGGGGGGGGGGAGGGGGGGGGGGGTTGCGATATTGACAAATATTATAGGAAAACCGAATATTTCATTTAAATCTGATGTAACATCGCCGAAATAATATTTGATTTATGAGATTACTTCGATTTCGATCGGGGAATTAAAAATTAAAATGAATTCCTGAGAAAATAAATTGGTTAATAAATTTAAGGCTATTGATCGTACTATTTTAAGGCTAATTGAACGAGTTCTTGAAAATATTTCGTATTTTAAAATCTTTTAAATAATACATAAACTCGGGTTTACATGTATTTACAGAAGCATTCTCGACAATACCCCCAAGCAATCCCGTAGACAAGCAGGCCACTTCTTGCAGCCAGACTCTTGATCTTTGAGCCTTATTAAGACTAAAAATTTGGAAGACCAAGGTAGCAAAAACAATGTCTCTTTGATCGTCGGCAGAGAAACATAATATTGTGCTATCGCAGCTTCATTCGGTGAGATTAGGCTTCTTGTCTTGGGCCAACTTCTCAGATTCAAATCCCCATTTATTTTATTTTTCCGGTTGAAGCCCATCACTAGCCCAACTTTCCATTTGTCAAATATACCTATGATATAGAGGATGCAACGTTGGAAAGTCTTGTTAATTCCATTTTTCATTTTTGCACCCTGCGGATCGTAGCTCATTTATAAGCATGACCAATCCAATACCAACCAAAATAACGTAATAACTAGGATAAGACACTCTAACCCTAGTCGCAAAGAGACGGCGGCATTCTCTAATATACAAGCATAAGATTTTTGTACCCTTATCTCTCACGCCCATGTCCGTGGATCACTTATTTATAGGATCACTGGGAGTCACAAGAATTGCATTGGTTCAGACACTCGGTAATGCGAAAAGGCCTCTCGAGGCAGTGCCATCGAGAATCTTTGCCTCCTACTGTGGCGTTGATATATGAAGAGTCGCTTGCAGCTCATGTTTGGGATTTCGTCAGCTCCTGCCATGGAGGAACACCAAAACTCGACGGTGACGACTAAAAACAAGGGTTGTGCTGCTTACGAGACTCAACGCGACACCTTAATAGCAAGAGCCGATGACAACCACGCACCGCCGCCCGTGTCTGCCTTCCCGAAGGCACGTCACTTTTCCATGAGAAGATTCACGGCATGTCAAGCATCGACTAGGTTCTTCGCTTATCATCGAATTAGGCAACGTTCTCCACTGGTTGTGATAAAAATTATTTGTTTTCTAAACAAAACAAGCACAGAATACGTTCAGTATAGTTAATAAGTTATCCCATATACAGTATATCGACCGAGGAATTGGTTTTTGTCGAAGTTTTCGTTTGTTTCGTCTTAACAGAGAAAGACCAACTGCCTCTCGATTTTGATGGTTGATTTGGGGGGTGGTTCCTGACAATTATTGAGTAAAAGGAGAGTAAAATACAAGTAAGAAAACCTCGGATGAAAATGAAGGGCATCCGATATCAAAATCAAATCGCAATCAAATCGTTAAACCTGAAGTTATAACGAGATTAATTCAGTCCTCTCATCATATTATCATATTTAAAAGGAGTGGTTAGCTTGTTGCAGGTAGAACGATTCAGTCCAACCTTCAATGATCTCCAACTTCCCCTTTTATCCACTTTTTAAGGAAGAAAAACGAAATTAACCAAGATTGATGATTGAATGAAAGAAAATCTCGCCCCCTTTGATGGGTGTGAATCATAGTTGTGAAAGCACACAGCACACCGAAAGCGCAGACCTCCCAAATCATTTTAAGCACAAAGTGTAAAACGCGCTTTTGACATGTAGACATCAATGTTAATCTCTTTTCGAAGATTTGCCCGATAAATCCATTCCTAATATCACTCCAGACAAACATCACAAGATCTGATCAGAAATCAAAGAAATCGAAACCAACAAAAACCGAAACCCACGTATATTTGAAAAGAGACAAACTGAGCTGGGAGTAAGAGCTAAGTATGTTCAACCCCAGAAATTAACCCCACATAAGTCAAAATGCCAACCTGCGGAAATCAATTCCACATAAATCAAAACCCGCATACGCAAGAGATAAGAAATCAGAAATCACAACAAGAGAGGGAGGGTTTGGGTCAGGGTCCTACGGGGGGACGGGGTCCGGCAGGGCGACGGGGTCCAGTGAGGCGATGGGAAGGAAGGCTTCTGGGAGGGAGGGAGGGAGTTCTTCCGTCTGGCGCTGGGAGGGAGTGCTTCGGACAGAAAAAAAGGAAAAATAGGGTTTCGTATAAGGACGGTTGCGCCTTTGTCGCTTCGGCTGTGTTTTGCGCCTTGCGCTTAAAACCCGAAGCGCCTCCTAAGCGCGCGCTTTATGCGGGCCACTTCAGAGCTCGGGAGCGAAGCGCTGGGATGCGTCTCGCAGCAATTAAAGTGCGCTATTTTGACAACAGTGTGAATGCATGACTTTTATGTTGGCAAATTCTTCTGCAAGAATGGTAAAAAAGTAATAATATAAGAAATGAGAAGTGGATCGATCCTGCCCGAACTTTGGATTCCCTTTTTCCTGTTTGTCCTCTCCCCTTCCGGAATTTCGACCGCGTGCCGGCGATGAATTTAACGTACACAGTTCTTACAAACTGAAGGGTTCTAATGAAATTTAACTGTTATGAAATTGCGGCGGCCCCCCCATGCGGCGCCGTCTTGCTCACCTTCGCACGTTTATATTATACTCATTCACGTGCCAAATCCAGCTGCAACAACGTATTCACAAAAAGCGTATCGGTCCGCCCCGAACCCAGCAGTTCGTCGCCGTAATTAGGAAGGGTTTGCCTAGAATGTACTACATACTAGGGAAACGAATCGAATCGTCCGTCTCACACTCTACAAAGCAATCTCACGGAACATGGGATCCTCGAGCAGCTGAAGGTCCGGCCAGTCCTCTCCGCCGTAGCTTGACGAGACGCAAGCGTCTTGGTTAGGATTGTAGACAGAAGTGTCGGCTAGAGCCCCAGAGAGTGAAGCTGAGCAGGAAGGGGGAAGCTGCCATGGAGAATTCGGCGAAATCATGAGGTCCTGAGAAGCATCCCCTTGGACTGCGTTCGTGATCATATCCTTGGTTTTGTGCTTGCCGGGGGTCACTTGCTCCTCGAACTTCCATGGGCTTTGCATCTCTGGCAAATGGGCGAAAGGGAAGGAATCGTACATGTCTGCAGAGGCGGTACCATTATTGGCGGCAGAGTTGGGCACGAAATTCTGGGATGTCATTCCCAGCACTTGGTCATGGTTGTCTTGCATGGAAGCAAGAGAGTTTAAGAGCTTCATGGTTTCGATGTCATCAGAGTATGGGTTAAGGACAGCGGATGCAGTTGGAGGAGCTAGGGGTGCTAGCGGTGGGGATTGGAGGAGGCACTGGAGATACTGAAGCTTGGTCACGGCCTCGGCTTGGAGCCGAATGGCATGCTCCTCGAGGGAGTTGTGGTCCAATAGCTCCTTGAGGTTCGCCAGGGCGAGGAGGTGGGGAAGGCTCGAGAAGATGTCGGTCCTCGGGCGGTGAGTCATGGGGTCAAATCCCATCTGAATGAGCTTCTTCTTTAGGTGGGTGTTCCAGAAGTTCTTTATCTCGTTGTCCGTCCTCCCAGGGAGGTGGCTAGCGATTGCAGACCACCTAAAAGGATCGGAGAAAACGTGCGCGATGGAGACATAAGTATCGAGCTTTTCAGTTCAAAAGGCAGAAGGAAGAAAGAACAAAAGAGGAATAATTACTTGTTTCCGAGGAAGGAGTGGAGGTTGAGGATGGTCTGCTCCTCCTCGGCCGAGAACTTGCCCCTCTTGATATCTGGCCTCAGGTAGTTGGTCCATCTCAAACGACAGCTCTTCCCGCATCTGTTAAGACCTGATCGTTGGGGGAGAGGCTCAGCGACAAAGCCGAGAACAATGGATTATCGCGATATTATCGTCAAGGGAGAGGGGGGGGGGGGGGGAGTAACGTTACCGGCGAGCTTGGGGAGGGCACGCCAACTCCCGTGACCGTGCTTCTGGATGTACTTGACGAGCTTCTGGTCCTCCTCCGGCATCCACGGTCCCTTCTTGAGGCCGCTCTCATCGCAACAAGGTGACCTCCCCATCTTCCTTATGGCTGTCGTTCTGCCTCTCTTCTCTCTCTCTCTCTCTCTTCTCTTTCTTACAATGTCTTGCCTTTCGCCCCTCTTTAAGACAAAAGGTTATCAAATAATTGTGGGGGAAGCCTGTCGCCCTGAGATCCAACCATTCCCCCACTCATCCCATATATATACGCCCTCCACCACAACACCCCTCTTCTTTAATGGCGGCTAATTAAGCATATTTGCAACCTAATAATTACCTTCCCCCCCCCCCCCCCCCTCCCCCAACCCCAACCACAACCCCTTAAAGTAGAAATCGTAATTAGAATACAATGATAGTCAAATGTGACGCATTTTACTTGAGGATCGATCTTTCTACTCGCTCTTTTTCACTCCTTTGAGCAAATCTTCGTCCCTCCTTATTCCTCGTCCAAACAAAAATCAACACTAAACATTGATGATTCATCTAACTATTTCCTAATCATACTTGTCCCGGCTCAATTACCTGTCGAGTGATCGCCAAATTACTATAAATACTTGGACATTAGTTAGTGAGGGTCGCTGTCAAATTCCTTGGACAGACAGATGTCGCGTTGTCCGTGGTCAGGGAGAGTGAGATTCTCCCCCCATGCACGCAACATTCGTCACTTCTGCTTACGAGATTTTATTTTTATTTTTATTTGTTTATCTTGATGGTTTTTATGCATGTCCCTACTCTTCCTTTCCACAATGCGACTTCTTTTACTTTGAATTACGCGACCGTAAGGATGTGAAAGATCCTCCCAACTTTGCGTAACGTTTTGCCGGGGGATAAAACAAAGTTGGGTAAGAATCGGAAAGCAAAAACAATGACCAAAACCGGCGGTAGATATCGGCCGACTGTTAAACGTGGGAATGACTGCCGAGATCAATCAGTGTTTGACAACCCCTCTCAATTGACTTTTTTCTCTCGACCAAATAGGATTGACAAGAGAGGAAATCATGACCGAGGGGTGGTAGGTTAGCTGGCAAGTAGTTAACGTTGCGTGTTAACCTTCTTTTATGGAACGGGAGATTTTCGACACGCTCCTCTCGCAATTTTGCTTCCGTCGGAGAGAAAAAAAGAAAAGATGGATGAAGAAGAAGAACGACAGTTCCAGATAATAGCGATTCCATCTCGTGTGAAACTTTCCGAACTCGAAACGACTATGATCAGTATCTCCGGTCACTGGAGATTGGTCCGTCGATGAACTGAAAAGGAACAAGAAAATAAGGAAGTTCTCTGTCCATCCTAAATTGATAGTCCAAACAATTTCCATATGCATTTTTTATAAGTCTAAACGTAGAGTTGTTGGAATAAAATCGGGGTGTCATGATTTTGAATGTCTACCGGCGATCGTCATCGTCGTCTTTGGTTAAATTAAAAGGGGAGGGGGGGGGGGGACAGAGAGAGATTACGGGGTTGGACTATCACCGTACCATATAATAACACATTCTACGCTCTCCCTACAAAACCCTCAAAAACACGAGATTACAAAGGGCAACCATCAAAAAGATGCATAAAGCAACGAGGTCCCCACGCCAAGGAATTATTATAAGAGTCAAACTAATGGGAGAAGAACTTCTCCGACCCCGGCCTTTCTTGCACCTACGTTATTTGTCTTCTTCAGAAACCTACTTATTTGCATCGAGATTAACCAGTTAGTTCGAAAGATTAGACATTTTACTCTAATTACACAGAGTTTTCCAATTCAAAAGTGTTGTAACCAATCATCCGCCGACTCCATCCGAATGGAATTATTTAGAGCTACTATTTCTTTCTTTGTTTCTATGTTAATGTTTGGCTGTCGGCACAAACATCTTTGCGCTGGAAAAGCAACCACGTTTTTATGTTTTGTCCTTATTTAACTTTTGGTTTAGAGCAGAGGGAAAAAGGGTGACAAAAAAATGTACCCTACCTAGAGAAGAGGGGGGGTGACATGTTTGGCATCCTCTCCACGAAATCCTCCAAATTGTAGATGCGAAATTGCACTCTCGGAGAAGGAAAATTCGTCCCTCCACCATCAGAGTCAACATAAAGAAGGAAAAAGAAGAACATTTAGCAATATGAATTAACTTAACTTGTCTCTGCTCTCTGATTCTTCCCCACCCGGAAAGTTTTGTTATAATAAATCGTTATTACTATGTCAAGTAGGGCATCAAGATTTAATTTATACTGCGATACCATCACCGCGTAATATACCTACCCAGAAAAGAAAATCGATGGAGAAAGCTGGGATCGTTAACATGAATGGTGACGGTCACTGATAGTTACTTTTCTTGTATGTATCGAAGGTTTTACGATATCGGATTTATCGGCCGTGGTTTGGAGGGGGGGGGGGGGGGGGAGGAATGACGTTGGCGATGCCCCCTGTTTCTTGTGGTAAGAGTGGTATGGATAGGGATAGAGAGAGCGATGGATGGAAGAGGGTGAGGGGTTGCTTGTTCTCCAGAGTTTCTTTGTAGAGTGGACCACAACAGACTCAACATCACGAAGGGGAAGAAGAAGAAGATGGGGGTGGGGGTGGGGGTTTAGTTTAAGGGGGGGTAATAAACAAATATGGAGGGATGGGGTCAATCTGATGTAAGCCCCCGCGGGGCCCCTCAACACAACATCTTTAAGCCATTAGAAAAGTAATCATTCACTTTGTTAAATTGTCAGCTAAACAACTGATTTGCTTGCTCCGTTACGTTTCTACCCAACACTATCTAAACTCTGGACTTTCTGTCCCTCCCCCCACCACCCTTTTGCCACGTCTCTTTTCCCTCTCACTATTCTTCCTTCTTCCACTGTTTCATGTTTTGCCGTGTCCCATGCAAAACCCTAGAACCACGTCTCAGAGGCACAACTCTGCACGTGCTCCTCTGATGGATATCGAGAATGAAGTCTCGATAACACGACGACATTGTCGTGTTAGGTTTACACGTTTATTGCCCGGTTCTATCTATGTAAATAGGATCGTGTTAATACACACAGTTGGACGCTAATTACTTTCCTACATTTTATGTACACGTCACAGGTGGGCCGTGTTTTCTTCTCCGTGAATGACATTCCCATGTCTGATTCGGGAACAGGAGGTGACCTACAAAAAAGTGTGGTGTTGCTTGAAAGACCCTCCTTCTCTTTTATTTTTTTATGATTTTCAAATCGTTTAGTTATTTTCTTCCCCTTCACTCATGTTAATTTGATAACCAAACAACTGGGGGTTGACATTTTGACGACTTCTTGCCGTGCCGTGGCTTCGGTCGATCATTGTAGTTTTCACCCCCTCCCCCCCCCCCCCCCCCCCCCCAAAAAAAAAAAAATCTTTAGTGAGAAAATGAAGCAGGTTTCAAGATTAACACTTTTAATTACTAAAACGATTTTCGATTAGAAGACAAGGAAATCTACTACCGAGGGAGTTGTCATATATATTTGGCTCTGAGCAAGCTTTCTCGGGAGCCATTCTAAATGCCAAGTATTGTCTTTGTATCGTTTGGCAAAAGGGCAATCGCCTTCTTTGACCTTACTATATTTAGTTTATCTTCCACGCCCTACAATTAGTTAGTACAAGACGTGTTGTTCGCATAATGTCTGCCAAGATGTGGCTCAAGCTCCGCGATATCTTCGCGTCAATATTAAGATATGATTCAGGCGTATTAGATTGTGTCAAATGTTATTGATCATACGTGCTTAGTAGCAGACTGATGTAAAATAAATAATACACGTGAGTCGCATCCGCAAGCAACCATTGAAAACGCCAACTTCTCCTCCCCCCTAAATATATTTCATTTTCCTCTCACCAAACCCAATTTACTACACTCCCCTACAAGCAAAGAATCAAAGAAAAACAAATGTTATTTTATATATATTTGAGAGAGGGGGGGGGGGGGGGGGGGGGGGAGAAGTGGGGTCTTCGGGATCTATGCTAATTTCATCATATCTCCGCCCCTCTATTATAAGACAATAGTAGCAATCTCATGCAAATATAAAATGGTTCCCTATCCCTATCCCTATCCCTCTCCCTCTCTCTCTCTTTCAATTTTATTGGCCACGAGAATGTCGAGCATAAACTCGGTTTCGTTTCCGTTGGCAATATAATATGTCGGACCTTTCTAAAGAATACACAAATGTCCGTACAAGTCCAAGTTCTAGGTTAGAAAACATTACTGGTTAGAGTTCGGGTCAGAGTCGTCTCGTTAAACTTATGCAACCGGAGTTACTCAAGGCAGAATATGAATTTCAACTCGAGAGTTCTTATTGCAAACACTCCAATTCCCAATTACTAGGCCGGTTTCTCGGGTCCGAATGATTAAAATATGATTCTCGTAAAGATTAATTTCACATATTTATAACGTTCCATCCTGTTTTCTTTCCGGTGGTAAAGCACCGGAGACAGAGCAACAACTGTCGACAGGGTTTGCGACAACACTCCATTAATATTACACCAAGCCTCTCGTGTAATGGTAGGAGTAGTAGTCTAGTATTATGTTATCATATAGTTTGATGTTTCTAAATTGGAGGGGGTTGTGGCGAATTTTCCCAACTGTTATGCCCCTCCCTTAGGGTATTATTTAAAGAAGCACACCCACGACCAAATGGGATGATCCTCCCATTATTATAAACACCCGGGGGGGAGGAGGAGGAAGAGCATCAACCACTGCTCCCCCCAATTGTTTCCATCAAAACAAAGACAAAGAAGGAAAGGAAATAATTAGGGAGGGAGGTGACATCACGGATTAACAGCTAATGGGACGAAGTTGACAGTTGATTATCATAATGATTTCCCTTAACAGAGGTAGCCGATTACATTTTTTAGCAATGGCGATTTGCTCGGTCAAATCACTTGAAAAGGGGTGTGGTCGGGGAGAGGGGGAGAGTTTATTGACACTTAAACATGCACACGTAATTAGCGTGCATGGGGAAAGGGAATTAGGTCATTATGTTCTTTTATTCATGGCCTCGAATTATCGTCGAAGCAACTTCGTCCCGTCCCCGACACACATTAATTATAATATGCCCGATAAAACCAGGACAAGGTCCCTTTAAACAGGTACGTATGATTATGGAAACTTCGTGTACAGATATTATTATTCCCGGAGCATGTCATCAGACATGGGTGGAGAGCAATGCAATCAATACTCGTGCACTTGTCCTGTGTTATTAATCTATCTATACAACCTCTCAAGTTGACCCAACAACCCCCACACACGACCCATCATTTATATGCGAAAACATAATATCTAACAAAATAAAGAGTGAGTACGTTACGTTTAAAGAATTTATATTCACTTTACCAACTAATAAAAATACAGAGAGGGGAAGGTAATCTTATTACTATGATTTTTCTTTTTCAAAAGAAAAAGGAAAAAAGAAAGAAAGAAAGAGAAAGCCATTCGTGAGAAGAAATCGTCGTCACCGGGATTCCTAATAATTGATTCTTCTTGCCACACAACTTGATAATTCTTGAATTGAATAATCCCTACTGACTGGTATAATTAATGATGGGGTTAATAAAAATATGAACAAAAATGTAGCCGGTAATCACAGCTATTTTTTTTCTGATTAATTGATTCATTCGAGGTTGGAATAATGGCCTCGACATCTTCCTTATATGAACGCAGCTTTATTTTATTTAAAAAATATAAATACTAATAATAAATTTGTGCCACGTTATCAATCATCCGTACTTGTCATGTAATCCTTAACGTAGTCGAGGAGAGAGGATGTGATCTCATACGTATTTCATTTTTAGGTATTGGGCAGGTGCGACTGGGCCTCCGAATTATATAACATTATCATTTGTACTCCGAATTATATAACATTACCATTTGACGTAAAAGCTTAAGCTGCTAGGTGAAGTCGGACCGCTCTAATATCATATAAAAATATTACCGTTTGACCTAAAAGTTAAGTTATTAGGTAAAGACTTGATTTATATTTTATATCTTAACAACCCGACACGTGGGAAACAAAAAATGTTACCCTTAACGAGATGTTTAGTTATTAATAGGGCCGATCGAGGTCCCCTCTTACTTTCTCGGATCAACTTACGTCTAGTCCAAACCCAATAACTGGTTTAAGCCTTATGTTGGGCCTTATCCCATTTATAAATGAATAGCACGGAGTTCATTTCATTCGGGTCATAACCTTAGTCCTACGGATCGAAATACTCCGATGGATTCTTTGTTTACTATTCTACTTAGTTACATTTATTTATGTCAATGCAAGTTCAAAAGCCCTATCCTGATACTACCGATCCCGACAACCATGCTTTCATGTACGATGCCTGTCATTCATAGTTCTGACTAAGTGCAACCATTCTACGTTCTTACACTTAACAATAAGTGCAATTTGTTAGTTTTCTTTTTCATTCTGAAAATCTAATATATACAGCTTTTCATGAATTCACTGGACAAAAAATTCCAGGACAAGACATCGACAGAGAATCGCAGCTCTATTGTCCTGAAATGATTTTTATTAGGCACGTAATTGACATAAGGATTAGCCCGCAGCAGATTAACATCACTGCACCACCACCACCACATAGCGCACAGCAAAATGAAACAGAGGTCAAGCCAAACGAACACGGAGACGTGATAGAGTAGTAACGTATTAAGGTACCTTTTATTTCCTGAGGAAGGACGACCAGAGTTAGTTTCACTCTTGTGCTGCTACGTGCATCCAGCCCCACATCTTACGGTAGCAAAAAGAGCATGGCATCACTCCTTTATGCTTGCTTATATATAAAGATGATCAAGGTATAGGGAAGCGAGATCACATAGTAATAACTAGAAAAGGTTCAACTCAGTGGTTCTGAAGGTTCACGAGTAGGTGGAAAGATCACATGGACTAGCAAGCTAAAGATCTAATTCGGCTTTTATTCAACATTCCTGGCTATTGTAACCAAACCACCCATGATATTTTCAATGAGGACTGAGGATCCAGACTAAAGCCAGTGAGTGGTTCACAGTTTCACATGGTTGTGAGGTGAATAATAAATAAATAAATAAAGATCAAGCTACGAATGATGCAACTTTGACTAGATCCCCTTCCCAGTGCAGAGATGCCATTTTGACTGGACGACACGTCAGTTGTATGATCTGGGAGGTACCTCATTGTTGGTCCACCAAGATGCTCTGAAACTGTCTCCTCCGGTGATCAAGGCAAGACCTGTTTGATAAGCCAGGAAAGAATAAAATTTAAAGCTCAATAGTTTTTTTTAAATGCCGGACAAGAGTTTGAATCAAGATGTAAAATTTCAAAGAAAATTTCACTTCCCCAATTGATCATTTAGATGCATCCACATCGCAAGATCTCAAGCCCTTTGAGATATACATTGGCAAAATACAAAGATGGAATCTGAGAAACATAAATAGAAAAACCCTCTAACCTGAGGATAGGACTGCTGTTTGTAGTTGTTATAGATCCTGGGAAGAGCTGAATACTGTGATTTTGTTGTGTTAGGCTGTAATCACGTGAGAGATACTGGTTTACCTTGCTTGATCTTAGCTGGATTGTAAATCTAGCAGATACCATTGAATAATCTGAAATATCCTATGCCAGTTAGCACAGCTCAAACACCAGCCAAGGAAAACATGACCCCGGATAATTCTTCCAGACAACATGAACAACACGGCAGAAATTATGCATATAGAACAGTCTATTATCTAACTTAAAAAAATAAAGGTAAAGTGGTGTGGGATGACCCTGTCATGAAATATGAAACCAAAACCCAGTTAGAACAATAGCTTATTTAAGTAGCATGCTCAATTACCAGAAGGTGAAACATACACGTACCTTACATCATACTGCATGTACAATTAAAAGGATGTGCATTTAACAAAATCTACCTTGAGTAATTTCAATTGCAATAGCCAAACGTTGTACTAGTACTTAACGCCATACTGCTTATACCATGAAAGGATGCACATAGAACAAACCCCTAAACCTGGAGTCAGTTCAATTGCAGATTGGCGACTCCATCACAGAAACATCGATATTTCATTCCAGAACAACACGACATAGCAATACAAAGGCGATCTCAGTTACGCGACAGACAAAGCAGTCCACTCAGAGGACAACTCCGACTGCTGAACAGGAACACTCATCAGATTGTTGAGAATAAATAACCCAAAATTGGCTGGGGCAAGCAATAAACCTCGATAGGGAAAAAGTCATGCCAATAGAGAGAACTGAGGTTTGCTGTCCAAGTTCAGGAGACATAAGATCTTCCGGCTGACATCACTTTGTTGTTTACATTTTCTGAACATTCGAGAAGAAGAATAAACTACAAGAAGAGAAAGCCATTGAAGCACTTCTGTCTCAACATTATGGATGAATATTTTAGACGGAAAGAAAGAAACAAAATCATTTAAGAGTTGCTCAAGCAGACTTCTCAGCTTCTTGAGCTTCTTCAGCTTCCTCTTCCTCTCGCATCTTGATAAGTGATGGAGGTGGTTTAATGATAATGCTTTTCTTCCATTTCCGGTCCAGCTTTCTTGATATCCTCTTGTTAATTCCTTCTTCGATTTCCCTCTCCCGTTTCACAGTTAGCATGCGAGCAATCTACCAATGAGTGTGAAATTTTCATCAGGCAAAGCTGTTCCATAAAGAGGCATCAACAAAGGCTTTCCTTTACTTTCAATTTCACTTTACCAAAGTTAGAGTGGAAGCATTTAATTATATATATCAAGTTGTAAGTGCAAGATAAATCAGAAAAGATATTCATTGACCTGGAATGCAACCTCATTCTCCGAATGGCATTAACATTGTAACAAGAGATATAAAATAAAAAAGGTACATGAAAAGGAAGAAGGATATGATTCGATTCCCCAAATCATCTGTGAACCAGTGCCATCCATCTCTCGATGAAACTTAAAAACAACCCAGCATCTCAAAGTGGATGAATGGACGTCTAATTTGAATGTAACAGAGAAACACTACCGAGCACTACCGGAGACGGGCCATTGGATAACATCAATGAGAAGAGCAGAGAAATGGCACAAGCGAGAACAACCCAGCCTACTCTTCTTTCAATTATTTCTTACACCATAAAATCTATCAATCATCCGACATGGCCGGCGGTGTGACTCCATGGGAACAGATAAATCACAAGGATGGTCCCTTGATTCCTATGACTTCGACTCGAGCACTCGGGGGAAACGAAACCTATGCATTTTCCTCCCACTCTAAAATGTGAATCAGCCACCAGCAATCATCATCGACATCAATCAAACCAACGAATTCTCCTAATGGCGAACCCAGGCAGAAGTTAAAATGCTTTAGGACTGAAATCACGAGTCAGGAAAAGATAAAAAAACAGAGGCAGTTGAGTGAGACCGAGAATAAGGATGGTGAATCACCCTCTTGCGCATGCGGCGGAACTCGCTGGCCTTGAACTCGTTCCTGGTGGACCTCAGCAGCCGGAGCATGAAGAGTTCCCCCTTGAGCTCCACGACCTCCTCGTTGATCTCATCTGTGGACTTAGTCCTAATCTCCTTCAACTCCTCCTCCCTCTTAGCCATCATAACCGCAGTCGACCTCGGGCCCCGGCGGCACGAGGCGGCCGAGGGAGGTGGGGAGCACAGGGCGGCGGGCAGCCGGAGGGCGAGGCCGTTGATGGAGGAGGAGAGGGCATTGTTGCCAGGGGGACGGGGGTTAAGGGTTAGACCGGAGATGGAAGCGCTCAAGCACGTTAACATGGTTCGGCTGGGGTGGTGGGGGAAGAAGGGACGGGCGCTTTGGACTGGAGGAGGAGGGCAGCCTTCGCGAATTGAGATAAGGCTTTATGAAAAATTCTCCTGTTTGAAAATAAATAAATAAAATAATTATGAGATTAGTTTCTTCCAGTAGCATTAAGAAGTTTGGGGAAGCGAGTCTCGGCATACGTAGTCATGGCATTAGGATGATGTCATCAATCGATTCGGACATAGGGTCGAGCTTCCGATCTGGGCCACATTGATGGGCTGGTCTTGGAGCCCGTCATTAGATCCACACAAGTCCGAGGGCGTCCGAGGTGAGGTACGGTGCTCGTAGCGACGACATTCGGATGATTTTGCTTTCGTCAGACGGGGGTGCTTTCCTCCGCAAGTGTGCCGTCCTCACATGTCCGTCGGGACGTCTACATGTATTACACATGGGATGAAGAAGCGTAACGAGAAAAATGGTATGAAATCGCGGCTACTTTCTACAACATCGACACGTGACATGGTTCGTTACTCGGACCAATAGACGACGGAAATCAAAATTCCAACCCCCCGGGGCCATACATTTTACACACAAAATTCCATTTGTGTTGAAAAACTAGACTCGGTTCACTTTTCAAACACACGCCCGAGAGTTTGGATTACGTGTTAAAATTGTTAAGAAGGGTTAGATTAGATCATAATCACATGCTTGTATGTTCCTACAATTTTAATTCCGATGCCAACACCTAATTCAATCAATTCCATCTGGAGGAGATTGTGAGAATATGGATAAGATCGCCAAGCCAACCCACACACAAAAAAAAAATCTAATAAGTTTTGTATAATCCTTATTACTAATGCGCTAAAATAGAAATAATAATAATAATAAAATCGATTTTTTATATTCTTTTTTTGAGATTTTGCCACGATATTCGGGTGTTCCCCCCTCCCTTCCCCCGATTTTCTTTTTAATATTAATATTTATCTTTTCTCCACCCCGCACCACCAAAATCCACCCTCCCTTCCTTCTTTCCTTCCTTCCACCGCCCAGACATATTCCATCGCCCGCCGTAGCAACACCCCGCCGGCCTCCCGAATACCCCTCCCCCCCCCCCCCGCCGGCCAATGCAAACATAAGGCCAATCGATCTTTGAAATCCCTAAAAGGAAAAAGAAGGAGAAGAAGAAGAAATCCTGATCGCTTCCCGGCGTTTCTTGTTTTCCCCGGGGCCTCCGTCGGAGAAAAGGTCGATCATTTTTCGAAGGAGGAGGGTTGAGGAAGAGGTCGGTCACAATAGCTTTCACGGTGTCGAATCTGAGGATATTCAGGGGATTGATGGGGGCTGCCGGCTCCAAGCTCGAGAAGGCCCTCGGCGATCAGTTCCCTGAAGGCGAGCGCTACTTTGGCCTCGAGAACTTCGGCAACACCTGCTACTGCAACAGCGTCTTGCAGGTCCCTGGATTCCATCCCATCCCAACCCACCCCACCCCTTCCCTTCTCAATTGGAAAACCTAGTCTTGTTTTTGTTTCCCTGTTGGCCGTTGATTGTTGGTTAGCCTGATTGGGTTTCTTTGGTTGGGGGCAGGCCCTCTACTTTTGTGTCCCTTTCCGCGAACAACTCCTCGAGTATTTCGCCAACACTAAGAACGGTGCGGATGCGGAAGACAACCTCTTGATGTGCCTCGCCGATTTGTTCACTCAGGTATACTGCCCCAGCCCGATTCAGTGACCCCTTGTCTTTTCTTTTGCTTTTGTTTTTCCTGTGCGTTCCTGCAAGGTGGCTGGTTGACCGATATTGTGGGAACAGGATTTATAAGAGTCGTTTGATTGTGAATGAAGAGAGCAATTGATGAATATTCCTCCTGTAAATAATGGTAGTTCAGAAGTAGACAATATCCCCGGAGTAGTTGGGTTACAAAGTATTCACTTACGCTTGTGTGTGCGCATGTTACCGACTTGTAAATTTCAGTCGAGACCCTATTTTTATTTCATTGACACTCAGTGTTTGATAACCTTATATAGAGTTGATGGAATTTCTCTCAGTTAGGAAGCATAGATTGCCTTTTTTACATTGTGGGTCATCATTTTTTGATCACGGCGTTCTTTCCCTCTATTAAATTTTTCTACTTTCCATCTATGTGTTTTTTTTGCTCGATATCATATCATCCATGATCATAAACATTTCAGGGGAACTGTTCTGTTTTTCTATTACGGTATGTGCTAGCCCCGATTGATTGTATGATATGGTTGGGATGGAGACTGGTTTTTATGAAATGTAATATAATGTACAGTAATGTCAATGTCAAGTGGAGGAGATTGTGAGATGATGTTTTTTACTGCTATCGTTATGGCTTTCGGTCATCTAGCACATGATTTTTCTTTGAGCAGATAAGTTCTCAGAAGAAGAAAACTGGTGTCATTGCTCCAAAGCGGTTTGTGCAGAGGTTGAAGAAACAGAATGAGCTTTTTCGCAGCTATATGCACCAAGTAAGCTTTTCTATATCTGTTGAAGAAATAATCAGTCAGGATATTTGCTATTGGCAGTATCTGAGCTGTTAATGTCAAGTGTTATTTTTATAATGTGAATCCTGTACAAGTAGATCTCGAGTGAATATATTATGTAGTAGCCAAATCAGAAGTGATGATGAATCAAATCAATATATTAGGTTGGATGACGACTGGTTGGAAGGCCATAGTTGTTGCTATGCTATTTCTGCCTGCTACAACTCTGATTGGGTATGCTGAACTGCTCACGGTGCACTGGTTGCAACTTTTGGAATCACTATCACGGGATTCATTTGTTCTTCCTTCGAATTTGTAGCAAACCAATTCATGTTTCTGATATTTGATGACTCGGATCTCTTGCTTTCGAAATCATTGGTCAATGGTACCACTTTATATATTTGTGCTGCATATATAGACATATTGGATGCCTATTCTTGTTCCTTGCTTACTCCTATCATATTGTTTAAAAATTTCTTTAGGTTCAATTTGGAACTCCTCATATTCTTTTGAGTTTTTGCTGGAAATGAAGATGAGATGAATAATTGAGCTAACATTGTTGTAGGATGCACATGAATTCTTGAATTTTCTCTTGAATGAGCTTGTTGACATTCTGGAGAAGGAGGCACAAGCCACAAAGAGTGATCAAGAAACTTCATCACCTTCTGAGAAGATTCCTAATGGTCCAAAGGTTGCTCATGCCAATGGTGTCCACAAAGAACCTTTAGTCACTTGGGTTCACAAAAATTTCCAGGTCACTTTTATATATCATATGTTGGTATTTAACCCATCGTACTGTTGGTGTTTTGCTTGCCATGCTTAACCTTATCGATGACAATGGATCTTTAGTAGCTAAAATTTAATTTAGCAGTTTACTCACTTTTATCTTTGTTGCTTTTGACATATACTTTGTCCTACTGACAAGGTCAACTTTTATGTTGCCAAAAAATTCCTAGCAGTGTAAGCTTCTTAAGAAATGTAGATAATATTGTTTAAATATGGTTAAGAAGGAGAAAAGACAGTAATAATGTGTATATTTAGTGATGAGTTACGATTTACACATAAATTGTTTGTGTTGAAAATATTTCTATATAATGAAAAAACCTCATTGCTATATGCGATTCTTAAGCAGGGCATACTGACAAATGAGACAAGGTGCTTAAGATGTGAGACGGTAACTGCAAGGGACGAGACATTTTTTGACCTGAGCCTTGATATTGAGCAGAATAGCTCAATTACAAGTTGTTTGAAAAATTTTAGCTCAACCGAAACTTTGAATGCCGAGGACAAATTCTTTTGCGACAAATGCTGCAGGTAGGGTTGTTTTGCTGTCTTCCATTTATTTGCTAAGAATTTCAATGCTGAATGAATTCATCTTGATTGGTCATTTTTTTGGATGTGTGGATGATGCTGCATCTCGTTTATATTGGAAGTCCATGTCAATATTTTAAATGAATGATTGAAAGAAAAAGGTAATACTGTGACTTTTTTTATTGTTTCACCCACTAAGAAAGATTCTCTTGCAAAGGGACCACTTTATGAACCTGGAGAGATTTTGATTCTTGAAAGCGACTAACATCTGGGAACTTAGAAAAATAATCTATCTATACTAATTGAATGCAAGGGACACAATTGGAAATATAACCCTGTTAATGGGTACTCTGGAGTTTCTTGCTACATTTTCTTGTTCAAATGCTGCTTTTTGTTGGATTTCCATTTTCTTTGACCATCAGCCGACAATTTCCTGCAACATGTTTAATTGCTGTTGAACTCCTTTTCCTCAAAGTATCTTAATTATGATGAGAAATATTAGGTGTATCCAGATGCAGGTTGCATATCATTCAGTTTAATGGTCTTTGTTAAGTGTGTACCACTGTAGCCTGTTAACATTACAGTTGTCTGGGTTTCTAAAGTTCCCACTAGAAGTGGAGAAATGTGATGACTACGTCCTGGCTTTGTCTGGGAGTAGGGCAGGGCTTATTTATTTATTTATTTAAGGAATGGAAATCCCTATTGAACCACATCTCACCTCATCTAAAACTTGCCTGTCACTTCACAAGTTATAGTGTAGTCTTTGGGAGGACAAGAGCCTCTATGGCTGCCTCATTCTGTTGTCTCCGTATATAAGGAAAGGGGCTTCTTCAGTGACTCATTAAGCTAGAGTTTCACACGTTTGTCCTTGAGTTTTCCCTTTTGAATTCCTGTATCCCTGTTAGTGTACCTGAATAAATGTATGCATGCACTTTGAGATTGAGTTGTCATGGAAGGCCTGATGGATGCTGAGATTCACCGAATTGTAAGTCATATTAAATTTCGAGTTGTTGTGCAGTTTGCAAGAAGCCCAGAAAAGAATGAAGATTAAAAAGCCCCCTCATATCCTTGTAATCCATCTGAAGCGTTTCAAGTACATCGAACAGCTTGGCCGGTATAAAAAATTATCTTATCGTGTGGTGTTCCCCCTTGAACTGAAGCTAAGTAACACGGTAGAAGATGCGGATTCAGAGTATTCCTTATTTGCTGTGGTTGTCCACGTTGGGAGTGGTCCCAATCATGGGCACTACATTAGTCTTGTAAAGAGCCATAACCATTGGTTGTTTTTCGATGATGAGAACGTGGAGATGATTGATGAGTCTGCAGTGCAGACTTTCTTTGGATCAGCGCAGGAGTATTCGAGCAATACAGACCATGGGTACATCTTGTTCTACGAGAGGCTCGGGAATGGGAGCAGGAGTTGAGAAAGAGAGGAGGGGATATGCCATTGAAGCCGAGAGGTCAGGTGTTTCAGCCCCTTCCGGCAGTCTTAGTACCTTTGTATTTTTATGTCTTTTTTTTTTTGTTCGAAGCCCGGAGGAAGTTGCTTCCCCAAACTATCACTGAGATTACATCCGTTTACCAAGGATGTGTACAGTGAATGGTGGAAGTTCAGTTGCCCTGTAGTTCCTTCCAAGAAAATAAGAGGCGAAAACAGCAGTGTATATCTTTGTGTGATAGAATTTTAGAGAACAGTTTGAAAAATATAGACCATTTGTCTGAACATCAGAGATGGTTGATATGAATCGGTCCTGTCGGTTTGGCGTAGTTGTAAAGCTTTTTGAACTGTTTTCCTTTTCTTTTCTTTTCCTGTTTGGGCTCTGAATACTGATGGATTTAACTTAGTGAAGTTTCAGAACCGAGAATATGAAAAGGTCGAGACATGGTGTAAAGCTTGAGACTTAGGTTCTGCGTGCTTCTCGGTCTATTTCAAGTTTTGTTCCTTAATGACGTCATTTGGCGAAATATTTCGCCAAATGACGCACTAACGAAAATAATTCGCGAACTAACCCACCAAAGTCGGCCTTAAGGCCGACTTTGGTCCTCAAGGAAGTCGGCCTTTGTAAGGCCGACTTCGGTTTTGGCGAATGGAAGTCGGCCTTACAAAGGCCGACTTTACCACACTTAGAAAAATTTTAGCAAACGAAGTCTGGGATGCTGCATAAAGGAAGTCGGCCTTTGTAAGGCCGACTTCGATTTTGGGGAATGAAAGTCGGCCCTACAAAGACCGACTTCCTCAATTTTCTTTTCTTTTTTTCTTTTTTTTTTCTTTTGAATTAAAAAAAATTAATAAAGGGAAGTCGGCCCTCTTTAGGCTTATTTTTTTTTTTTTTAATTCAAAAGAAGAAAAAAAAAAGGAATTGGGGAAGTCGGCCTTTGTAAGGCCGACTTTGGTGGGTTAGTTGGTGAAATATTTTTTCGCCAAATGACGTCATTATGGAACAAAACTCGGTCTATTTCATATAGTTTCACTAGATGGTTGGATATACTTATTATTCAATTGGCGATTATAGAGGTTGGCAATAAAGTGTTGGTCGATGGAATCCCAAACTAAATTAAATTAAATTTAATTTGTACGCTGAAAAATGATATACTTGTTTTAGATCAGGTGTGGTACTTACATGACAATACCTAAGTATCTTTTTCTTTTCTTGTCTAAATGAGTTCATAAAAACTATTTCATAAATACTCATAATCTGTTGGATCAGGTTACGGACGTGGAACCTAAAACCTACTCTATATAACTCAGTTTCAGGTTTTAGTATTGGTTTCGATTCTTTTATACTTATACTTTCATCTTAGTCGTAACAAGACGTGCCTACATATTTCAAAGCGACGAACTAACTTTTCGATTTGGGCCTAGAAAGGTTGGGATCGGCCCATTTTGGCCCTGAATGCTTTGAGGGCTTTGGATTGTGATCGATCATTCCCATTGCAATATGCTTCCCAATCTCGAAATATTTTAATGGTGAAATCTTTGGAGGTGGACCATCCGTGAATGTATCTGCCGTTGGCATACTTGTTTTAGCGAAAAAAAAAGAGCCTCCTTGTGTCTTTCTTCACGCGTTCCATTCTCCGTAAGAATAAGTAACTGTGATCAATGTTGAAGAGCCGGTTTTTAAATTTACTATATCAGCAACTCCTCCCTCTCCAAAACCTTCTGCAGCTTGTTTGAGGCTTCAACGAGACTTGAAAAAGCGGAGGAACCGGCATAGGATATAATCTCTTTCGAAACAAATGCATTCCTTGTGGCCTGCTTTCTACATGGCAGCAGGCTTCTCGTTCACGCATCAAAGAATAATTCATGTCCTAAACAGATTCGGAAAAAGAAAAAAAGGTGTTTTTAATTGCAGAATCGCCGACTTCCCATCTAAATAAGGTACTCTAATTAACTCGGCGCATGAAAACAAAAGACTAAGAGCAAACAGTGTGATAGAGCCATGTCATAGCGTTTTGTCGGTACCCGGAGGCATTTATAAGGTGATCTTTATCACCATATATATGCATACCGGAAAGAGCCGTCGCAATATACACACATGTTGTGATGGTTTTGCCTTTTCTTCATCCATCGTACACTTGGATCCATCTGGACGGTTTGATCATGTCGCGTTCTCGCCTTTGAGTCCCTAATCGCACCTATATAAACCCCTCCCCTTCC
Source organism: Melastoma candidum (assembly GCA_023653495.1). NCBI lineage: Eukaryota > Viridiplantae > Streptophyta > Magnoliopsida > Myrtales > Melastomataceae > Melastoma > Melastoma candidum. The sequence goes on from CM042882.1 coordinate 18,594,053, forward strand.
TAACAAGCCCATCACATTCAGATAGGAGAAAAAAAAATATATACTACATATCCTCACTGCGCTTTTATCATGGCCACCAACAGGGCTCCCAAGAGAAGGTTGAGGAAGGCGAGCACTCGCCAGTCCGAGTTCAAGAGGCATGTTGAGGAGCTCTTCGAGCTTGCTAGGGAGCTCTGTGTTCTCTGTGCTGTGGAGATCGCCATCGTTGTGTTTTCTCCTGATGGCCGCCCCTACACCTTCGGCTACCCCTCTGTGAAGGCAGTCTTGGAGAAGTACAGGCGTGAGCGTGCTGAGTCCACCTCCGATGCTGAGTCTACTGTGACCGAACCTGAGGGGGAATTCTCCAGTCCGGCTCCAGAGGGTGACGGTGATGAACTGCTGAACAAAAAACAGAAGCTGGAGACCAAGAAGATGGAACGGGATGGACCACTGCTCGAGGGGTCAGTGGAGAACTTCAAACTTGAGTAAGGAATGGGAGAGGTTGTGGCTTGGTCTCTGACATCCATGACTTATGCTTTGAGACATGTTCGGATCTCCTGATAATAAGACGAGCCTTTTCCTGGCTGTTTTCCATCAAGTTGTATTTACCAACTCATTTGGGGCGTTTACCGTATCTTTACATCGCAAATGACCCGGAAGCCAATCATTCAAAATGATTCTACACTTTGCCCGTAAAAATTATAATATATAATCGTCTTTTAACGCGTAACATGTATATTTCATGAGAAGAAAAACATGCAAAAAATACGTTAAACAACTCCCGAGAAATCCGCATTCTCTTCTACTAAACATGGGGACAGACGTAGAGATGAAAACGTAATAGCATCGATATAAGGCCTACGGCTTCCGATACATGCCTTGGGACAAACATACAAAACCAGATGTTTTTCATTAGGTCTCAGGCGCTTAAGGTGATAGAATATTTTATGGAGCCTGAATATGATTTTTCTTCTAGTGAAAACAACAGGTTTTTGTTTTTTATTTTTTATTTGTCATGATATTTTAATTACATTAACATTAAAATTGACATAATAAGTCATGATTTATAGTAAAATGCCCAGCAGATTTCACATACTAAAACTCTTACAGGCAGGCATACCGTGTGAAAAGGAAGCCAAAAAGAAAGGCATAGTAAAACAAATTAAGTAAAGCAATCTACGTTTAATCTAAATGTGAGGCATCCATGAAGAGGGCTATTGGAATTGAATGGTAAGTCTCACAACTCATGTGCTAAAATGAGATTTTCATCAAGATTTTTTTACATATTCATGCGACCCTCTTCGTGATTTAAATTGTTGTCATTGAAGGTAAAATTGGGGTGCTTTCTTTTTTAATGTTTTCATTCTTCTTTTTTTTTTTTACTTCAACTTTAATTTATTCGAAATTTCCCCTCATTTAATTACCTTTTTTTTTACAGCGTTTACAATATTTAAAAAACTATAACTAACAAATTATACGATGTCATGAGAAAAGTAATTTAATGAAAAAAAAACGCACCGTGTATTCACCAACCCCAAAATCCTAAAATAATATATTTTTTTAAGCTTTTAGAATTTAATTAATCAAAACGTTCAATATTATTAAAGGACATCAGATTCTGTTTCTTAACAGTTTAGTTGAAGTATGGTTGACCGAAGAAATTGGAAGTCCCGGTTTCAGGGATGGCCAGTGGATCAAAAGTCACGTTTCCCATGTTGGTTTGGGGGGTAGGTGTAAAAATTACGAATGCAATTTTTAAAATTAAATACACCCAAAATTTTATTTATCATTTCTTTAAACTTCTATTTTTAAATAAATAAACAATAAAATATTATATACTTTGATTTGGATCGCATGAAACGGAAAGTGGCTAGTTGAACCGGCTTGTAATTACTTAAATTATTTAAACACGTGCATACATGCGACTGAATTGGAATGCCGTGAAATCTTGGGATTTGTTACTAAATGGATCTGTATCAGTGTTGTCAGAACCCCGTCCAAAGATTTCGATCCTACCGTTTACGATTCTACCAATCACATTGTCTAGAGGATTTAGTTAATAAAGCAACGCAAGTAAGAACACCCGGAATCCCCTCACAAAATCTCATCTCTATAGAAACATTGACTCCCATATAATAGCCCTAGGATGATCATGAACACGTGATCACTACCTAGAAGAGTCACAATTGTATTTTCTAGAGTGTTTGTGAACAAGAATGAATTCATTTGCGACCCTAGTAAAGTTGGCAATTTTTTTACCAGAATAAATAGTTATGAGAAGGATGCAAAGTTGAACCTGCACTCGATTAGCTTGAACAAATACCATAACGAAAAGAAGAAACATAGAGAAAATGTGTGCACACTATCCAATTCGCCTGTACCGAGAGCAGTCGAAGGTAGTTTTTTTTTTTTCTGTTCTAGGGGGTTATCGGAGGTGGGTGCATCAGCCTGTATAAGGTTGATCCACGGAGTCCATGTATATGTACATCCATGTTGTCCAAGTGCTTAAGAGTAATTTGGAAACAGAGTGGTCACAAAAAGGGGGAATCTGATCTAAATTACCTTGATTCTTTCATCTCCCGGCTTAGAATTCCCGATCCCTCTTCCGTATATCATATATGGGGCAGCAGCAGATTGAAGAGAAGGAGACTTGGCGATGTGAGCGTAACGCTCATCGCCGTTCCAGTACAGGATGATCCTGTTGGTGCAAGCATGCGACCAACTATCACCTGATAGAAATGCAAGCATTGGCCGCAGTATGAGCAAGCAGATCAAGCAGAAAGCAGGCATTGGATCAGCCATGGAGGAGATAAAAACCTAAAGCAAGTGTCATATGAACAGAGCCTTCAATGTGCTTTGTTGTCACTTGATTCAGAAGAACAACCTATGAAGGCATAAATGGTAGCACAAATTAGAAAAAGCTAGTTCACTAGCAGTAAGTACCTACAATAAAATATTTGCGGATGACAGCCATAAGGTAATTATTCTCACTGCAATCCGGAACTTGTGTGCAAGCTTCATCAACTTCAATGCCATTTCACTCAGTATTCGAGTCCGGAGTCCTAAGTCATCAAAGTCTTGCCGGAAGTGGAAAGTGACACTGTCAATGATAACAATTTTGATCTGTAAAGATTTGGCAACCATCAGATATTGAATAACATAGATACAAAATCAAAATAGTAAATCCACAGATGGAAAAGACCCAGGATAGCAAACAACCCAGGCTAACATTTCCTTCTACAAAAGCGAAAAAACAAATCACAAACCAGGATACATGAAGATGGAATAACATGATGAGAAAAGAAGAACAACGAAAAAGGAAGTCCAATGTTCTATTGAAGAAAAGGAAGATCTACTGACCTCTCTTTGTTCTGAGATAAAATTGTCTAAGTAATTAACCAATGCAATTTGCTCGACAGAAGAGCAGACACGGAAATAGAATATATTCTCTAGGAATGCCTTCGGATGCAGTCCTGATTGTGAAGGTTGACATCGGATGCCAGCATTTCCTCTTAGGTTGTCAATACATGCTTCAGCAATTTGAAGCACCCGTTCCAACATAAAGCTTCCCTCTGTATCTGAAAATCAAGAGGCAAGGATAAATATTAGTAACAGAGCATCAAGTCAAGGAGTCAAAGCTAACTGTATAACTCACCGATGTATATAGCCTTGCCTCGTACACCACCACAATCTACTGGAATCTGAACATTCACAGCAAGCTGGATCCTGTAAAACCACTCTAGGATTTTAAAAGAGGAAGAGAAGAATGAAATCCTATAAGATAAAGCGTAAAAAAATCTTGAAATGAAATATACATACCCCATTTGTGTTTTTCCAATCCCTGGAACTCCACCTGTTAAAGTAAAAATGTAAATTAACGAGGCAAACCATTTGATGGAGTTGTCCATGTAAAAAAGCATTGAGACAACAACGGTACTTACAATAGCGCTAAAATAGATGGATATTAGCAATGCTTCAATTAGCTTACCAATTTCTGTTACTTCCCCACAACTTATTCCTCCATCCAATATGTAATCAAGGTCAGCGCTCGAGGTCGTAATTCTTTGTAACAATGCCTCCTCATTAAGCATATCCCACGCAGTACGAGAACCTGTAAATTTAATGACAATGTCACTCAAATTTTGGAGTGGAAGATCAACGAGAACAAACTAAGTGTAAATCAAACTACATGCTCATCATGTCATGAAAATGTTCCGGCAGATAAGAAAATCACAAACCACTGACGAAGGCGTCTCCGCCATCTGCTACATGACTCAGTATTTCGACGGCGTCGCTTTCTGATACTCTGAGTTCTTGATGAAAGACGGAGAAAGATTCAGTGCTCGGAAGTAGGGTTAACGGACAACATTTTACGAGTACGAACCGAGGGAGGTACCTCGAGCGAGATCGGCAGGGGGAACGGTCGCCAGGTAGGACCGGGTTGTGTACCCGGCGGAAATCAGCTTCCCTTTCAGCTTTGCCGGTAGCGGCAGCGTCCCGATCTCCATGGGAGTTTACACCACCATAAGGAATGGCGCCCTAGACGTAGGCAAGCGCATAGGCTCTGTTTGGACGAGTGAAAATCTCCCCTGTACACTTGAATATCTTATAAAGCTCATAAACACTGTAAAAACCAATCTTTCAAGTTAGTAAAGACTGATTTAAGGCAGCGGTAACTTCTTCCAAGCTTAAAACTAGGGCTAGGGGATTTTGATTGCAAAATAAATGATGTTAAACATGAAGAATCACATCAGCCATCCCCAAAATCTGACTCTAGCTTATGCGTTTGAAACTTTTGAATAGTTTATCAAGTCGAGTAGGAGTTTCTGTGACTAGCTATTTGACAGAACTAGTCGCACTCTTTTAAAACCAAAACAGACTACAGTGGCCAATACACTTGAGTTCAGCTCTTGAATCTGTTCCACAAAAACTCGAGTGGCTCGAGAGCGAAATACCTCGACTCCCCATTTAATACTAGTGGGATTCGGATGCTATAACACTCTGCTCACGAGCGAGTAACGAGAATCTTATCGTCAACATAGAGAATTATATGCTAGCGAATATTCTTGACTTCTCCCCTTGCACATTGAACGCCCGAAATGTAACCACGCAGAGATACCTGCAGTTCCAACAAAGATACAACCTGCTGCACCAACATGGGGACACCAACAAAGATACCACGCGGAGATACCCGAAATGTAACCACGTGGAGATACCTGCAGTTCCAACAAAGATACAACCTCAAGTCAGTCGCTCGTTTGCCATTTCAACCACATTTCAGCCAAGGATCCTAGATCTCACACGCATTAGGAATAGGATATGGACCTGACATGCCCAACATTCCTTTGAGATGCTTCAAATGTATGTCCTTGTTGGAACTCACATTCATATCATGAATGGGATCCGATGCGGACATACACCAACCTACCTGTTGTTAATGCTACCTGCGGACATACACCGACCTACCTGTTGTTAATGTTAAGAGCTCCTTCCCAATGACTCCTGAAAGCCCCGCGAGAAGTCTTGACTGCATCGATCAAGATCCAGATCCCGGATGTAATAGCATCATGATTCCTTCCAGAGCCATATCCTTAGATAATGCCTGTCCAAGAAGTGAGCTTCCCTGGTATTAGAAACTGCTGAAATCAATTTTTCCAATTTCGTACTAACTCTTTCCAACAGCAAACTTCATTCAGATACGGACGGTTTCAACAATGCAGGTTAGCAGCTTGTCAAATACCGACCGATCTTTCCATCAATGTAGAGGATATCATCTTTCACGTCCACAAGGTAACTGACGTGATAGAATCACTTATACTGTAACTCTATTATAGTATCATTTGCAAATTAGTTTAGATGTCCACACTGGAACTTCGAACGAGTCAATGATTTTCAGATTGTAGCAAAATCTATACAACAAACCTGCCAGACATCTTTGCATATCCAATGCTGCCGCCAAATATACACAAATTTAAAATAAGATATTCATAGTAGGATTATTTCAGAGGAAGAACATAGTACAAGGGATAAAATTTTCGGCTCAGTTTTCGGATTGATTATTTGGTTTGATACTACTGACTCCACAAAGAGGGAAAAAAATCTAAAAAATTAACACTATCTATTTCAGAACTTTCAAGGAAAGTAGAGATGAAGAAGATAGTATATTTCAAGACACCAAACATGCCTAAAACTACTGGATCTGTAGATTCAATAGGCATCCTATTCTTGATTCCCCTAGCAAGTTACTAACCCTTGCACTTTAACTACGGAAGCTGCTAAGTTTAAATGTTATCTATGCTACCAAGATCAGCTAGTTAGCATAAAATGTGATGTCTCAAATCTCAGAATATAAACATTGATCTCAAAGGTCGTAGTCAGTACTTGCTGCAATTAAACTGTTTATTCATGATGACGTCTCCTCATGCTTTGGTTCAGCATCCCTTGATATCAAAGTGTGGATACACAAGACTACTTGATATTCAGAACTTAATGTCCAGCTCCAGGGACGATCTCAAGCTTGAGAACTTCCCTGGTGGGTCGGAGACTTTTCACATCATCCTGAAATTCTGCTATGGTCTCCCCGTGGACCTAAACACCAAAAACCTAGCTGCGCTTAGGTGTGCATCAGAGTATCTAGAAATGACAGAAGAATTGGAAGAAGGAAATCTAATTACCAAGACAGAAGCTTTTCTAACTTTGGTCGTCCTCTCGTCACGGAGTGACACCATCAAAGTTTTGAAGTCATGTGAAAATCTCTCTCCGTGGGCTGAAAATCTCCAGATTGTCAGAAGATGCATCGACTCTATTGCTTGGAACGCTTCAAGAAATCATCCGTCCACAGAGGAGACTGTCGGTGAGGGATTCTGGTGGCTTGATGAGGTTGCTGAACTTCGGATTGATCACTTTACGAAGTTCATAACGGCACTACGGGCAAAGGGAACTGATCCTGAAACTATAGGCAACTGTATAATGCACTATGCAGAAAGATCATTACCTGGCATGGGTGCAGGTTTTGAAGGATTCCGAAGACACGAACATGGCAAGGTGTCTCAATTTTCCATCTTGGGTGGGTTAAACGAGCGAACACTCAATAACATCAAGGAACAGAGAATGGTAATTGAAAGTCTGATCAACATTTTACCCCCACAACAAGAAGCAGTTTCATGTCACTTCTTGTCGAAAATGTTAAAGATGGCCATACTGTCATCAACAACTCCTGTACTGATAACAGAGCTTGAGAAAAGGATCGGGATGACATTGGAAGACGCTGACATGGACGATCTATTGATTCCTAGCTATAGAAAAGAAAAGCAAGCACAACCAATGAAGTAAATACTTTATTCGAGCATACAACCACCATTTCACAACGTACATGGCATTCCACCATTTCACAACGTACATGGCAAACCTTGAGCTAATACTCAGACTTGTCCATCTCCTTTTCTGATTATTGACCAGCACAGTTCACCTGAAAGCCTGACGTATGATGTCGATGCCGTTCAAAGAATCATTGAATATTTCTTGATGTACGAAACTCAGCAACAGCTCCAAGATTCTGGGTTGTATGTCAGTAAGCTCCTAGACAACTACTTGGTGGAAATCGCAAGAGACCCTAATCTTTCAATCACCAGGTTTCAGGTTTTAGCCGAATCGCTCCCAGAAAGCACTCGATCATGCAATGATGGACTCTATAGAGCCATTGATACATATCTAAAGGTCACTAAAATGTTCTTTCAAAAGTCAGCTATGAGTACTTAAAAAAAAAAGATACGTCATATTTCTTTTACTTCTATGCAGAGGCATCCTTTATTGTCAGATTACGACCGGAGAAGGCTATGCAAAATAATCAACTGTCGGAAACTATCGGTTGATGCATGTATGCATGCTGCACAAAATGACAGATTATCCCTGAGGACGATCATTCAGGTATGATTTTAGTAATATGTCAGTCTCCATAATAACCAACAAAGGACATAAAGCATTGATACCATTTTCTAGATAAGAGAGGAACAATAGTAATACCCATAACACTAGAAATAATATAATGCGACACAGTCGGATCATTTTACCTTTTCCATTTTATATGGTGTCTTCACAAGATATTACTCTTTCTTTGTTTCGACAATTTTCCCCCCAAAAAAGAACTAGAAAAGTTTCAACCCGTTGAAACCTTCTATACTTGAAATCTCGGCTAAAATAAATTTCGTCTACCGAGGTTTTCAAATGAAAATTATTGGTTTAATTTGGCTATTGCTTGTAGCGCAAGTATTGAGAAACTATGCCTTTGGATTTGCAAGCCCCTGTTCAATTGAAATTTTAATTTTTCAATTAAATTCCAAACTCCTAATCTGCCAGCATTCATCAATGTCTATTGATCTTGTCATGTGTTGCAACTACGTTGAGTTAGGTTGATCTAGTCATGCAATTCACAACTAATTACTTGATAGATTGGACAAGTCCCTAGACTAGTTTCACATCACATAGAACTTCAATAATACAGAGTATATACCTCTTTGTTTTCTTTAGGTAGTCAAGGATAGATAGCATTAGATAATCGTTCAGGGTTTTAGGTTACAGATCCCATGGTGCATAGAATGTCCATATGCAACAAATCCAAAATGAAATCCGGAGGAAAACAAAAGTACTAGGAGTCATCCGGTGAGAGCTTCCTCAGCTAGCCTGTCTGCAATCCTATTTGAAGATGGAAAAAAGGTTTAAACCAATAATTAACATAACAATCTTCCATTACCGACAGCTCACCAGTTTAGTTAACAACGAGAAGCTGGATAGTGTATCTATCCGTTAAGCTTAAATATCCCCACATAGTAGTAAATTGATGCACAGCCCTAATAGACAAGTACCAGTTTTCCTGGGGGACTTACATGTAGAATGATACCTACACACGTCACATTTAATAGATTCAATTAATCATCACTTAAATCTCGCTAGAAGTCCTTGGAGAAAAGGTTAACACCCGCTGAGGTTACTACTATAAAGCATGACAACTATTATAGCCTAATCTGTTTTGAGATTTTTAATATAACAGGTGCTGTTATCAGAACAAGTGAAGATGCGAGCGGCAATTCAAGAAAAAGTGGAAGGGCAAGGGAGAGTAACTCGGAGAATGAAGAAAAGCAGACACTATAGAAGTCAAGATTCTGAGGGCTGAACTAGAGAGTGTGAAAGCTAAGATGGCCGAGCTACAAAGTGACTATTCTGAGCTGCAACAGAAACATGAAAAGATTAGCAACAAGCAAAGGAGAGCATCGATCTGGGTTTCACGCTGGAAAAAGATTAGGACATCGCTCCATAAAAAGGTTAGTGAGGAAGAAATGGGAGAAGACAAGGAGATACCCAGTCAATTTGGCTGTAGAGCCAGCTCCGTAAGCAGAACGAGAATGTCAATATCTTAAGCTTCCCAAATAACAAATAGGATGATGATAAAGAAAAGGAGTACTATCTACTAATCCCCAGAACCCTTCGTACAGATCTATCAAGATAATCACTTACTGAAAGGACACTACGGATGCCAAATGACAATCATAAGAAGATGCCTGCCAGTGGTCAATCGAACGAGCCTTAATGAAGAAAAAAGAACATGCAAGCAACAAATCTATGATCAATGAAGTTAGAAATAGTGCGGTGGGATCCTCCACCTGCAATTTTACAATACTATGGATGGGACTTCAACGGTGCGGCTGACAATGCAACGGATATGCTGGGTACCAAGAAAGGCATTGATCCATGAACACCTAACAATAAAAATAAATAGAGCGACCCAGATATGAATGAACAAAAGGATATAAACAGGAAAACTCCTCCAGATGCAACAGATATCAGACAATCAGCTACAATTCCGTTTATTGAATTGAGAAAATCCAAACAACATCGGCCACAGCAACTGGTATATCAGGCATAAACCTACGGGAGAGCATGAAATTCCAATTAATCAAGAACAGCTAGCCACCATCATTCAGGAGCTCTTCCCACCTCTGGACTTCATGAAACTCCAAGGGAATTTAGCCTCGCAGCCGCCACCGCTGCCGCCATTCCTCTCCCCAACACCTCCACTTCTCCCTCGTCTCTCCCTTCCAAGGCCATCTCCACCATCGCCATCGAGCCAGTGCTTCCGCCTCCTGTCTTCCTCGTCCTCCAAGACACTAGGCTTCTTACCCTTCATCTTGCCCTCGTCGGTGACCTTCTTCTCCTCCTGGACAATCTTGACGGGGTAAAGCTCCCTGGAGAGGGAGAGTGGGGTCTTAAGGGTGACGTAGGCCTTCTTATAGTCGGGCTTGGCGAGGAGGAGGCCGCCGCGCTTCTTCTTCTTACCCTCCATGTTGAGGGTGGTGACCTTTTCGACGTCGAAGCCGTAGAGGGACTCGAGGACGCGCTTGATCTCGATCTTGGAGGCAGAAGGGACGGTCTTGAGGGAGATCTCCCGGATATTATCCAAGGTCTTCGGCATCTGAAGCTTGATGGGCAGGTTCGCGAAGTGGATGACTCTTCTTCCGAGTCTGCTCCCCATTCTCCTCTCCTCCTTCGCCGGCGGGCAGCTCTAAGGTGTTCGACGAAAAGCCCCGCACAGACGGGTCCGAGGGTTTTAGATATTGGGGAAAGAAGTGCTCGGAGCTGGGCGAACGCGAACCCTTCTGATAAGGCCCCAGACCAATTCCTCGGCCCATCATTATACCTGACCTGGAGTAAGGCCTCGGACCAATTCCTGGCCCATCATCATATTAGTCCCGTTCAAAAATTGGGGCGGCGGAGGAGGAGAGGACTTTATAACGCCCTCGTTGAGAAGAATTCTTTCAGCTCTGCCTTCTTACATATCTTACGCATCGAACGAAAACCTGTCCTAGTTTCGAGAATGAATCAACTAATAACTTTCAACCAATCGAGAAGGAAAGCCGACCAACAAATTATTTGTAATAATAGTGGAGTTCTTTAACGCTGGATCCATCTAAAATGTAGACAGATGAGGGATAGAAATGCTACCATTGAGAGTGCCATAAATTTGTTTTGCACAAAGAGATGTGTCTAATTGTACGAGACAACAATGTCCTTAGTATGTAAATATTTAAATGCTTATAACGGCTACATTATTTTGTCCGCTAACAAACCACCAAAACGTGGGAAAGGGAAAGCAGTCGATGAGATTAAAGGCCTTCCAAACAAATTGGGATCTTGGCTCGTATAAGGAAATGGGGGTAGGCTATGACGTCACCCGGAGCAGTTCCTTTAAAATATTTCTACTCCAAAACCCACACGCAAAAGCGACACGTGAACTTTGATTAGTATGCGCTGATCCCCCGGCAAAACCCTAGATTTGGCGGCTGCTTTGAACAAAAAGAGAAAGAAACTGAAGACTTGGGAGGGATCTTCTGAAAGAACTTGCGGGGGTAGGAAGGAATCAACGGCCCAGATCCTCCGTCTGCCCCCGTATATTCCAAATCTGAAGAACGCCCGTTGGTCGCCACTGGTATATGTACAGAGGAACCAGAAATCTACATCAAAAGAAAAAAAAAAAAGAAATCTATAACACCCAAACGGCACACGGTGGCCTCCATCCTCTTCCCCTTCGCTTCGCGGCTGAAAACTACGGCGGCGCGGCGACATGTGCGGCATACTCGCGGTCCTCGGTTGCACTGATTGCTCCCAGGCGAAGCGTTCCCGCATCATCGAACTCTCCGGGAGGTTTATCCTTCCGCTTCCAATTTTCTTTTTATCTCCCCCGTTTCCGTTATCCGGTCTTGTTTTTTTCGGATGCGAGGACGTCGATATCTTTTCCTGCCGTATGATTCAGGTTTATGTTCCTGATGATTGGATACCTTGAACCGGCACCTTGTTGTGTTTCTATTTCTCGATATGCTGCCACAGATTTCGAATTTGTATGGCTGTGCGTGCTGTCGATCATGCCATTGTTTTGTCCCCGGCGGTTTTTCATGTGGTTTCAATTATATTTTTCTTTCAGTGTTGGAAACGGTGCCTGACGAGTTTGCTTCATTATGATTTTGCAGGTTGAGGCATCGAGGCCCTGATTGGAGCGGATTGCATTGCCATGAGGATTGTTATCTCGCTCACCAGCGCCTTGCTATTGTCGATCCAACTTCAGGGGATCAGCCTCTCTATAACGACGAAAAGACTGTTGTTGTAACAGTATGTCTTATTTTGTCATGTATACTACAGTTTCTTTACAAACACACACACACACACACATGTTTGGGAGATGAACACTCTTTCATCGACTTTTCAGTGCCACGATGTTTACATTATTTCCATATTCTTTGTATGCCAAGTGACCTAGTCTTTATGGATTCAAGCAACTCAATCCATGAAAATGTTTAAATTTTAATTGAGTTGGATTTGTTGTTGAAAGTTATATGTACTTTGGTAGACGATTTTTCAGATGAAGATCTTCATCCCAATGCTGTATTTGAATTCTGGGGATGATTACATGGGTTACGCATGCATGTGAGCCAACTAAGGGGCAAGCTTCCTTTTTTATTTTATTGCGTGCTGCTTCAGTCAACCTAACTTTATTTGCTTAGATCTTGAGCTTGTAAATTCATCATTTTTCCTCTATTGTTATCTTTAATATTATGAACAAGAAGTTCAATGGATAGGGCTGCGACTTAGCTGCAGTTTGTATGGCCTGTTTGTTGGCTGGTGTTGCTCAGGAAAGCATGTGATAGAATAGCTGTTTCCCATTAAGATCTGTTGCATTATATGGAACAGTTGCTGTTCTCAAATTCTACCCATTGAAAGTCTTGGTATTAATGCCCCATTCAACTGCTTTGGTCTCTCATATGCTCAAATTGTGTCCGAGTGGTCATTATATCAAATTGTGGAAATGGTGACATTGACATTCATAAGGGTCGGCATATTATTACATACTGCTGCAATTTGCATGCAACATAGTGACCATGTTTTTGGTTTCAGGTGAATGGGGAGATCTACAACCATATGTATTTAAGAGACAAATTACAGTCCCATACATTCCGTACTGGAAGTGATTGTGAAGTGATTGCTCATCTGGTAAGTTGTGAGTCTGTTTTATGCCATGGATGTGTACTCGTAAGTTGCATACCAATCACATTAGTTCATGATTTTGATAGCATAACACCTTTGTGAATGATTTTTCCATGGGTTTAGGTTTCCTTCACGTTATACCTTGGGTATAACTATTGCAGAGGATTACTTGTGTATTAATTTGCAATATGATTTTCTTAGTAATCGTATATACCCTTATGAAACAGTGAATTTATTTTCTTTGGCAGTATGAAGAGTATGGAGAAGATCTTGTGGACATGTTGGATGGCATGTTCTCCTTTGTTCTTCTTGACACACGTGACAAAAGCTTTATTGCTGCTCGAGATGCCATTGGAATCACTCCACTTTATATTGGCTGGGGTCTGGATGGTATGTAGATTTATACAGTATGCTTCCTTAAGAAATTTCTACTGTGTTTTTGTCCATTTGGGTTCTTGCGATGTTTTCATGCTGGACGAAGGACATATGGCTGGCTATCCATGTTATCCAAACAAAACCGACCTTTATATTTCTTCTCTGCTTGGTCACAAGCAAGACTGAACAAGATTATTATTATCTCCATTTATAGCTGTTTTCTATTCATTGATTTAATTTATCCAGTTGTTCCTGGAATAGGTGCTTTAGGGAAAAGACCTTGGTGCCCTTTCTATTGATTTTCATTTTAGCGCTTTTGCAGGGTCCATCTGGTTTGCTTCAGAAATGAAAGCTTTAAGTGATGACTGCGAGAGATTTATGTCTTTCCTTCCAGGTCATATATATTCAAGCAAGCAAGGTTTGTGCGATTATTTGATAATTGTGTAAAAGTACTAAACTTTATCTCAATAGAGGTACTTATTGTTTCTGGCTGGCTAAAATGTAGTTTTTGTTATTTTTCTGAGATTGTTTTTAGTCAAGCTATCATTGGCAATCACATGGATTCTTGGTGCCTGATGTGGTGGAAAGTTATCTGTACATGTTATGCTCCTATCTACCAATGGGCCATAAACAATATGCGGTGTTAAGTTTTTGAGTTGTGCAAGTCATGATGTGGTTCATGACGTTATTTGGTAGAGTTTACTGAACAAATAAAAAATTGAATGTTAAGTTTTGAGTTGTGCAAGTCATGATGTTATTTGGTAGTGTTTACTGAACAAATAAAAAATTGAAAAAATTAACCTAAAATTTTATTTTTATGGTGATTTAAGAAAAATAAGGAAAAAATTATATGCTGCAAACCAATGGGGCAATGCATACTTTCTTGCTAAATTTTCTTGGTGAGGTGCTAAGAATTTTATTGCACAGGAGGTATGAGAAGATGGTATAACCCTCCTTGGTATTCCGAACAAGTACCTTCAGGTCCATATGATCCTCTTGCCTTGCGGGCAGCCTTTGAGAAGGTGTGATTTGCTTTCCCTGGAATCTGTTATCACTAGTGAAGATGGCTCAATGTTTCTGTTTTGTTATAGTCATTTTTGTCAGTGGATCTATACATGTCATTTCACAAAATTATAAGTATTGGGACACTAAATGATTTTGAATGCCAATGGACATATGCTATAACACCAGCACTCATTTTGGTTTTCCGCATCCTTGAATTTTTATGATTATTTCTGAATTGTCCATTTTCTTCTACATTAGTAGATATGACGTTGAGCCCTAATGGCAGGTTCAAAGCATAATAACGATCTCTTCTCAAATATTTGCGAGAGTAAATGTTTGATGTATGCGACACGTGTGACCATACCAGCATCAAAATAAATAATATCTAAAAACTCTGCATAGAGGTATTCTTTTGAGAGAGAGTAGATATGCGGTTGATGCTTCCGGCTATTTTCCTTATTCTATGTTTGGATTTCTTACTCACTCTCTTCTCTTATTGACTGCTGAAAGTTGAGTCTATCTCTATGTAAGCCATGGAGATGAAATGTGGATTTAACCCTTTTGACATCTTCATCCGATATATGTCTCATTGCTTCCGTATAGCTTTGATACCTTTTCTTTAACTCTCCAAAACTTCATTTGTAACCTATCGCAAACTGTCTCGAGATTGATGACTATCCACTGCAATTTATGCCCTTTCCTGATCGTTTTCTATTAATTATTTCATAGATGTGGTAAATTATGTATTTTGGAAATTTTGCTTGAACAATTTGGCCACAATTGTCTGCTACATCTCATAAAAACACTGCAGTGTATGACTGCGAGTTTTTTCGCATAGGATTACTGAGTATTTGTTCTCCCTTGAGTAGATTTTTCAATTTTCAAATGGATGTTCTGATTTTATGCAGGCAGTAATAAAGAGGTTAATGACTGATGTTCCCTTTGGTGTGCTTTTGTCTGGGGGTCTGGACTCGTCACTTGTGGCATCTGTAGCCTCACGACATTTGGCTGAATCTGAGGCTGCTCGTCAATGGGGCTCACAATTGCATACTTTCTGCATTGGATTGAAGGTACTTAAGCCAAGTTTGAGAATCTATAGCCGATAATATTGCCCCAGATGATGTCTTTGAAATGTTAATTTGTTACTGAAAGTGAGCTCTGATACAAGGAAAGAAACAGATTCTCATGGATTTGGATCTAAATAGCAAGGACAGATGTCCTGATCGCAGTGTCACTAATAAATGCCCATAGCAGGGGGTGTGATCATTTCAAGTGAAATAAGGCCCCGAAACTCTTGGAAAGGATCAGATTTGGGATGTTTGTTAATCTCTGCTTGTGCAATGATGGTGTCAAGGCTTGACTTCATTGTAATCAGATTGTTAAGATGTGCATTAATGCCACTTGGGGGTAGCTTGAAATGTGTGTACATTTCAAGTAGCAATGGGTATTTACCGTTGATGTTTCAGAGTTTGTTTTGTTTAGCTATCAATTCCTGGTTCTGTAGGGTTCTCCTGATCTGAAAGCGGCAAGGGAAGTAGCAGATTATCTTGGGACTCGCCACCATGAATTTCACTTCACTGTTCAGGTTAAAATTCCTTGCGGAAACTTGTATATTTTTGTTTATGTATTGGTGGCATGGGCTCTGAACTCGTTTATGATTTTATATCAGGAAGGCATTGATGCTCTTGAAGAGGTCATTTACCACATTGAAACATATGATGTGACAACTATACGAGCTAGCACTCCCATGTTTCTAATGTCAAGAAAAATTAAGTCTCTTGGTGTGAAAATGGTAATTTCAGGGGAGGGTTCTGATGAAATTTTTGGTGGTTACTTGTACTTCCATAAGGCACCTAATAAGGAAGAATTCCACCAAGAAACTTGTAGGAAGGTATCACACACTGGATGGATGCCCTTGCTACTTGTTCCTGAATTTGATTTATCTCTGTGCTGATTCAGTTAACGATGTTCTAACAGATCAAGGCTCTTCATCTTTATGACTGTTTGAGGGCCAACAAATCAACTTCAGCATGGGGTCTTGAAGCTCGTGTACCCTTTCTAGATAAAGAATTCCTTAACTTGGCAATGAGCATAGATCCAGAGTGGAAAATGGTTAGTGACGTGTAAACTGCAGACCATTCATTTTTGCATGGTTACGTTGGTATCCATGTGGATTTTCTTGAAATACTTGTCAAGGAGCACATTTAGCTTATCTCTAAGTCCCAGAAGAGCTTTATTAGCAATCAAACTAAAAGATTGCAATTTCTCGAAGTTTTCAAGAATTTCTTTTAAAAGTCTGTTTAAATTTCAATAATACGGGATATCATTATAAAATGGCTATTTCTTCATCTGGATCTTGTACGACAGCCAAATTTTTATTTCTTATTCTAATTTCAGATACATTCGCTCACTATTATTTAACCTTGGTTCACACTGAATTAGGTGAGGCCTGATCTTGGAAGGATTGAGAAGTGGATTTTGCGCAATGCCTTTGATGACAATGAGAGGCCTTATCTGCCCAAGGTTGATTTTTTGTTCTCAAAATTTACTGCTTCATTTCAGTATCCGTCTGTGCAATTTAAATGGTCTAAAAAGGAATTAACTTTTATGGATTTTTTAATTTTATTTTTGTTAAATGATTTTTGTGGAGTTGAATGAACTAAGTGTTTCCTTTGGAACGATTTCTTTCTGAATGTTGTTGCCATCTTCTCTGTAATTTGCAGCACATTCTCTACAGGCAGAAGGAACAATTTAGTGATGGAGTTGGCTACAGCTGGATTGATGGCTTGAGAGATCTCGCAAATAAAGAGGTAGGATAATCTATTCTCTAGTTTTCGCCGCCTTTATGTCATCTCTGGCTCCAAGCACTAAATCCCAGAAATAGAATATATGAATTGCGTTTGCCAACTGGAGGCCATACTATAACTATTCAAATGATTGGCAGGTTACCGATTCAATGCTGATGAATGCAAGCTTTATTTACCCTGAGAATACTCCAACGACGAAGGAGGCTTATTACTATAGAAGAATCTTTGAGAAATATTTCCCCAAGGTGAGGTTAACTTCTAAAAAGAGGAAGAAAAGAAAATTTCTGATTATACCAAATTTTGTAGAAAGAGGTTTTGTACTCCAGTATGGTAGGATGTTCACCCTCTTAGGTCATACTGGATTAGAGAGCCGAAGACATCATTATTTGGTATCTGAATATTGTGATTTTTCTTACAGAACCCAGCCAGATCAACTGTCCCAGGAGGTCCTAGCATAGCTTGTAGCACTGCCAAAGCTGTGGAATGGGATGCAGCATGGTCTAAGAACCTCGACCCGTCTGGCCGTGCAGCTCTTGGCGTGCATGTAGCTGCATACGATGAAGCGTCTGCTAACAACAAGAAACCCAGCCTGGTCAATGGTCCCTCCCATGAACTCCCTTAAGTGACAAAAGAGGTGGCTTTCGCATAGGCCTCTGGTACTCAGACAGGATAGAATCCTCTTTCCGCTTCTTGTTTTTAGTCTATGGACACTCTCCTGTGGCAGTAAGCAGGCCTTCAAAAATGTCTGGCTTCTTTGTGTTCATCCTCTAGCGTGAAGACTGTTAGTTTATTATGGAAAAAAGATCATCGTGTTTATATGCTTGAGCAAGAATTATAATTTAGCCATGGTCTCTGTTCCTTAGTGATGTTGTTTGTTCATCAGCTGGTGCTGATCTTTTTCAGTGGTTTCATGATGTACTTTGTTGGGGTAAGCTTCTGATGCTCTCCTCTCGCCAGCAGAGTTGCGTCCTAAATTGCAGTGTGATTGGATCTAACGTACTCAGATATCATGGAGAATAAAATGCAGCCTCACGTTCCACAGAAGTGGCATGGATCCTTTTCGCAAGCATTCTACTGGTGTAGAGAAAAGGTTACAGTCCTAGAGAGCATCTAGAGCAGCTACTATTGCAAATACATCATAGTCCAATGAACTGATATATCCTTCACAATCGTCGCACCGGCATTCGTAGTGGTTCCTATCCTTCTCTTTTCCCTTCTTCACCTTCATGGAGCCTCTGCTGATGCCCAAATTCATTGCTATTCTCAATGAAGGAGCATTTTCACATCCACGGCGGCGGCTGTCACTAGGGACAATCCTCGCCCATGTCTCAATCTCCATGTCAGGAGACTCGAAAACCTACTTCCATGGAGCTTCCGCCCTCCCTATCAGCTTCGAACTTGTCCTGAGGAATCTTCCGAGTCCTGACAACTTGTTCCGGTACCGCAGCTCGAAAGTTACGGTCTCATGCTTCAGCCATTTGATCGAATCTTGGCTACCGCTGCATTGTAGTGCAAAAAACTCGTTCCAATCTAAAACCGACTCGGATTTCTGCTGGACTCCTCTCGTCTCCAGGCGAACGCATCTGTCTTTCCCAGCTGAGAGGATAAGCAGGACGAAGTACCTGCCCGATGCTGTGGCAGCGGGTTGCAGGATGTTCTTAGCCTGGAGGATTCTCATCTCACAGCTAAGCGAAGATGATGACACTTCAAATGAACCGCCCATCTTTTCTGATTTCCCTCCAATAAAGTTGTTTGTCGGAAGAGTAATCGATTGCAAAATGTTAGAAAGGCAGCTTGAAGGGGTGGTCTTATAAATAGGCAGCTGGCGGAGGCACTGCCTCTTCAATTTATAGCCCTTTCTTTCCTCTTATGTGCCTTTCTAAAGCAAGTTTTTAAGTTTACTCGCCAGAATATTTCACAAAATAGAGTCGAAAATTCTAGAATTTATTAATTAATGCATTTAAATCGATATTTGTAATACTAATTTCGCTTAAAAAAAGTGAAAAAAGGGCATTTGAAATAATAATTTCAACCTTAAAAAAGGTTAATGATTTAAACACTGATTTAAAGATATTAATTAAGAAATTTTGAAAGTAACGCAATATTTTAGGAAATACTTTGCGAACAAACAACATCTCTCTTTCTAAAACGGTTTTTTAGCGGTTCTATATGATATAATTGCCTGTGTGTTCCTTAATTATAATAAAAATAAAAGATGGTTGGGCGTGCTCCTGGAGTTTACACTTGTGCTTATCATGCACCTGATATTATTAATTTTTCTCTTTCGGATAATGAGATAAATAGTTTCTTATCACTAAGCTCAACTTTGCATGCTTTGTGAGTGTTAAGATGTGGGTGGTAGGAGAGGAGCCCTGGATTTGGGAATTGATCCGTGAGATCTCCCATTGCGAGATCAAGCCTATCCCCACCACCATGAGTGGGATGCGATCTCGTGACGTGCACCTGAGATTTTGCGAGAGGAATCCTTGTTTGGTCGTGCTTTTTAAGTTGGGACAGATTGAAAGAAGTGACTCGTGCCCCTCGATTTGAATATTTCTGATCCTAATCAAAGCTTTGCCTAAGATGTCCTCATGGATACGTGCTTTGTTGATATGATAACGACTATCATTCCATTTTCGTTGTCACGACGTATCATTGCATCGTCCCCGGGACCCCTTTTTCTTGTAACAAAATCGATGGCTTCATTTTCTTTCCAATGGAGATCCCCATTCCTTTCGAGAGCAAGAGTAGTCCTCAGGTTGTACGAAGAAAAGAACGATGAGCATGTATATGCCCTTCACTTGAGCTTGTCGATTGATAGAAGGGCAGTTTGATTCCCTGATGAGTGCTGAGTATACAGTGGAGAAACCATAATGGATATCGAGACCGAATTCTCTTGTTTCAAAAGATTATTGATTGGTAGACAGGAGCAGGACATGGGTTCTCTCGGAACCCCAGTTTTAGGACAACCTTAATGAATGAGACAAACGTACAACGAGTTGTTGGAAGCCAGGTCTCGAGCCGATTGGGGTTCTGTTTACGGAATACGCTTACATTCGCGGTCATATTCCAGGAAGGTGCGGGTCCAAATTCGGATGGGATACTCCGATGTTGTTTATGAAAGCAAAATGTTTTAATACATGGATGGTGTCGTGTCGGAAGAGCGATGAGTTTTAGATTAAGCTGATGTGCTAGCAATAATAACTTGGCATGTTAAACCAACATCAATAACCCTAAAATGGAAACGTGTGCTTATCATTTAGAGATTAAAGAAACAAACAAAAAAGGGGGGGCGGCTGGGATTGGATTGGATTTGTAAATCCTCCCCACTTCTTCTTCTGGAGTCCCTTGAAGATGGTGAAAGGCTATCCGGGCTTTCTCCAATTGATATTGGATAGGAAGATCTAGGAATGGTTCAGTGTTAGGGGACACGTTCTCATCCAATCTTGAGCTTTGGATTATTCGGTTGACCAGCTGGCTTACCTTTTCTTGTAGGAATTTAAGTATAGTCAAATTGTCACATGACTTTTTAACTGTTATTAGGACAGCTTTCACAGCTTTTGTTCCGAAATAAACTTCTTCCAAATATTTGGACGAAAAATTTTCAAAGTGTTAGAAATATTGAGTTCGATTTACAAAGAAATCGGCGCGTCTAATATCAAGTTTTGTGAAAAATTGTTAACTCAGGACTCCAGGGCTCCTCTATGACAAAACGAACATGTAATACATAGCAAACCTGATGCTTTGAACGATACACTCTCCCCGCATGCTTCAAAGCTGTAATAAAATTCTTCCCAGCATGCAGAAAGGATTCATTTCGACTCATGGAAAACTCCAGGGTGTTGCCCCGATCTTTGCTTCCCTGAGAAACAATCTCCCGGCTTCAGCATGATTCGAGTTACAGGCTAGAGGTGTATAACGAGCAAGATGTGCTCTATAAATTGAATCTATCTATGGCAAGCAGTAAAACAGCAACAACGAGGAATGAACACACCAGAATCCAAGATTTAAACACAACTCATCACAATACCAGGAAACTTGAAATAATATACAAAGAAGTCCCGCATGTTTAACTTCCATTTGCCGCATTGTTGTTCATTCCGAAACCTCAAACCACCATCTCAAACTTTGAGCCTAAGAAATTGAAACCAAACCTTGAATTTTTCTTGGATATGCAATTTCTCCACTTTGAAGACCCGGTCCAGTGTCAATGACATTTTATCAGCTGGATGCACACTTTACAACTTCAATTTTACACAAGGTAGAATCTCGGAGAGTGAAAGATAGTGAATAACACATGTCGCTGTCTTCACCATTTAGATTCTTGGACGAACGAACGAAGTCTTCAGGAGACACTGTTTTATGAGAGAAACCGACGGCGGGCACTCCTTCTTGAAGGTTTATCACCTTTAATACCTTCATCTTCGGCTTCGTCCTCGTCGTCGTCATTGTCATCGTCATCGTCCATCCCCCGCCCACCATCATTTGCGATGTCACTCTCGCTCACTGTTTCCCACTCAGAATCGTCCGTCTCCTGACCATAAACATTATGAGACTCGCCTTCGCAGCGAACTCCACCGTGCTTCATTGCTGCCTCCCTGAACAGCCAAGCTGCACGCATCTGTTTCTTGACTAATCTCTCGGCATAGTCAGGTACTTTATTCTGTCTCATAGACAAATCGGGATCGCTTGACTGGGAACACTCGTTTATGAACAGAATTGCATCTAACAGGCTTTCTTTGGCTAAACCGAGCATGTCGTACGCTTGAGCTCTCCGCCAAAGACTCTTTGCATGGCGATTGATGGGACTATGTAGACAGAGTGCGCGGGTGGCATCACTAATGGCAGCTAGAGGCTGCTGCAACAGAAGAAAACACTGTGAACGATTGCTATAAAGAACAGCTCTCTCTCTCTTGGATCGCATTGGGCAAAGTGCTATTGCTTCGGAGTACTTTGATGCTGCTCCAGATATATTTCCTGATGAAAAGAGGGAATTTCCTTCCAGCTTTACCACGAGAGCCGCTGCTTGTTTGATGTGAAGATCTTCTTTTGGCATGCCTTTTTCCCTTTTCATTCTCTGCCTAGAACTCAGCACCTCCTCAATCAGCTCCTTAGTTTGACCATCGAGAGGGTTGCAGCTCGTAGACTGTGACTGCATGCACTCCTCAAGAGCATTGACAATGGATTCTCCAAGTTTTTTGTAATCCCCAAGTGAAGTGATCTCAGAGAGATCAACAAGGGCAGGCACTGCTTTATTAGCCACCTGCATATCATGTTGCCAGATGGCAGAAAGTAACCACAAGCATGAGAAGAAATGACATCAAATTTCGCAATAACATATTCAAAACTGTGAGGGCAAGAAAAGAACAAAAGGGACGACACAGACTATATATATCAATACCACCGAGACAAATAAACAGAAAAATTCCCATAAGAATAGAGCAAATGGTGGTACAGTCAATGTGAAGAAGCTGAAGCAAGCAAGGGCACCGCTGTCGATGTGACCACAATGAAGATTTTTTTGTAGCGAGGAAACAATTTCCGGTTAATCATCACAATGGTCATTTATCAGGAAAAGGGGGTGCAGCTACTTCTAGCTCAATATGCAAATTAACCAACAAGGTGGAACATTGATAGAACCTTCTAGCATTTCTCAGCACTTCACTATTCTCTGTCAAAAAAAAAAAATATATGGTGAACATATATCATCTGGCACACAACACCCCATTGAGAAAAAATGGCTGTTGTTATGAGCAGAGACTTATAACAACCTTTACAGTGTTCTCCAGGGGTAGGAGTGCACCATATCTGCTTAGCAAGAATAATCATGACGCAATGAGAAAAAAGTAACCCTTGTGGAAGTGAGTTCTTTCTAACAGAGCAGAATAAGTAGGAGAACTGCACCTTGTGAGAAGTATTAGGATCTTGGAGTAGCCAAAGGAGACAGTCAATAGCCATATATTGCCAATCATCCGATGAACGAGCAATATTGCACAACGCCTCTACAATGTCAGGACAACTGGCAACTGGTCCACGTCCTGCCTTATGATGACAAATTGTTCTTAACAAACCAATACCAGCGGGAGAGTTCTCATTAACAAGTCCACCCCACATTCCAGTTAGTTTGACCAAAAACTCCGTGTTGCATATTGTGGGTAGGAAGTCTGCTTTAAAAGCAAAGCAATTGATAAGCTGAAGAGCCCAGCATTGTAATTGACTAGCCCATTCCTCAGCTTTCCTGGATTCCATTTCAACACCGCCCATGCCACGTGTGAGAAGGTCACAGTGATAGCTCAGTCTTCTGTCAACGTACTGGTAAAAGTGGGAGTACACTATCTCAAGTGAGCTCATCGCAAGCTGGATCGAAAGTTCAAGGATTTCGGCGTGGCTTGCTATTGCAGCAAAAGTGCTGGGATATGTGGCCAAGTGGCCGAGCGCACGCACAGCCACCCTCTGTTCCACCCAAGTTAATCTCCCTCTCAGAAGTTCAATCAGAGGTTGGATCACCCCTGCATGGACAGCTCTCTCGGCAAATTCCTCCATGTTCATGGTGTAGGAGCCAATTATATGGGCAGCATAGTATGGAATATAGATGTTTTGATCATGAGAAAGCCAACGGCGGTTCTTTAAGCCCTTCCATATAAGAGCAGACATGCACTCAAAGATCCCAAGTTCGATAAATTCTGGGTCATTAGGATGGGCCATGGCTGTGTTCCAAAGGCCACTAATTGGGAGTACCTGGCCATCGTCATCTTGAGAAGGCAGTTCCCGAAAGTATTTGAGAATGCTCGCCCTGCGTTTGCTTGGGTTATCTTCCTTCATGACACAAAAGAAACACCCAGGATATGGACAGTCCGCAGGTTTCTCCATACAAGGTTACTGCTCACACGACATAGATAATCATTAATAATATCTGTTTAGAAGGGAACATGCATCACAATGCCACAGCAGCGCCTCCTGCAAGAAAGATGGACATCAGATTAAAGCCTTTTTCCTGATGCCAGACACAAAGAAACTTCTCTTGGCACCAAGAGGAATTCGTATTTCATTTTGAACAATGCAAATGCGTTTTCAAAACCCATTCTCGGCTAAAAGGTAAGGCTGACAGTCACTCGACTGTCGAGGTGTGTTTGATCACCGTTAACATGGACAGCGGAAGTACAGATTTACTGATGAAATCCTCCAGGAATCGGAGGATGGACCACAAAGAACAGGACCCGAAGCACATGAGACGTGATCCAGTAAATTATTTCAACTCAATGATCCCTTCTTCGACACGTCCATTATAGTTCACCTCTACAGAAAGCACACAAAGCAGCGAAAAGATTGGCCGACATCCATAAACCCAAAGATTGCACAGGAAGATAGGGCTCTTGTAAATCCAAACTCCTAAAATGATCGCCACAAAGAAAGGGTAGTGAAGGAAGAAATGGGTAAAAGTGAAACCTTCTACCCCGAATCACAGTCAGTTAAGTGAAGCACTAACAACAGAACAAGGTCGACCCAGAGAACCCATCTTCGAGAGACGAAACACCACCGCAACTAAGATCAACCACTCCACCATCCACATCCCCCGAGTCCATTTCAAAAAAAAAAAAAACAGAGAGAGGGAGAGACGGCCACCACAGACCGGATCGAAGGCCTTTCTTTGAATCTGGTATCCTGGGAAGTTGACCAAAAGGTGCCTGGTGGGGTTAATCGGAAAGCTGATGGATTTAGGAGGGCAGAGGGGAAGCTGTTCAGCAGTAGTCCAGCCGGGGGGAGATGGGGGCATGAGTTAAAAAGTTTTAATCTTTTTATGCTTCTGGGATCTTTCCCGTTTGAATTCTTTCTTTTCTTAGAAATCCCAATAAGTACGGCCATTTCCCACGACCATTTCACGTGAATTTCGGCAGGTTTTTCTTTCTAAGCAAAGAAAATTTTGTGCTCCAATCGCGGTTTCCACATCTAATCAAAACTTCCATCATCTTCTTTCTTCACCTCCCTGTATGAATTTCAACAATGTCATCTCAAATCATATTTCAATGTTTATTTTTTCCTTTGAGCATGACACTTGTCCCTTTCAACAAGATAAAATGAAAGTGGAAGGTTTTATTTTATTTTTGAATGACGAAATTCACCGGGCAAGAACTTTAGGGTTTTTCCCATTTCCCACACGTATTATATGTTTATTTATAAACACAGAGACATTGTTATCAGAAAGAAGAATGCACATTAATATTTCACGAAAGTATCTTTACGTAGCAACTATCTGTGGGGTTATTCCTGAAAATGTGCTAATTTCAAAACTTGATGGTTTGAGTCATTTTGGAGATAATTTCAAAACGTCATAATATTTAACTATAATTATTTCCTGCGACACATTTAAACGTTCAAATTATAATAAAAGCTTTATGTATGAAAAATTATCAAAATCATATGAAGAATAATAATGAATGAATGAATGAGCCCAAGATTCCTTGGGCAAAGTCATGGGGGAGTACATAATGTAATGATGGGCCTGGGAAAGTCTCGTTATACAGAACGGGCCGAGACCAACCCCACGGGAAACAGTCGCTCCCCCACCACCCTCTCTTTTCCTCGTACCCAACTTAAATATTTCTTTCCCGTATCCTGATCTAGTTTTAAAATTAGTCATTCCGAGGATCATGTCACGCACCTAAAAGCATAAACTATCTTGAAATTATGCTTATGCCTGCTAACTGTGAACGACTGACTCATCATCTGAAAAGCAGGTAGAGGGGAGAGCCTTTCGTTTCTCCGAGGATGCATGGAACTGAGTAGCCTCTAGTTTGTTACTCATCGTTCATTCATCCGCCGACACTATGTGGACACCTTCGAATTAGAGAACAACGACGCGGAGTTCAGAAAGCGAGAATGAGACGTGCCCCCATTTTCCACTGCCGCGTGCTCGCGCACACATGCCCTTTGTTCGTATTGGGGAGGGGGTGTTAGAACAACTCATCCAATCCAGAATCACCCTAATCGAATTTAGGACACGGTAAGTACGGAAAACAGAGTTACGTATCTGGCGTTAACATACCTCTATAATAACATGATTATTAAATCTTTAGCGTGATCTCTATTCTAGTATCGTTACTCGATGAGATCTGCAAAACATAGGGTGAAATCGAAAATTTGGGTCTTCCTCTCCCTGACTTGCCGACGGCCGATGGAGCACCACTGTTAGGGTTAGGGCAAGTGAGAGAGGGGACCTAGCACCTGTTAATATAAGGTGTGACGGGCCCTTCCATCATAGGTTTACGTCAACACATTGGGCCTACACCGAATGCCGTCTATCCCATATTAATAACAAACCGATATGCCGCAAAAACTCAAATAAAAGATCACTCAAACTGAACGAGCTATCATGCATTGTCTTGTATATCATAACACAGCCCGATTTTCGAATACTTAAATCAGTAATTGATTATATCCCAACATAATTTTTATAAAACAAAATAAAATAACCCATGAAAAAAGATTTGTTCTTTTACTGTTCGAACACCAGACAGACATTGGTGGTGGTGGTGTTAGGGTTTCGCTTTAAACTATTTTGAAATAGACAAATAACTACCCAAGGAACCGTCTCTAAAAAGCAGTTAAGCGATAACAATGATGAAACACCCCTCCACTTACATGAGGGCCCCGTTTGGTTCGTTTGCTTTTCTACCCTTAAGCACACAAATTGAAAAGGAAAGGCTTGATGCTGACACGATGGGATGCAATCCGGAACGACACGTTCATATAAAGGTTTTAACCGTTCGATCCAACTTGGACATGCTTAATAATATGTTTTACACATTATGTTGCCTTTTGTTATCTTTTTATTGTTTTAATTTTTTTCATCGTGTCCGACGTGCATCGATCCCCTGAGTGATAAAGTTGTCGGCATAACAAATACGCGTGACAATAATTCGAACATTTAAGCCACGTAAGGCAACTGGGGAACAAAATGTTATCTTCTATGAAAAGACCAAAACCAAACGCTTCAGATGGCTAAGATCTATTTTTTGTTTTACCGAATCACGAATTATTAAGGTTGCTGATTTGACCATGGGAGCTCGAACAAGCCCACGTGTCCCTTACAAAAAAAAAAGGTCGGTTCTTTATCTCACTTTTAGGATAATTTTCCGTATAAATGGGTAAATTTTCACCTATCAGTCAAAGTTTCCTAAGCACGATTCCAATAGCTCGTCCCGATAATTAGATCGAAAATCTAATTGTGATACGAATCCAATAGGGTCTCAAGATATATTAACAGTCGTGGAAAAGTTACATCCCTAATCGATGTTCTGCACATCCGAGCACGCCTCAAGACCACTCAGAAAGAGAGAACAAATGCTACATTCTCAAGACTTCTAGAACATGCAAGAAATGAATCGAAACAAATAGTGGGTGATCGGATTAATACAAAATGTTAAGATTTATTAATTATTATAGACGTAATCTCTACGAGACCCCCGCTAGCACGGGTAAAGTAGCAAGAAAATATGCGCTTAGAACACTTCTAAATCAAACTAAATAAAGGTAGTCGGAGTCGTCTATCATGTTCATTATTCTCATACATCGACTAGACACCACTAGTGTAACTAGACTTATGCCTTTTCCCAAGTTGTGTAACCTCACGTTCTTATTCTCCAACATATTTTCAATTAATAGTGCATCTTCACCTTCACGACAACAAATTTATCTCTCAAATTAAGTACTTCAAAAAGACGATATGTAAAACCACCGCAACACGCTTGACTCAAGTTTCACGACATTCCATAAATTCCTCATTTCATTTTTTTTTTCCTTTACATTACTCTAAATAATTCATCAATAAAATAGTGAAGAATCGTGTAACGATTTTCTCTCATATCGACTCTTCACCGCACATGCAATACGATCAAAACTAAAATGAAAAAAACTCTCGAATGTCCAACAATAATTAAGGTAGTAAATGACAAAAGTACCATCTCCTCGTCCCTAATAATGGTCACTCTCCCGTGTGGGTGGCACCACCTTCCATGCCGGGACCAAATGCCGAGAACGGATCACACGTGTTTTGGGACATTACCCATGTAATTGATGTATTCATTTATTGTCTAATAATTAACATATGTTGGTTGAACTGAGCAATATAATTTGAGCCAACATCAAAAGTCACGCCATCAATACATACTTTTTAATTTTTTCCGTTAAATCATATCTCGTCCGTCCTATCATGCTTTCTTTCTCTTTTGGAAACCGGGGTCCTCAGGACACGTTTCGGACAAAACAAATGACCACCAAAACCGGGTGCAGATCATCCCACCCCTTGAAGTAAAAGCCTGTTGTAGCTTTTGCTAGCAGTTGGAAGCAACATGGAAAATCTGACAACCGTCCATTGCCATTCGACACGTATGTTTTTAACCCCACATCCTGTTCCTTTGCCTTTTTAATTCACTTTACTTACAATTTATTCTGATCTGCAACAGTGAAGACAGACAAACTGCGTGGTCTGAGGTCTTCTACATGCTTCCGATACAAATTGTTATTTTAAAGGCATGATTCGGTGGGAACACGAGGGTTTTTAATGATGTTCCTAACTCCCCCCCCCCCCCCCAACACACACACACACACAGACACAGACGAGATCTAACGATTTTAATACAAAATATAATGTAAAAAGGGAGCCGGGGCAATGGAATAGGCAGAAACCGAGGAAAAGGAAGACCTCCTTTTCCAATAAGGCTGTCTTAAACCATCAACTTCAATTATTGTCGCATAGGAGGGGAGGAGAGGTGAGGGGACATTAGCATCAAATATTCTAAGTTAAGGCACCAATGATGGAACATTTGGGGAGGGTCGAGTGGACTCCATCTTTCCACGTCCTAAAGATTCGGACGTTGTCATTGCTTTTTGGAGCCTCCACCCCCTCCTTCCCTTTTTCGTTAGCACTTATTCCTCCCCCAACTACTCTCACACACAACGATGGAGGAAACCAACAAATTTTTTTTATAAGAAAAGCAACAACACACACAGGGGCTGAAAGGAATAGGAATAATTACAAAGAGAAAAAAAAAAATCTTAAAAGAGAAAACCATCCATGTGTGTTGTGAGTTCTCCTTCCCTCCCCCCCACCCCCTCCTCGTCGTCTTAATAAAAATGAAAAAGAATTCCCTCTACGTGGATTCCAACTCCCCATTGGAATCGTGGATTTCCCTTTCAATAACCTAACAACATAAAGAGGCCGTTCCTCCACCCCCGAGAAAAAACCACTTAAAACCCTCTATTATAAAATATATATATAATTCTATTTAAATCAATATGCTATGGACATATAATAAAACAAATGTATAAGATGCAGTGGGATCCATGAAAAGAAAAAAAACTCATAGACAAAGTTCTCCATTCTCCAAAAAATTTCTATAATATGTGCCACCCCTTCTTCCCCGGATTTCGTTTTTCTTTTTTTTTTCCCTTAAATTTTGCATCCACATATGGACCATTATGGCGACAACTCATCCGCGGGGATCCGTAACAATATAATATGGAGCAGTTATGGTCCAATCCCAGAAGCATTAATATGTATATTACTATAGTCATGATTGTATCCCCCACTAATGCCGCTTGTCTGAAAAGAGGGTGCCAAGGCTCTCCCCGGTACGTGTCGAAGGAGGCAACCCCTAATATTCATATTAAGATATGATGTATTCACTTAAGAAAGGTTTAATTATCATTTTCCGTCCTAAACTTAAATTTTCAAATACAATGTCGAGAATATCGAGGAATTAACTGTGGGCAAACTTTAATGTATCCATAGGAGGATGAATCATTGTTGAAATCAAGATAAAATAATTCGAGGAAAATGGAGGGTTGTCATGTCTCAAAAGCCGCAGAATGAAGTGGGCAATGATCTCCGCATGCAATCCTCCCCGGAAAAAAAGTTGTTCTTAGTTTTTGGCTTTTGGTATTTTTTTTAATATACTTAACTTTAATGTGGAGAAATTGTTCACGAGTACACCGAGAATATCGATTAACATTTCTTTGAAGGGAAATTTGAGGCTGCTTAAGGCTAGGGGTGGAAAAAGTGGGGTGCGCCTCCAAAGATCGTAAGATCCCCAACTACTTTTGCCCCAATTATAGATCTACCCATTAACATGCCTTTGTTTGAAGATATTTGCACATGATCTTAGCCAATTGACCCCTCTAGCTTCTTCTTATTATATATGTTTAGCTAGGGTTTGGCGCATGTCCAGATACAGTGCAAAAAAAGTGCTCCTTTTTATTTTCCAGACGTGTATTGATGAAGTTTACATGCTTCTCGAATGTTATCATTTTTTAGTTACCTTCATGAAGGATCGGAGAGTGAAAAAGAATATTTTGTTTAGTAAAATAAAAGATTTTATTCTGCCTTCATGACATTCGTTTCAACCCCCTCTCCAAACAGACAGCTCATTTGTAGAAGCCAAATAATATTTATGTCATTGCTTTGTCCCAAGACGAAGAAAGTCCTCGCTCCTTCATTACTATCATTGTGGTAATCATAACGCACCAACCTCCCTTTTGACTAAGAGGATACAAGTTCATGACATATCAATACTTATATACGCCCCATTGCTTATGAGTTCTATTATCCACAAACTTCTCGACACAATGAACTTTCTAATTTTCTTATCATGATTTAGGCCAAAACAAAAAAGACGTAAGGCGTGGTCGGAAAGATAAACCTCTTATACAGAAAGAGCCACTGATTTCACTATTGCCGTGGTTCACTTTCCATGACAATAATTCTATGCAATATCTTTTTTTCTATCGACACTATTTGAGACGTAAATTGTACAATGCGTTCAGACGAAAGCCTTTTACCCCCAGTACAAGCAAATGGCTAGTTAAAACAAGAAAGTAAAGTGGTAGGTTTTAACCAATGGAAATCGTGGAATTATAATAATGGCATGAAATGGGTTCTTCGATCTGACCACCTTCTTTTTCCTACGTGAGAAACTTGGCCAATCTTGTATTTTCTCCCTCCCTTTAAAGCTAGCCAACTTCGAGTTGGATAGGGAAAGGACGTGAAGGTCAAACGTATGGCTGTCCTCCTCCTTTTGTCTATCACGATAGATATGCATATACAGAATAGAATTCGATCCCTCGTCAACTAGCTTATTAGTTAGTCAACCAAGGGACCGATTCCTTCAAAACTTCGTGCCGTGTGCGTGGCTACACAACTACCGACGACACAATTGAAGTCGCCACTACAAATCTCGGAGTAAATGCCCTTCAAGAGTCATGCATAATAATGTAGGTATGGAGACAAGTACTTAACCATGTCTATAATTGGATGTAAGAAATGTTGATTTCGTGTTTCAACACAACTAGGTTTATAGTAAGGCATAAAAATAAGATACGATACTATATGCGTAAATCATATACTAATCAACTTTTACAAAATGATTATTGCATAAGTGGAGAAATATCACTTACTATATGTGATTAACCTAGGCTTTGGCTACGAAATGGGAAATAGCGATCAGTTCCCATTGGAAATCAAGCATGTTTTCAAGCCTCGTCTCTTAGTGGAGTAATTGGATGGGAGGTCCATCAGAAAGCTTCTACATGCAATAAGGTCCCCCCAAAAGCATCACTCCATTTTCCGATGTGTAATTTTGTATTGGGGCGGCAAATAAAGCATAAAGAGACAGAGGAGAGAAGGGCATGTTCATACACCTTTGCACAAAAACAAACTCTTGAGTCATTACAGATGCATCATCTGAGCCCGACGACAGAAAGGGAGTTATGTGGGGGGGGGGGGGGGGGGGGGGGCGGGGCGATACATGGTCATAATTTTCACTTGCTCGTTCATTTTTTTTTTTTTTGTCATAAATCACGAGCAAGATATCTGCTCTATACAAACTTTCCTGCCTAGTAAAGGAAAGGATTGTTGTGGTCATAATCCGTATGTAATCAGTTCCCCCTCCCCCCCCCCCCCCCCCTCTTAATATTTCCGCAGTAGAATACTGCGGCCTCGGCCTTTTCATGCACGGACAGCCAGCCGTTTCCACTCGACCAAACGCTGTAAGAAGTCCATGACCTGCAGTTTGACATTAAGAGTTATTTAAGTGTCATGCTACTTTGATAAGAGGGGTGTGGTTTTGTTTGGGGGGGACTTGCCTCGGCGGGTTCTTGCAAAGAATAGGAAGCGCTGGTATCCCTTGGGAATTTCGAGACAAGAATGCCAAAGCCTTGTCCCCTATCTCTGAGTATCTGATGTTTTTAGATTCGAGTCGCACCAACCACCCCCGGCAAAACACAGAGAGACACCGCAAATTAGCATATCTTTTTGGCCTCTTAAAGAACTGAAGGGAGGTACTTTTGTAGGTCCCTATAAAAGAAAAGATACCTTGAACGCATCCTCATCGGTCCGATCGTCTCCAATGTACAGCGGGAATACATCATCGCAATTGGCATATCCTGTGCACGCGTTAGAAAGTGAGCTCAAGCTTTCACCTTGAGGATGAATTTAATTGAGTATTTCACACTACTGAAAGGAAAAGATTGTTACCGAGGGATTCCAGTAAGAACTCAAGAGCCTTGCCCTTGTCCCACTTGATGGTCGGTCGAATCTCTAGCACCTAATCGTGCAATAAAACAAGGTTGTCTATGTCATTGTAGGGAATAATGCTAAGAAAATCTAGTAGTCACCTGAGACCGGTGCTCACTTTCCTTCCCGGAGTCAGCCGCAACTTCGGGTAGTTCTTCAGAACAGACCGCACTTGTAGTGCCAGTTCATCCCACTTCTGGAATCACGAAATTTCATTCCGAGTTTGTCAGTATAGTTTTGGCTGTTCGATCTGCCGATAAAAAAAAAAGAAATACTTCTGAAGTACTGAGTTGACAGTACTGTACCTTCTCCTCGACGCGACGGAAATGAACTGATACGCAGAACTTGTTGTTTTCCACCTTGGCTCCGGGAGTCGATTCTGTTTTCTCCACCAAAGCCTGGTAGACCTCGTCGATCATCGGGAGGAACTCGCTCGCGGGCTGGAAAAGGAATCCCTTGCTATTCTGGACAGATAATCGGAAACTTTCTCAGCTTTGGTTTTTGTTTTCATGTCAAATTGATCTTAACATTAGTTCCCGGTGGGAGTACTCACTTTCTTATGCTTGGAACCTCTCGTCGGCCCCTTGATGTCCATCCCATGACTTCCGGCATAGTACAGCTCTGCCAATTTCACGAAGCCATACACCTTGTCTCTGCACCTCCCGCTCACGATGGCCGTGGGGAAGCATTTCGCGAGCCTCTTCACGGTAGCTCTCATCTGATGAAATGAAATGAAATGATTTGGCAAAAAGCAGAGGAGTCGACTAACGTCGGGCTATTGTTCCAAGATCCTTGGGGTTAAAAAGATTCAGAGCGAGAAAAGTGATTAACCTTGTCGGACATGAAGGCTCTGTCAGGATCATCGACGATCGGGGAGAGTGTCCCGTCATAGTCCAGGAACATCACTATCTGTTTCCCTCTCGATGCGTCTATTATCTGTTCAAACATATCCAGAGCAGACGGATGCTCCAACTGCAAAACAGCAAGAGAAGCAACAAAATACGGTGATTTCGCGAATCTTGTTGATCAAGAGGTCAGGGGCATTTTATTAAGAAAGGGTGGAAGGGCGGCAGCGGACCATCCGGGAGGTCTGCTCAGTGACAGTGGCTCCCACACCCAAAGAAGGGGTAGCAAGGACGTGAGTAGGGGAAGAGGCTCTCATGGATTCTACCCATGCGTTGATCCTCTGGGCCCCATTAATGTCGAGCTTCTTGAGAAGCTGGAGGTCCTTCCTCGAGATTGAAATGTACCCGGTGATGGGAGCAGCCGGGGGTCTCTGAAGACCAGGGCGTGCGGCCACGAAGGGAGAGGATTCACCGGAAACCGCCGCAACAGTGACCGCCACCCCGATCCCTGATGCAGAATCTGATATGAGAGCAAGGTTCTGATTCGTCATCGCGGGATGAAAAGTTGATGCACGAATCTGGGAGAGGGAAGGGAGAAAGCGGAGAGGAACGAGGAAGGCGAGGGAGATAAGACAAGAGCCTCGGAGGCGTAGTGTGCTCAGGGAAAGGTTTGAGCGGGGAAGAATAGAACGAGGCAAATGTCCTTTTTATAGTTGAAAACCAAGCACAACCTCGACCCCACCGCCCACCACTCCCAGTCCTCCTCACACGGCGGGAGACCCACCCGTGTAATAACAAATGACATGACTCGTAAATCATGATACTTTATACATTACATAAATATATGTTATATACTTGGCTTCTCAATAATTAGTTTCTAAAAAATAAAATAGGTGAATTGAGTGCTTGTACTGTGTTTCTGCCAATGGATGCAAAACTATCAGAGATTCAGTGAGCATAGGCCATACCCAACTTCGTTTTCACTAAAGAAGAGGGGACAAAACCATGTAAACAAAGGGGAGTGACATTTAGATCGACCCATCTGATCATTCTCGTGGATCAAGAATAAATAATTGTCGGATCTTAAATCTCAGTGCAGCCTCGCCTGTTTATGTGATGTCTTTTATTAAATTGGTTTTCTTATTAAAAGTAGCCCCCATTATATGCACTTTGGATGATGGAAAAAAGAAAGAGATTTACTTTAAACAGATGGGATGAACAATCCAGACCCTTCATCTTTGCTTTAACTTAAGATTAAACAACAACAACATAATAATAACATGACTAAACTTACACCCATGTTCACGTGTCATGGGACACATGCAATATGATATGACCCAGTATTTCATTTGGGGCATGCGTCCCAGTGCATCCCATACCATCCTTACCTTTTTTCCATCTCATGTTAAATTTTATCAAACTATGATCAAAACTTTGAACAGGAAGTTTTTGGTCCAATGTTCTCAAAGTTCCCATCCACTTAGCGAGAGCGGTGTCTCTCGTGAATTCCCCCCAAGCACATCGTGGAATAAGTAATCAATGACACGGCGGGATTTAATTTTGCTTTTACGTTCCTCGTGCATGTGAAGATTCTGTTCAATCTATGACGTATTTTTCTGAAATGTTATGTTAACAAATGAGCGTATATTTCAACCGTGTTAGTATGTTTTCGTAATTGCTTCTTGGGTTTTGTTTTCTTTATATGTATTTCTGTACACGAATGATTGAAACCCAATGCCCCAAAGGCATAAATTTAAGACTCCGTGACCTTCAAACATACTTGTAATAGGGAGGCTGCTTGTTATGCTTGTGAACACCTTCTAACATGCATCCTTTGGAAAGTTTGGTATTCGGATCTTCTGATTAATCCAGACTCGACTGCATCTGGGTCTACCAACTTGGGATATCTGTATTCCCAAGTTTCAAACCAGAGACATTGGTTAAGCGATACCAAGCCGCCGAGCGGTTGTATCAATAGTGGATTTTCTAAAACTATATATTCTTTTCCGCCGTTTCCATCTTGCCAGAAATCACATGAAGACTCGGCTGCAATAATTCTTAAAAATATTTAATTGGAAATTGGAAAAATAAAAGTTAAAAAGGCAAAGAATATGTAGAAAGTCAAACGTGTTCCACACCTGAGGCTTGGAATTACTTTTCCAATGCATCTATTCCTTATATTATCTTTCCTCTCTATTCTTATTTTTTGAATTCAATTCCTCGTTTATTGAATCTCTTTCCTAATTTACTCACCCAACTCAGATTAGTAAAACAAATATTGTGCATACATCGGTCTGTGATTACGGTTTGGATCTATATGCATTGAATGAATGAAGAAGTCCCACAGATTCAAAGGTTTTCCCCAATCTTTCACACCTCATTAAATGAATAAACCCCATCTCTCCCAAAACAAATAAGTACAACAAATATGATGTTATTTATAGTAAAAAAGGAGTTGAAGAGAAGGGTCCCCCCCCCCCCCCACACACCCCTCCCATTGATATTCCATTACCTTTTGAGACGCAAAACGCCCCCTGAAATATGTTGAAGAGCAAAGGGAGGAACAAGCCGTCTTTACCTAACTAAAATTTTGACAATCCAAGATCCAAGCTCTCGTAAAACCAGCTGCTGCCTCTCTCTCTCTCTCTCTCTCTCTCTCTCCCCCTTTGCCCACCTTTTTCCTCCCTCGCATGGAGAGGGGGAACCTTCCCGTGCATTCCTTTTATCCCGGTTTTTGTTCGGTTCTCAATAATGTATTCGTTTTTAAGTGTTAGTTGCAATGCTCCTACATTGAGGAGAAGAAAGGAAGAAGTGACGCGAGCCAACCTCGTACAAAGGGTTGATCGCGAAGTGAGCGGCCACGATTCGATCTCCCCAATTCCTTTTAGCTTTTGCGAACCCTTTCTCGAGGAGAAGACAAAACCGAACCAACCACCCGCAACGGCATTCTCGATTCATAAAGCTTTCTGTGGGACTCTCTCTTCATCAGTTCCTAGTCGGTTATAATGGTAAAATAAATATATTCGAAGAAAGTGGAGAAATACTTGACGAGGACGGCAAAAGAACCAGGTTCTGTTGATGTGGATTATGACATTCCTCTGACGAACTGCATGATGTTTCCATCCCAAAGACCCGAATTCATGAGCATGTGTCCTTGTTAGATAGGATGGAAGTGATCGTACCAGAGTTAAGGCGAACAACAGCTCATTGTATTGAGCGGATGTTTGGGGCCTGTCTCCCATTGTTTTCCCTTATAACTATGAGAGAATTTCTTTAAATTTATTAGGTTTCTTTTGTTTTCTTATATTCCAATTTGTCCGAAGTTTTCTCCAACTAAACCACCTTTTTCGAGTACAACTGTTCGAGGTCCATCTATGAAAGCCGTGATTTACGGGTGAGTTTGTCGCTTGCTCACGTTCGGTAGTCACTGAATGTGTATGATGATCGTATGACACGACTAAAGATCTTGCTGCATGTGGGATGCGATTAAAATTTTGTTCCCGTGCCATTATTATGTAACTCTCAAGATTATAAAAGAACGATCATTTTGTAAGATAAGTCCCCTGTAAAACTTACCGAAATAGGTAAGTCCTCGCCGGTTGTCGAACATATCGATGTATTACGGTTCAAGAGACTCCAGATAGATAGGGGAACACACTTTGGCATCCAATTTTTGTTATTTGTTTTGAAGAATATGTATATATACGCTTCATATTTGTACATATATTCGTCCGCAATCTATATAAATATGAAACTTCTTGGATGTAGCCGTTCGGCATTACTTTTGATGTCAATTTTCAATGTAAAGCTAATCACATTAGGAAGAGTTTTATATTGTATCCAAAAAGTGAAGTGGACTAATACATGAGACGTAGTAGCACCTAAAGGGGAAAAAAGTTTCTTATATTTTATGTTTATATTTATTTTGTTTTCTTAATTCATAAGCCAGACATGTGAAACACCAAATCAAACTCGTTCCGACAATCCGACCCGAATATACACTCGGATTTTATGGAAATCAATCCTCGTCATTTCCTTTGTTATCCGAAAGTAGGTTAGTTAATGTGAACACCAAGATTATATGAGCAGGGAAGAGATTCCTCCTCATTAGCGAAAGAGAATATTGGCACCCCCCCCCCCCCCCCGGGATAATTAATTTTACAGGGAACATATAATTCATCACATGCGACTGATTCAATTGGTAGGGCAATGTCATTCCTGTCGGGAAGTGTTATTTGTTTTTCTTATTTCTTGGGAGGGAATAAGTTTCTTTTGTTGTTAAACTACTTAATTTAATCGACTTCCAAGACCCCGGAATCTTTCCTTTCATACTATAGGGACTTTTGAAAAGAGAGCCCCAGAGCAGAAAATACTATGGCAACAAAACGCGCGGGCCAATCGTCGTGTCACGTTAATATATCACCGAATGTCTTGTGAGTATTTATTTATTTATTGTACACATGAACACGTGGTTGTAGACCATTGAACAAAAGAGAAACAACGACAAAGACCGAAAAAAGGCTCACTGGTGAACATGGACAGAAAATACAATCCGACGTTGTAATAAAATCGAAAAAGGTTGACTCGGAAACCTGAGGTTTTTCTCCCGAGCTTTTCCTTTTGTTAAGAGCTGTTTGACTTCTTGTCAACTTGTTTCTTTCCAAGAAATTTCACATGGAATCCGAGGAAATCAAATCAAGATCTCGGCCTATAAACCCAACAAGCACAACTTGGTTAGGCACCCGAACGAAATTCCATGGAACATGACGATCTTTTTGACTAGAAAACGAATAATAATTTCATTTGTGAGGATACGCCGTCCTTATTAGAACTACAGGAAAGAAGACAATGAAGTTGAAGAGGTTCTTACTTTCTAAGTTACTGTTGGATTCAAAAGGAATAAATGAGACGGATGAACCAAAATAACGGCAAAACTCACCCCCCCCCCCCCCCCACCCCAACTATCTGATTATTCCACATGCTAAAGAAAATACAAAAGTGGGAGGGCACTTTCGGTCGTGTTTTCGAAGTAGATGATTTGGAATATTAGAGACGCATCCACGAACATGCATTTTTCTTTCCTTTCATCTTTCTTTCTGTGTTTTCGGGGGGGGGGGGGGGGGGGGGGTCGGTGGTGGAGAGTCTTCTTTTGTCTTAGTCTCCTCAGCCACTTCCTCTCGATTCCAACAACACAACAACAACAGCAACAACAGAAGAGAAAAGCATGTTACATGTCGGCCCATCTTTCTTCGACAACCCATCACCTCCCCCCTCCCTCTCCCGCGTCTGATTCTTAATCTTACAACTACATTCCGAACCTAATTTTTTTGTTTTTTTGCGGAATTTTACTGAGAAAAAAAACGAGTTTTGTGCCTAATATAAGCGATTTCAGAAAAATTATTCCCAAAAATACCAATTAAAATAGGCAGCGATAATGTTCGACTCGTGAGTCATCGCTCCATTAGACGACTTGCCTATTTCGTTCACAAAGTCGTAGTTTTAATTACATCGTCTTTCTTTAAAATATACAAATAATTAAAATATTAAATCTAAATTAAAAATAAAAAATATTATTTTCATAGTCGCTTTGTAAATAAAGACACGTAGGTCGGTACTTGAAGTTACGACACTACAAGTTTGCTTTCAGGAAATGTTTTGTCTCTTTGGCTATCTCACTCGACTTTTTTCCAAATCCCTGTTATTTTGGTGCAAAAACAAGGTGCCCCAGTAACTGTACTCGTGCCGACGACGATGGACGTTCCCTTCCATCATGGCTTTTCTTTAAAGCCAGGATCCCACCGTGTCTGTAAGTTGATCCATTTCGTTTATATAGAAACTCGCAAATGAAATAATCGAAGTTGGACAAATAAAATAACAAAAGACCGATGTTGGCTTTGAAGTGGCGACAGGAGGGGTCGTCGGATATCGAAGCCAAGCACGTAGCCCATTGTTTTCTGTTCTTGGATGTTGCTTTTCTTTTGTGTTTGCTTTCCTTTTCTTTTGCGTCGCAATCAAAGGTGATTTGCATTGTCATATGTATGATAATAAGACTAAGAGGTCGCCACCATTCAATACAATATACATTTTGTGTGTCATAGATACACACAAAGAGTAGGCGTGCTTTTTACAGGGATAACACCATTTGACACACACGTGCCTTCTCTCGAACCATAGAAATAAGTCGGCAAAGCCGGTCGAGGTCAATTTTAGCCAAAAAAAAAAAGCAAAACAAGATATAGTGTCTCTTTAATGCGTCCTTTTATATATTAACCTATAGTTCCTAGGCTAAATATCGCAAGCCCCTCATGCGTCGTTGATGCGATATCCTTGCAGGCGCCCGTTTCGATACTCTCCCATCACTTTTCTAATTTATCTTCTCATCG
This sequence comes from Melastoma candidum, assembly GCA_023653495.1. Taxonomy (NCBI): domain Eukaryota; kingdom Viridiplantae; phylum Streptophyta; class Magnoliopsida; order Myrtales; family Melastomataceae; genus Melastoma; species Melastoma candidum. Next base: position 18,634,044 of record CM042882.1, read on the forward strand.
GATTGGATTTCAGACAACGAAATCTTCAGTTAAGAGGAGGAGGAATCACCATCATCCTCATAGCACTTTGGCATAGAAAAGTGAAAAGAACAAAGCTTAAGGGAAAAGAACTATAAATGTAAAGATAATCTTTTTTCGTTTTCTTTTTTGGATCCAAGATAAAAACCCTCCTCTTCCCCGTTTCTTCTGTACGGTAATGGGAAGACTATAGCGAGAGGTTTTCTACTCAATAATTGAACTCACGAAACCGTGTAAGCGAAAAAGCATTTTGTCGTTGTTATAAAGGCGCATCCGCTACAGACACGTCGATGTGGCGGCATCTTAAGGGGGCACGAGAAAAGGCTCGCGAATGAGATGACACACATGCGATTTGGCTTTAGCTTTCATGGACATTCGATAATTTGAGTGATCGTGATGGGTTGGAGTGGTTGGAGGGGCCCTTTCCAACATAGATCCAAGTCGGCATTAAGGAATTCCACGAAGGGCTGCATCCCCTTATCTCATTTCTTTATTGATATAGATAGACCGATAGATGAGCCAAAAATAAAGAAACAAATAAAAAGCAAAGATGAAATTGATCTATCTTCCATTATTTTTACCTGTTGGCTCTCCCGGAAAGGTAATCGATATTTTTAACATATCGATGATGGAGTTGTGTGGGTCGCGCGTGACATTTTGTCTGTATTCCATGGTGGGGTCATTCGGACGATTGAATTTCAAACTTTAATTACAATCTGTATATCTTAAATTAATCACTCTTATTATTCTTAATCCCACCTTCTTTTTGCTTTATCTGATCTAAAGTTTGGCCTTATACAAAGGTAACCATTTAATAAATGAAGATATGAATTCGTGGGGTCGCCGTAATTTCGGGACCATTCTCCGGTTGTTTTAGAAAAATATTGACTTGCCGACGGGGGGTAACAAGGAGTTCGCGCCAAATGATATAATAAGGTGTATAGGCGTTCAACCATGCGATGATGAGTGCAGATGTCTTTTGCACATCTTTATAATTCAAAGTGCACTGCATGCCCAACACACGAGCGGGAAGGTAGTCGACTGCGTCATGATTATTTGACGCCAGATGAGTATTCTTAGTTGTCTGAACGAGCACTTAAAAAGCCCACGCGGCATGTTTCATCTCCTAAGAGATGAAAACATCAATTGAACATAGGAATATCAATCTTTCACTTCGAGAGGAGACCGATTTCTTTAAGGCCCGAGCCAGAAAGGAGACTTGACAAGCAGATTGAGACATTAATGGCCTTAATCTCTTCGGGGAGCATGTGATTCCCATTTTTTTTTTCTTGGAGAGTCCCGAACTACCGACATGCCGCCTAATTGCTGACATGATCTCACATATTTGTTTCCAAACCCCCTCGTACCATTCGATACATACTACAACTTGGCTTCGTCTTGTGATGCACCAGCTGATGGTGCTTGATTCGTCCGTGGAAATAAAAAAAAGGACTTGATTTTGCTAATACATTCATCTGGAAAGTTTACAATCCAACCAGTTTGGGATATGTGCATTGTATGTGCACGTTTCGAATGAAATGCATTGAACTTGTCCGAATTCTCTTCTATTGGAAACTGACATGTTTACCACTAACCGGCACAATTGATACTTGAATTTTGTCTTCGCTTGGTACATTTAAAATGATGATGAAGACAATGATGATCACCATAATTCAAGCGCTCAAGCTTAATAGTGAAGATAAGAGTGTCCGGTCCACAAAACTCTCGGAAACAGCATCGCGAAACCTCCCGAAAATGTTATTCTGTGTACTATCAACTACATGGTGGTTGGAGGTCGGATCTTTTCTTTCGAGCCAACCAACAAAAAAGGCGAAGGCCAAACTCATCCCTGCTGCAAGATGCTTATGCGAAGAAGCTATTGATGGTCAAAAAACATTGTGCAATTACTCGATCTTAGCACCCGAAAAGAGGAGAGCGAGAAGAAAAGATAAAGAATAATTGACCGACGCAACTGGCCCAATGCTCCGGGAGGAAGTAGGGGTTTTTAATTCGAGACAGTACTTTCTTTTTGTCTTTCTAAATCACTTTTGCACATATGTCCCCGGGTGAGATGATTACGTCAAGGAATCTTTACCTTTCTTTAGTACAGCCATTCCTCTCCATTCGTTGAAGGCCAATTATATATCCCTCCTCTAACCAGAGAATCCCCACATGTCAAACGAATAGGGGCAAGAAACATACGTCTAGTACATTGTGGCACATGCATTTGGACGAGAATTAATACCTTCGAGAATAGAGGGAGGTTGAGGACATTGCGGATGGAGTTTTACTTCCCTGACAGAGTTCTCGCGATATAAAAAGAAGATCGGTGGCCGTCTATGTGGTTGAGGCTAGTATAATTGTTACTAATGATAATCGATTCCGGTCTACGAGGTGCAACGAAAAGATTCCGATTAAAGTAGTGCCGGTCGAGTTAGTCACGATACTGAGGCCTGTGGATCAAAGACACACACACACAACGGGGTCGAGTAGAGTCATTTATGTGAGGAAGGTGATTAGAGAATGGTGAATTGGTTATTACTATGGTGTAAATGAATAGGACCGTTGAATTGGTTATTACTATGGTGTAAATGAATAGGACCGTTCGCGAACGGTTTGAGATCGAATTGTGAAAAGCTTGAGCTGAGCTCGATTATAAACGAGCCGAGTTCGAGCTTGAGTTATTCTTTTAACAAATGAGCCCGAGTCCGAGCTTGAAAATAAACTGCCCGAATAGCTCGCGAGCCTAAATGAACCTTATGAATTTAATATTTTACCAAAAACATTAGTATTATTAAAATTTATTTTAAAATTTCATATTAATAATTTTAAAAAATTACTTCGAGCTCGAATTCGACCTTCATGTAAATAAAGAAACTCGAACTCGAGCCCTACTATCTCAAATATTATCGGTTGTCATTTGTAAAGCTACCGATAGGCTATAAGTGACCACATCGCCGTTGAAGCCAGGAGGGCTGTTAGGCACTCGGTCCAGGCATACTGGTAGTAGGTGAGACATGAGGCTACCTGTCTCCGAGCTCAAGCCCAAGACTAGTAATATTTGGGCTCGGCTCGTTATTACTGTGATAGGAGGAAGTCTTGCAATCGGACAGTCATATGGCCGGTCGGGGAAATCAGGTCCATTTGTATAGGCGTAATTGACCCGACCCAAAATGGTTGTGCTGAGATCCGGCCCATTATAAGTCCTGATAGGCGATTTTTTATGCAGGGCCCTACAAGGCCCATAAATAAATGGGCCGAACCCTCCTTTTCCGTCGTCCGTCTGGGGTCTTCCTAATCCCAGCCCCGTTTTCTAACAACCGAATAGCCCCGACAACATCGGATAATGGCAGGAGGCACGTCGTAATTATTCTTCGTAGCAACTAATTGAAATACTCCCATGATATATATATATATAGAAAAGGAAAAGGTAAGACGTGTGTTACTCCGTCCCTCGTGTGTGTCTGTTCGTCGCCAATAAGTTCCGATGAGATTGGTATTGTTGACGACGTCGACCAACAAGACGTGAACAAAAAAAATATTGTTCTGTTTGTTTTATTTGTAAAGTAGTTTTTCTGATTGTACAGTGATTTGGATGGAGATTTATCCAACCGACCCACCTCGTAAACTTTCAATAATAAAAATATCATTGTGTTTTTATTGTGTGGACCCCGAATGAAATCCAGTGCACTCTTCTTCTTCTTCTTCTTTTTGTCCTCTTATTTGTTCAACGTGTGTGAACGTAATGCTACCTTAATTCCCCAACACGAAAACTAAAGATATAAAGGAAGCCAAGCAACTTCCAAGAAATTGTCTTGTGGGGCGCGTCAGATTCTGAATTTAAAAAAAAAAAAAAAAGTTGGACAAAAAAGGGAAGGAAAGACACGGCCAGTCTGGTCATATATATATAATGAATTTGGTCCTTTGGTGCATGCAGAGTTACTACGGTTTTTTTTTTTTTTTTTCTGAATCCATGGCAAAAGAGAAGCCCTAAAAAACATTTGGGAAATTTGAGGGCACTCGTAGAATGAGGATAAGTAAGATAAACAACCCTTTTTATCACCCAAAAAGCAGGTTTATGTACAATTTATATTCAGGATTTAAGGTAGTAAATAAAACAAATGACTGGTTCTGTGATAAATATCAGCCTCACCAGGTTCTAACTGGTGGTCATTTAGAAGGAGTGGGGGAGGGGAGATCCAAAACTGATTTCCTTTTTTTTTTTCTTTTTAAAAAAGAAACCTCTTAAAGGTTTAAAAGATAGGGAGGAAGGGAGGGAGGGAATCCGTGGACGACATGATTCTTGTGCAAAGAAACCACACGCTGCTGTGGTGGTGTGGGGGGCCCTCCTTGAAAATGTGACTATATATATGAAGGGAAAAATATTGAGGAAAGCATACATGATAAACACAGTGAGAGGTGCGAGATCCATCCTTCCTCTGCCTGTCATCTCCCTCTCAAACTCCACTTCTTTCTTTCTTTCTTCTTCTTCTTCTTGCTTTTCTTTTTCTTTTCCGGAGTTGTCTTTGTTTAGTTTTGAAGGCAGGTCGGGAGAGGGAAAGGGAGTTCCTTTCGTTTTAGTCCTGCTCCTCCCTCCTTCCCTTTTCCCAGTTCTTTCTTCTTTTTTTTTTTTTCTTATGGGTCATATGCAGGGTGGGTGGGGGAGGTCCCTTTTTTAACTTATAAACTCCTCCCCTTTTTGCTAGTTTCATCTTGATCCTCTTTTTTTATTCCTTTTTGTTGTTGTCAAGTAACAGGCAATTGTTATCCTCTTGGAATTTTTATCTTTTATAAGGTGAAATAAGCATTTTTTAAACACCCCTAAAAGAAAAGGAAAAAAAAAACGAGTGTGATCAGATGTTAGGGACTGTGGATTTCTACAGTGGTTGCGGCCGCGGCTCTGCCCGGGTTTTCTCCGATCCATTCGACGAGGAACTCATGAAAGCGCTCGAACCTTTTATAAAGAGCGCTTCCACCCCGCCAACCTCCCCATCGTCGGCACATCATGTCGCGTTACCTTCCGATGAGTTCCGCCCGGGCTTCGAGGGGAACAGATCCATTGGCCTCAACCGCCTCACCCCTGCCCAAATCCTGAGGATCCAAGAGGAACTCCAGCACCAACACGAGCAGCAGCTGGTGGTGGATGTGGCCGATGGTCACACGAGCCGAGATGTGGAGGCTCATGCTGGGGATTCCTCGAGAGCCAACAAGTTGTATCGGGGCGTCAGGCAGAGGCACTGGGGGAAATGGGTGGCCGAGATCAGACTTCCCAAGAACCGAACCAGGCTCTGGCTTGGCACCTTCGACACCGCGGAGGAGGCTGCCCTCGCTTATGACAGGGCCGCGTACAAGCTCAGGGGTGAATTTGCGAGGCTGAATTTCCCTGACCAAAGCTATCAGCATTCCCAGTCCGATGAATTTAATCCCCTCCACTCCTCGGTTGATGCCAAGCTTCAGGCGATCTGCAAGAGCTTGGCCGCCCACTCTGAGAAACAGGAGAAAACAGGGGACCCCTGCTTTAGTTCATCTAAAATCGATGCCAATCATTGGTCTAACGAGGAGATGGAGTTTGATCATGCAGGGACAGGAATCAAGGGAGAACGTGACTCCGACTACTGTTTCCCGAGTCAGGACACGTATTCCGGTTACATGGTTTCTTCGCCGATTTTTTCAGGCGAGCCACCACCGACGGTGGCAGGGTATTCATTAACTGAATCGAGCAACAGCCTCTTTGATTTCGCTCGCCCAAATTATCCAGATTGGGCATCGCTGTGATATTTCCATCCCCACAAGAATGCTGTTGGCTGAATCGTACTTCTCTTCTTTTGTTTTAACTTTTAGGACTTAAAGTCTTTTAGAATGAGCATGTCGGATGGGTAGTGTGTATCCGTGGATGTGTTTTGGTCTCAACCGGAGTCCGCGATGTGGTTTTCAATGCTCGCTGAACCTCCGCCGGTCAGTGTTGTCTAGTCTAGCAAGCGCTTGAAGATCGATCTCGTTCCGGTCGTGCCCGGTAAATATTTGTGTCCGGCTCGACAGAAGGGAAGGATTTCGGTCTCCTCAACCGCTAAGTGTCCTGCTTTTGTTGCAGTTTGTAGTCGTTGTACATGCTTTGCTTCCAGTATGTCATATGTACAATAATTAATGATCAAATTTTATCAGTCTTTGAAATCGACGGTGACTTTCAGTAAGTCCATACAACCAACGTTAACACCATGATTAATGAATATAAATTAATCGATATTAGACTCCGAAGTTTTTCAATATTTTTATTTTGGTCAAATTATCAATTTCAAGAATTTTATTTTATATTTTATTTATACCAACTCTGTTATATCAAATATATCTTTCGGCTGACGTGGACCGGACGGAAGCAACGGAATCTGACATCACCACGACGAAGTTTGAGTCGGCGACTCCAAGATTTTTCATGTTTTACTCTAAGTTAATTATTGTTTTTTCAATAAAAAAACCGTGAAATCAATTTAGGGTTTTAATCAAGCCAACTCTCTTCTAGCGAACCCACATCCTCCCCCTCCGGGGCCCGTCCATCCCTCCCCTGTCCGGCGTCCGGCCCATCACCTCCGGATATCCGTCCTGTCCTCCACTGTCCGGCGTCCGTCCGGCCCTCCACTGTCCGACGTCCGTTCCCCCATCCCCTGTCCGGCGTTCGTTCCCCCGTCCCCTCCGACGTCCGTCCGCCCATCCCGTCTTCGGTGTACGTCTGCCGGCCCATCCCCATCCGTGCCGATCTGTCTGCCCATCCCCAGCCTAGTTGTAAGAAATTTTTTTGGCTACTTTTAGATATAAATTAATTGTTATTTGTATTTGGCTATTTTTACACATAAATTAACTGTTATCTATTTTGTGTTAGATGGATGTTCAGATGGGTAATCTAATCTTTCACATTGGAGGGACGTTATGCCTAAGTGTTAGAGTGTGTTATGTAGGTGGTAAGGTTGTGAAGTTTGATGGTGTGGATGTCGATAAAATTGGTTATTTTGTTATAAAGAATCTGGCTAGGAATTCAGGATATGAGCCTATAAGAATGTGGTTTGCTAAGCCTGATTGTAGTCTGGCAAATGGTTTGACAGAAATTTTGATGGATTTGCAAGTAGGAGAGATGATTACAATGTCGTTGGAAGCTAAATCTATAGACATTTACATCGAAGGAGATGAGAGGAATGAGAACGTTACCGGGGAGGAGGGGGGGATCATGAGGAGGAGGTTCAATCTATGGAGAAGGACGAGGTAGTGGAGATAGAGGGTTATGTTGATGCTGAAATTGAATCTGATTATGTTGCTTCTGATGATGAAATAGTCGAGGACATTGGGGATGATGATCGGGGGCAATGTAGTAGACTGAGAAATAACATGTACAATCCGGAGTGTGATCATAAGGAGTTAGTATTGAGTATAGGATTGAGTTTTGATAGTCTAGAACAATTTAAAGAAGCTATCCAGGACTATGCGATACTAAATGGCGTGAACGTGCGATGGATTAGAGGTGACAGTAGAAGAATGGAGGTTTTTTGTTCCGAAGGTTGTCTATGGAAGGGTTTATGCCGAATGGTTACAAAGGGAGACAACAGTTTTTGACGTGTTGTGAAATCGTGCCATCTAGAACACAAATGCACTCGATCGACAAGCAATGGTGAAATGGTTGGCACGTGAATTTATTCGAATGAACCGTGCATTAGATTCAATGAAAGCTAGTGAGGTGATCGTTGATTTGAAGGATAAATATTCGATTGAGGTAAAAAAACACCAAGTGTATCGAGCTAAATGGCATGCGCAGAAGATTCTTAACGGGACCGTGGAGGAGCATTATAAAAAGGTTAGATTGTACATTGCTTATCTTAGAAAGAAGTGTCCCAATAGTACCTTCAAGCTTGAACTTGACATTGCTCCTAGTTTGGGTCTATTTAACACCTTTAAGAGGTTTTACGTGGGGTGGCCACCCTTAAGGCATATGAGTGGCCGCTAACCCCATTGGAAGGGGAAACCACATGGCCTGAAGCAGAATGCGAGCCAATTCAACCTCCTCCATTCAAAACAAGATCCGGAAGGCCTAAGAAGAACAGAAGGAAGGGTGCGGATGAGGATCTCAAAAATTTGACCAAGTTACCTAGAAAAGGGTTAGAGATGAGATGCAGCCAATGTAAAGAGTATGGCCATAACAAGAGGGGATGTAAACTTCCGTTATGATGATTCAATTTTTTTGTTTTTTCCATTTATTTCATTTACAATAGATATTACCCATTTGCCTTGTGCATTTTCAGGTTGGACAAATTGCTAGTTCATTCGACAAATGTGGCACTTCATCTGGTAAAATGATTCAGTTTTCTTTCTTACCATTTATTTCCTTTACAACAAATGTTACCCATTTACCTTGTGGATTTTTAGGTTGGACAAACTGCTTCCATACAAAACACTAGGGGCAGGGGCAGGGGAGGTGTCTCTCTAAGGGGTTGAGGTCGGACAAGTTTTCAAAAGTCGAGATTGACCGAGCAAATCGTTCGTCCAAACGATTCATATGCAATCGGAGGCGTGTCTTCCTCAAAGCAGCTACAACTTGGGAACTTCAGGAACTCAAGGATCAGTTGTTGTAAATTAGCATCGTTCTTGCGTTTTTTCTTTCCAGATTATTAGTTGTATGTCCATGTTGTATCTCCAGATGGTAGCTATTACTGGTTCTTTGTTTTCATTATGGTAAAACGGATTGCATTATGTCGTATTTCCATATTGTATGTCCAAATTGTTAGTCGAATTTCTGTTTAATAATCGTATGTTGTAATATTGCACTTTCAAATATGGCTTTTCAATATTCGACATTCAGAAAATATATTAATCTTGACAATTAATAAACGTGTCAGGATATAATTGAAAAAACAAACTTAGTTGAGGATAAAATTGATAATTTCGTGGGGAATAATTCTACAAGTATAGTGCTGTTAACGGCATTACCTTTCACATTAGTGCCATGTCGTTAAAAAGAGGGTGTGACAGAAGATATATTTAATATAACGAAGTTAGTATAGGTAGGTTGAAAAAATATCTATGATTTGGCCTTTTATTTTAAATCTTACCATACAAGATCCGTTTTTTTTTTTCTTTCCTTTTTTTTATTATTTTAACAAGTTGTGTGCATTGCATCATCATTCCAACGAGAGGGAATGAGAATAATGCTTTTCTTTCTAATAATCTTTTTGGCAGTTTATGCCCTGTTTCTAGGAAGGGATGGCCCTCCCTTTCCCCACTCCTGAATAAGATTGAGATCAGATTCCTCATCTGTTGTTATCTCAAGGGAATTCCGTGTTGCATGTTCATTTCTACCTGTCTTTCCTTTCTTTTCTTCTTTCCTTTTAAGCTGGTTGATTCAAGTTTGTTCACACGTCAATTCCTTTCTTCTTTTCTCCCACTTTCATATCTCTTCGTGCCGACAAGGACCAACACAACCACGATTGGCGCAAACTGTCCGTTTCCTTTGCTTGGTCATTTCCGGCCACCCTTCTTAGGACCAGTAATCTCGAGCGTGATCGAGTCATCGTTTACGTGTTGTCATGGTTGGAAACTTGTGATGGACTTCCTCAGGATATAACTTGAAATCATTAACGAGGGAATGTTGAGGGGGTACGATTCATTCGTCAGAACATCCCAAGGACAATCGACCTGTCCTTGTCATCCTAAACTCTACGCCAGAAGACCCCGCCCCGAATGAGCAAGAGGAGGTTCAGAGAAACAGCTACGTGGTCCTTGTCCTTGATCTAACAGGCCTTGAGTACGTGACCCTGGCTGCCTCACACTTTAGCCTTACATCCTCGTACATCTTCAGTGAAGCCTCCGAGAACTTGGTCAGTCGATCGAGGACCTTCGTCAAACTCGTCTGCATGCAGCTTAAGTTTGAAGCCACACAATCCTTGTCATCGTTATCTTTGTTCCTCTCCGCCCCTCCATCACCTCCCTCAACGGGCTTATGCTTCTTCAGGAGCTGGAGCTGCTGTTCCTTGAGATCGTAAAGATCTGAGAAGAAGTCCCTGATGGCGTCACTAAGTTCGGTTGATGGAAGTGCCTTCAACCCTGCCGACCATTCCCGGCAAAGTGAAAATATAGGCGGAGCAACTAGCCGGCGTGGGGACCAAGGTCGCCTGTGCTTGGACCGCTCAGGAGGCAGCACTATGCAGTGTTGGAGCCAGCCATTCAGGGATTCGACGTAAGATGTAAGGCTGTTTGTCCAGTTTGCAAAGCACAAGCCGAATTGCTCGATCTCACTGTGCAGTTGATCCATGATCCGGCGCTGAACCTCACTTGATGGGGCTACCGAAGGGCCTTCTGAATGGTATGCCAGTGAGATCGTGATGTACTGTGCATGATGACACTCGAGCATGGATTTCCACATTCTGATTAACCTGCATCATTGCATAAAAATTATAGCACAAACATTCTAAAACTACCTAAGAAGAAAAGATCTCAACTGACCCTTGTACAAGCTCCATGAGTTGCGGCAGTATCTCTTCATCCCTCATCTTCTCAATGCGCTTGGATATCAAATCGACGGAGTGGAGCGCCACGATTACTCGTGAATGGAGATCCTTTGCAACAACTCGTGTCTTGTCGATGTCAGGCCCTGTGCAGCCCTTTGCAAATTGGCGCTTGAGCTGGTCACACTTCTTATCGTACTCCTTCCTGATCAGCTCACTGGCCTGTCCCAAGAAGATAAATGGAATGACTAAACTGTAAAAAATGCGACTAATCAAAACAAAAAAAAAAAATGGCTCACTAAACTGATACCAAAATGCAGGTCCAGATACGACTGGCTCAAATTATCATGTTCTTTTGCTGGCAGCAATTTATATCTGACAATTTTACGTGGAAAGTACCTTTACTTCATCGTACAATTTTCTTTCCCAAGCAAACAACCTTTCCAAGGTTGATGAATGGCTTCCCGAAATCATGCAGGCCTCATCTACAAAATCACTTCCACTATCACTAGCGTCATCCTTTGGACCAGTAGTGAGGGGATTCCTGGACGAAGATGACCGAGATGAACATGACCTCTTCCATAATATCAATTTTGCTCCAACATCTCCAGGAACTGAAAAAGATTTTGTACAAACTATTAGTCCATTCAGGAAAGGGTGGTAATTTCATGACACCAAAACCAAAACAAGGTCAAAGACAAAAATTAGAAAAAAAGAGCCTCTTGTCGTGGTTTAAGTTCTTGGAACTCATACCATCCCCAAAGTTAAAGAGGTCAGCAATGTGATGCTAATGAAAGGAACAAGTTCTGGAACATGCACAAAATTAGATTTTCTTTCCAGAGCAACAAAGAAACTGACATGGCACATATGTCTCACTCCAAAAAACCCAGATGTCATCTTATTTGAATTTAGCATGTATACACAGGAGAAAGGTAGATGAACCAAAAAAAAAAAGGGAAAAGAAGGCCCTGTTGAGTATTGATAAGAGGATGCCTAAGGAATGTCAGTCCATTGAACTTTACTGTATTCAATTTAAGTGGTATAATATCAAAATCTTTTGGGTTGACATCAGCCAACAAAAATGAAAAGGTTCCGGCGAAATCTTGTAATCATCAATCACTAAACCAGCAAGAGCCCTGCGACCAACATCACTACAATTTCAGGAGTCCTAAAGAGTTATTACTGCAGTTTTTAAGAAATCTTGCATATGAAAATTTGAAATCTAAATGATGTAGAAGCTCACATATAGAAACTCAAATGATAATAAAAAAAAATTGTGCCAATCAAAATCACTCTGGTAGTTACGTTTAAATAACTCAACCGCAATTCAAGGGGTTGAAATTATGTACAATTAATACAAAAAAAAAATATTCATTCTTTCACTAGTTATGCATCTCCAACTTGGATTTGACTAAGTTTTGATGTGTCTCATGAAATAGACCAAAGCTGCAGAAGCACAAGAAACCATTTACACCACCTTTAGTCCCTAGAGAATGATAAACAGAAGCTACCCTCCATCAGCTTGAGTGAAAATCCACAGAAAATAGTGACTTCATCAGAAGGGGTCTCCAAAAGCCTCAGGTTTAGAACTAAGGAGCTTACCGGAATAAGTTATGGTAGGCTTCTTTCGACAGCAAACATGTTGAAAGGCTGCTAACATGGTCGTCGGAGATGGATGACCTAGAAGAATCAAATCACTTCTCTTAAAATGCTTGATACTGCCAGCACAGTTCATTGAAAACAACATGACTATGGTAATGCATAAGGAAACTTTTTTAGTCCTATACTCCATATAGCATCAAAATACAAGAAATTAACAACGTACCTTTTTCCTCAGGATATCCCACCCTGACTTTGTTTCCCTCAAGCATTCTAGAAACTTCCTTGCCTGATTCTGACACCTTGAAGAATTTGTGCTCGATATCCTTGATGCTTGAGAGAAAATCCTTCGCCCTGTGTGTAATGAACTCGGAAGGATCTTCTCTATCAGTGCAAAACTGTGTTGCCAGTAAAGGTCTCTCCTTCTCAGAGTTGGAATGTGCTCTTTGCAGACTATTAACAGGTGCATCCTCTCTGCACTCTGTTCCTAACTGATGCCCTGCTTCGGAACTAACTAATGCTACCGATTGATCAATCCTACTTCTACAAGATAAATCAGCAGCCTTAGGACACTGCTGAGCTGAAAATTTGAACACGGAAGCAGCATCATGAAAAACGTCACTTTTGTCTAAAATAACTTCTGAATCATCAGCTCCCTTGTCCTGAAGCCTCAACGACTCCCTCAGTTTTTCAAAGTCCATACCAAGCCCCACAGGTGACATAGACCTAAAACCTTCAGCATCATCAACAGGTTCAAAGAAGTCCCATGGTGTTCCGGGCTCAGGTGGAAGAGGGGGTGGCGGGGGCAACACAAAATCCACAGAATCATCACAATCCAAATATCCCGTCTTGCAACTGGGACTAAAGCTAACGGTCACGGAGGCCGCACTTCCATATCTCATAAAACTCATCCGGGTCTTGGGCTGTGAAACAGGGCTTCTACTATTAAATGGGGACATCACAAGATCAGCAGCTCCGGGTGGCGTCGTCGGAGATGGACAAGAAGAATGGGAAGGGGTCCTGTCGAGGTCAGTCGCCGAGGTCGAGAGAGAAGAACCCATCAACAACTCACTTTCAGCATACCTCCTAAGGGCTATGCCGAAACTCCTGAGGGATTGAACGTAACACCAATGTGCAGAAGCCAGGGCGCATCTAGACTCCACGGCTTGCCTGACGAAATCCTTCCTCGCCTTGCAAAGACACAGGGCCTCATCCCGGTCAATCTTAGAATTCCCAGAACCCATCGATGCTCCCCCCCCCCCTCTCGGTTCAAGGGTCTCGACCCAAACTAAAACACTCCCACGAACATCTAACCCCAAAAAATTCTATGACGACCCCGCAACTGCATGCTTCCGACAATGCCTATTCAGAATCGGCTTCGCTCACAGAAAAAGAAAAAAAAAACTTTAGGGACGAACCCGACTTCCATTTCAGTAAAAAAAGGCAGGAAACAAAAACCGAAAGGCCAGATCTTTGAACCTGCTGCCAACCCTCCCACTACTATTCACTTGAAGATGCAGCAAAAGGAAAAGGTGGGAATGGAACGACTAATTTCCGTCCGGAGTCGTCTCGTCTTCCCCCGAAAAAAAAATACGAATAAGAGAGGAGAAGGAAGGAAGGAAGGGGAAAGAGGAATTGAAAAGACAGAAGAGGGAGGGAATCTGCTGCTGTTGAATGACCGCAATCTCAGACAAATACAAAAAAAAAAAAAAACTAACCTCGTGTCTTGCGTCATTTTTGGCTGTCTTTCCACTGCTGCCCCCCCTTCGTTATCAAAAACAAATATTTTAAGACATCATTGTAACATTTAAAATGTACTAGATTTTGTAATGATTTTCAGTTTGATCATGTAATATTTTTAAAATATCTTTATCTCGGAGGAATCGATGGAGTTAGTGATGTGTCAGATGGTATGTATGTTGCTAAGTAAGATTGGAATACAGCTAAGTAGGTATTCGGCGTCCGAATGGCCATCCACTTCATCCCAAACAACACAATCAACTGCATAAATTTAGGGAGAACATGTGAATCCCACGATCCCAATCCACAGAAGAATGCGATTAATGTGATCCCACTTTCGTGACGCATGTTTTTTTGGATTTCTTTTTATGTAGAAAGAAAAGCTGAAGGACTTCCATTTATCCTCCGTTGAATTCTATACGTCTCGTGAAATTACAAGTTGCCATGAAGACGAGAGACACACCGTCCATAACCATGTATCAGAGATCATAGCTCATATAATGGTTGGTGAGGACGCTTGCGGTCGTCGTAGTCTGCCCTCGTGGCAGCTCGAGTGTAGCCCTTTCTCAATAGGCCAGGTCTCCTTCTACTGTTAAGCTCCACTTCCATGGAGAAGACCGAGCATACCGGCCTGTGGTCGGAGAACCGCGACTCGCCCCTGATGTATGATAACTGTTCGATCCCAGAACCGCTCCACAATATCCTATCGCACCTGTCAGGTAATTTTTTGAGCTCAAACGTTAATGCCGTCGTGTGTCTGAGGGTGCATTTGGAGGAACGGTAGAGGAAAATCGAACCCTCAAGTCGAAGTCCTTTAAGCTCACCACGCGGGGGTTCGGCGCTTCTTCGACTTTCCCGTCTCACCGGCATAACAATCAGAATTGCGAGAGTATTTGTAGGTAGGGGCAAAGAAGATTCGGCCCTCCTTGAATCCTCTGAACACTCTCCCTGCTTTCCTCTCCATGTTCAGCTGCAAGATTTATCGATAACCATGAGGAAAAGCCAAGATGAAATCCTTCTCTATGAAGATTCTCGTGATTGTTAAGATATAAAAATATAAACCAAGCCTCACCTAACAGCTTAAGCTTTTAGGTCGAACGGTAAGGTTTCTACATGGTATCAGAGCGGTCCTGGGTTCAAACCCCCGCGCACGCAAAAATCCCCAAATATAAGGCGAGTGGCCAAAAAGTGCCCGCCTAGCCTTGAACCAAGGGCTCAGAGCCAACGATGCCTGCCCGGTTCGGCTTGAAGGGGCGTGTTAAGATATAAAAATATAAACCAAGCCTCACCTAACAGCTTAAGCTTTTAGGTCGAACGGTAAGGTTTCTACAGTGATGACCTCTTTTGGTTAATCCCCAGTTGAAAACTAACCTGATCCCTCTGAAGCAAGGAGTCCCAGTCGTTGTCCTCCAACAAGTTTCTAGTCTATTCGTAACTCAATGACACTCGGTAGTTGAGATCACCAATCCAGATCACTCGACTGTTTCAGAAAGGGGTCGAAAATTAGCACTGTGAAGTTACGAGGGGGCCGAGTAGCTTGAACATGGTGTCCTAGGAAAGCAAGAACACATACTCATGATGGAGAATCTTCTCCGGATCACGACGGTCAGAACTCCGGCAGATTATCGGAAACTGGGTATTCTTGATTATCTCGGCTACATCAGCATTTCGTCCCCCTCCTTCTCCCCGGAAGCTAGGTGACTGCACACGAAGCAGAAACTGGTATTGTGCAAGGACATGCTCACGGATTTGCATCCCTGTATTTCATCAAGCACCCTAAATCTTACATGGCTCGGATAATATCAACCTCAACTTTGCCGGAAGGATCGATGCTCACTTTATTCCCGAGGCAGCCCATGATGCCTCTGCCGATGGATGTCATCCGGAGATGGCCAATGTGTTGAACTAGCTCCTTCCTCAGTCCTCACCCACACCGTCAGGAACAAACTGACCATTTGCTTGCTTGCCACCAGACGATACCGGCAATAACTGCACGGGTACGGCGAAAATGCAGAACTCAGTCTATGTCCCTCTCTCCCGGGAGTCTTTTCGTCCTCACAACGAATTTCCATGTTTTCCATATATCTTGGATGGAAGAGCTCCTGAGCTCGGGCACTATCGATGGGTCCAGAGTGCGTTGTGTACTCCATCCCGTGATTCCCTCCGCCGCCGCTGTGCTTCTTCCCATTCCTAGGGGTTTCCCTGTTTGGGGACTTGGGATCGGGGGTTGGATCGTGCAAATGACAGTTGCATGATTTAAGGGAGATGGAGTCGGCTCGGAGGTTCTTGGTGATGTGTTTGAGGGTTGGTTTATGAAAGTAATGCTTATCGTCGGAGGCAGGGGCGACGGAGTCGGTGCTGGTGGAAACACGGCCTGACGAATCGGAATCGTAGTTGGGAAGGTTGAGGGCTTGGTTTATGAGTAAGAGCCACTTGGAAGCTGGCTCATTGTCTTCGGCCACGAGGACGTTCCCAGCACTCAGCGGGACTATCTCCTGAAACCTAAGACCGCCAGACAAACCCTAAATCTCACAATAAATCCAAATTCTTGTAAAAAGACACAAACAAGTGCGAACAAAGTACCCAAAGACGTAGAGGTCAGTGGAGCCTTCGACTTGAAGGAAGTCCTCCAAGTTGAGGGAGGAAGTGGGTGTCCTCCCACCAACATTCCATGTCCCCACGAATACTCTGCAATGTTTTTCAAAGCTCCAATTATCCTGTTAACCGGAGAAAGGCTTTGATACATCGTACAAGAAACCCAAAACAAATGGGGACACCACCCGACCATGCTCTTTCTCATACTGTGGTTATTAAAAAAGGTTTTGATGGGTTTTACCTGTACTCCCTGATGTCGGGTCCTGGAGACATGGAGAGGTCAATGTAGGAGAGATCCAGTCCTTCTATCCTCGGGTTGCTCTGCCTTTCTGCAAAACAAGGACAACAAACCCCACATCTTCCATATGTAAGAAATTCTCCTGTCCCTTTTTCTACATAAACTATCCCTGGTTTATGGGTTGTTTAGTTTATGGCGTAAACTTGGCTAAGGTGACGCATGTATGAATCTCTTGGAGTTTGACTGATTAAACATTGGGGGGGGGGGGGGGGGGGGGGGGGGGGGAGATTGGGGGGTGAAGGGACTTAGGGTTAACCTGAGAAGCTCTTTTGGATGAGGGGAGACGCCTCCACGAATGCCTTCCTCCTTGACTTATCGTTTGTCACGCTCCCCGATTCATCTGCCAAAGAGATGCACCGTTTCAGGCTCGACGGTTTCTACACGTGACTAAGGATACTTTAGATAAGGGAGAAATATTTGTTACGGATGGGGGAATGGCCGAGATCGACTTCGCCGTCATCGTCCTCCGCTTCCGCGTCAAATCTGTAAGGGTCTCCATCCTCTCTCGGTTTTCCGCCTCGTTTCGATCCGAATATCTTCGGGATAATGGACTGGTAGCCGGCCGATTCAAGAAAGAGTGAGAGAGAAAAGAAAATCCCGATGTCATTGCGGAGAAACCAAAACAAAACGGAAATGAACCACAAAGATTTACCTTCTTTTTCTTGTCGTTCTTGATGGAATTGTTAGGAGAAGTGCAGGCGGCGACGGGGCTGTCGACGTTCGATGATCTGGTCATGTCTCGTTGGCCAGACGTCGACATTCATCTATGTCAACGGAAACTTCGAATCCCAACCGAATTTAAACGTCTTTAATGGAGAAAGAATCGAGAACAATCATCATCTACGACTTGGACTCGTTGGGACAAATGATGAAATCCATAGAATTGATACATTTTACCTCGCATCAATCATCGAGAAAACTCGCCACGAGTTAAAAGATTTAATAAGAGTGTCACCTTCCGGGATCATGATATGCCCATTGATGAACTTTCGATTGACGACTACTACAATATTGAGAATAACCATCATGAAAGGATGGCCACGAGCGTACTCCCTCGCTAGAGCCACTTAGCAAGGAATAATGTCCGGTGTGATCGAAATAGAATTCTCGAGTTGTTGGCCACGAACATGTTCTCCCTTTGGCGCCATCTGGATCTTATATTGCGATCTCTTCTTTGATTTAACAAGAATAGGCTTCCCGAATGGTTGGTCAGGGATTTGTGATGCGAGGACGAGTCCAACGGTGTCACTCGATTCAACTCAGCACTAGCCATCTCAAGGGGGTTTCGTCTTGCTTTCCATCCGGACGGAAAGTAGTGATTTTGCTCACCTTCGAATGAATTTAAACTCTGAGAAGGAAATACTCAAGACGTATATTCGATCGAGATAAGGGCCAATTCAAACAAAATTTCAGACAATCGAGATATAGCTTCAATCGACTCAAGTGAGAGCCTATCAACGATCTGCCATCGCTTGAAGGTTCAGATCAGCCATAGACGATCGGAGATGAAAAGAGAACTTTATTAACAAAACCCTCTAATTCAGTTACATCCACTCCGGTTGTTTTTTAAAACAATTTACATCACATGACAGCTAGACTGGGCTCTTATTTGGGCTACAACACCACTAACACATCCTACGGCCCCATTCCTCTTTTATTAGAATCACAGCAGCTTGTCACCCAGTTCTAGTCGTCTGCAGATTTCTTCCCTCTGCGAACAGAGCCTGCACTCCTCCTCTGTACTTCTTCAGCTGCTTCTTCACACTCCCCCTCAAGATGAGCATATATATCTTTCATGCTCATCTTGGATCTTAGCCATCGAAAACCTGGGCGCTGAAAACCCTTTTGTAAACAAATCTGCTAACTGCATAGCAGACCCCACATGCTGCAGATTTATCAACCCTTCTTGCACTTTCTCACGCACAAAATGACAATCCAGCTCTATGTGCTTAGTCCTCTCGTGAAACACCGGATTTTTCGCAATATAAATGGACTGACATATTATCACAATTCACTTGTGTTGGCTTCTGCACGCACACACCAAATTCAGCCAAAATTGCATTCAGCCAGACCACTTCACTCGTCACTGCTCCTAATGCCCTGTACTCTGCCTCTGCTGAACTCCTGGCTACAGTGGACTGCTTCTTTGTCTTCCAACTGACAAGAGAGCTACCCAAGTAAACACAATACCCGGTTACTGACTTTCTGGTGTCTGGACAGCTACCCAATCACTATCCACATACACAGTTAGTTTATTCCCTTGCTTTGCTTCAAAATATATCCCATTGCCAGGAGAACCTTTGACATATTTTAGAACTTGAAACGCTGCCTGTAAATGCAAATCAGTTGGACTTGCCATAAATTGTGTCAACACTTGCACTGAATACATAATGTCTGGCTGGTTAATGTCAAATACAGCAGCTTTCCCACAATATGCCTATACAACGAGGGATCTTTCACAAGTATACCTTTTTCCTTCGACAACTTATGATTAGGCACAATAGGGACTGTTGAAGGCTTCACTGCAAGCATGTTGTACTCTTGAAGCATTTCCAGAGCATACTTCCTCTGAGATAAAACAATTCCAGACTTGGACCTTGCTAACTCCAAACCCAAAAAATATTTGAGGTCACCTAGATCCTTAAGCTTAAAAACTGTAGCCAGATGAATTTTAAAAGCTTTTATGACTTCCATATTAGGACCTGCAATTGCCATATCATCCACATAAATCAACAAGGCAATAAAATCTTCACCTTCTCCTCTTACAAACAAAGAATAATCCGACTTGGACTGCAGAAATCCACAGGCTTTCAAGGCTGCCACAAACTTAGAATTCCACTATCGCGACGCCTGTTTCAAGCCATAAAGTGACTTTTGCAGTTTACAAACCAATCTGGTCTCCCCCTTAAACTGCAAATCAGCAACATGAAGGCCATCTGGAACCACCATATAAAACCTCTTCATCCAATTCTCCATTCAAAAAGGCGTTATTGATATCAAGCTGACACAAATGCCATTGAAACATTGCTGCCAAAGCTAGAAACACTCGAATAGTAGAATGTTTCGCAACCGGGCTAAAGGTATCATTATAATCAATACCTTCACGCTGTGTGTAACCCTTAGCTACCAACCGAGCCTTATATTTGTTTATACTCCCATCTGCATTGAATTTAGTTTTAAAAATCCACTTACAGCCAATAGGACTTTCCCTGGAGGCAACTCTGTCAAAGACCAGGTGTTACTCTCAGTTAGAGCATTCAACTCAGCATCTATAGCCTGCCTCCAATGTTCATGTTGAACAGCCTCAGAAAAGGTACTAGGATCAGAATCAAGCATAATATTGACAGAAAAGGCTCTGTGTGAGGAAGAGAGATTAGAATAATGAACGAAATTTTGAATAGGAAAAGCTTGTGTTGACCTGTCATTAATGGACTAATTGGCCTGACTGAAGAAAGAGAAATGGAATGATGATAGTCCTGTAGATAGGTAGGAAGCTGCCGCTGCCTAGTACTTTTCCTCAAACTAGATGAAGGCAAGACTGTATCTGAAGCACTCTCTAATGAATATCTGGAAGTGCAGGACTCGATAAATGTGTAGACTGTTTGTCTATGACAAGGAAGAATCTAAATTTTGTGCTGGCAAAGGCAATGAAGAAAGAAGAATCATGAGCAGAGAAACGGACTCGGAACTAGAAAAAGGAAAAGATTGCTCATGAAAAATAACATCTCTAGAAAGAAAAATGGAACCTGTAAGCAAGTTATAGACTTTATAACCCTTCGTGCCAACATGATAACCCAGAAAAATGCACTTAACAGCTCTAGGATCAAACTTTGTACGAGCATGCTTTATAGTAGATGCAAAACAAAGACAACCAAACACTTTGAAATGACTATAATCTGGCAATTTAAGAAGTAGCATCTCAAAAGGAGTTTTATTATCAAGTGTAGGTGTTGGCAGCCTATTTACAATATGTACTGCAGTTAAAACTGCCTCTCCCCAGAAAAACAAAGGAACTTTAGATTGAAACAATAAAGCTCTAGCAACATTCAATATATGCTGATGCTTCCTTTCAATAACCCCATTTTGTTGTGGTGTTTCAACACAACTAGTATGATGTATGATCCCTTTTTTACTGTAAAAGTTAGGCATAAGAAATTCAGATCCATTGTCTGTTCTGATTATCTTGACACGAGTATCAAATTGTGTTTCTATTAAAGCACAAAAATTCTGAATAGCTAAAGATGCTTCAGACTTAGATTTTAACAAATAAATCCATGTAAAACGAGTGTAATCATCCACCACAGTGAGAAAATATCTTTGTCCTGTTATTGTTAATGATGATGGCCCCCATATATCACAATGAATTAGCTCAAAACAACTTATAGTGCTCTGCGAATGTATTGGAAACACCAATCTTTTCTGTTTTGCATAATGACAAATAGAACAAATATCTGTCTGAACATGAATATCTTTGCATGCAGAAACATGTCTAAATGCAGCTTGAGATGGGTGCCCAATCTACAATGCCAAATCCTATAATCAGATAAATCTCTACTACTAGTAGCTGTGACATGATTGTACTTGACAGCAGCCCCTTCTTGACCCTTCTGCAGAACGTATAACCCATCTCCACTTTCTTCAGCTAGACCAATCGTCTTCCATGTAGACAGGTCCTGAATAAAACAAAATCTTTTGTGAAACAAAAGTGAAAATAAGCCAGTCCGAATCAATTGGCTGACAGATATCAAATTTAGCTGAAAAGAAGGAATATGTAGAACATTATTTAATGAAAAACCTTCATGAATGTTCACTTCACCAATGTGAGTGACCTGCACTTTTTCCCCATTTGGAAGAGAAACAAAAGTATCTATTACAGGGGAACATGCATGAAACATGCGAAGATCATTTACTATATGATCTGTCGCACCAGAATCGACTATCCACTGCTTTGACAACTTAGACAAAAGGTTTGCACAACAAATACCTGCTGCTGATGAAAAAGGCTTAAAGGTTTCAGAAGAACTAGAAAAGGAGGAACTGGATTTTGAACTGAAGCAGCAGGAGCAGTCATAGCAGTGGATATATTGCGAGACTGTTCTCCTTGAACATTGAGCAAGCTCATAAGCTTCTGTATCTGCTCCTTAACCTCATTGAGTTGAGCACCTTGTGAGTTGTCTGTCCCATCTCCTTCTATTGTTACAGCTGCTGTCCTCCGACTAACTTCATTGAATTTACTTCTGCGTGATGCCATATTATATGGATATCCAATCAGCTGAAAACACTTTTCTTTCGTATGCCCTTTCTTACCACAATGAGCACATACGATATCAAATCTCTTCTGCTGCCTCTTCTTAAAATCTTGCATATGTGCAGGTGTCGGTGTAACAAAAGCTGCAGATTCTACTTTGTACCCTGGATTTGCAAATTTTAAATCCTTTCCATTCTTATAAGATTCTTCCTGCACAACCATGCTATAAACTTCATCCAGACTTGGAAAAGGCTTCATGGCTAATACTCTACTTTTCAACACATCAAATTCATCATTAAGCCCATATAAGAATCGGTAGACATAGTCTTCAGCTGACTGTCCACAAATTTCTTGAAACAGCTATCATTGCACCTACCACAAGAACAATGCGGCAATGGTCTTACATGCTTCAACTCCTCCCAGACTCCATTTAATTCACAATAATATTCATCTACAGATTTACTGCCTTGCACTACTGTCATCATCAAGTATTGCAACTTGCTGATTTTCACTTTATCTGGTACTGCATATCGCTTCCTCAACACATCCCACATCTCCGACGCTACATTTATGTAAAAGATATTTCTGGCTATAGTTTCAGTCACTGATCTAAGCAACCAGGACACTACAAGAGTATTACACCGTTTTCCAGGCAGAGAATAACGGATCATGTGCTTCCGGCATCGTGATGGTCCCATCTACAAACCCAACTTTGTTCCGAAACACCAACGCCAACTCAAAAGACCTCGCCCAGGTATAGTAATTCATACCGTTAAGTGGAGGCGTAATTGCGACTGAACTTAGCGAATCAGACTGTTGCAAAAAATAGGTGACGCTGGATCATCCATCACCACCAGCGACCTGACCGAACTCTGCTCTGTCTGCCGTGTTCTTCTGCTTGTCTCCATCTCCGCAGTACCAGCCACAACTTCAGCGAAGCTTCGTCGCTCTGATACCATATCAACGATCTGCCATCGCTTGAAGGTTCAGATCAGCCATAGACGATCGGAGATGAAAAGAGAACTTTATTAACAAAACCCTCTAATTCAGTTACATCCACTCCGGTTGTTTTTAAAACAATTTACATCACATGACAGCTAGACTGGGCTCTTATTTGGGCTACAACACCACTAACACATCCTACGGCCCATTCCTCTTTTATTAGAATCACAGCAGCTTGTCACCCAGTTCTAGTCGTCTGCAGATTTCTTCCCTCTGCGAACAGAGCCTGCACTCCTCCTCTGTACTTCTTCAGCTGCTTCTTCACAGAGCCAACTCGAAAATACTAACCTTCAAATCCAGTCGAATTACTATCAGAAGACCGTGTTTTGAGCGTTATACGGTCGAGCGAAATATTATCCAACGAACCACTTGATACAGTCAATAGACGGCGAGCCCTCTTTGTCACACCAGCCATCGTCATGTCTCCCTGACGGCCAACCAGCAACAACGTCATTCTTGGCTCCTTCAGGAACCAGGTTGCGACTTGGAACAATACCTCCAACCACGTCGCGACTTGAAACAGTAACATTTTAGCTTTCCTTCAGATGGACACCCCAAGGCGTTCACCACTTCGGCCACGACTATCATCTCCCAGGCACAATCGACGACTGCCTTCAAAGCACAATAACAAGCTCCACCCATCATTTTTCAACTCTGATTTTACTTCTCTGTTTGTTTGGATGCTTCGTATCAAATATTCAGATTCATTTATTTTGAGATTAAAGGACGATTTGTTTTTTTTTCCCTAAATTTATATCGGTACATGTTACTAATATCTGTCCTTTAAAAGGTTTGAACTTGTAAGCATGGGTTTTAATTAAGCCTACTTTGGGGCGTTCAAACTACGTCAATAAATAAAACCCAATGATAAAAAAAAAACGATTTAATTAAAAAAAAAAAGAAAAGAAAAGTAAACTCAGTGGCCGAGTGAGATTACAAGTCAAGACGGAGGAATGAACTCATCGGGGGTTTGGAATAAAAAGAAAGAGCCCGAAAGACCCTCATTTGGGCCGAAGCCCACGTGGGGATGCGTGGTCATCAGTTTGGTGGTTTAAAGCAGCGATGCAATTTCTAATTTGAAGCGTTTGGTTGGCGGGGGGGAATCAATTAAGCGTGTCATTAATATTTGGACATGGCCCCACGTTTCATTTTGTCCAGTAATCTAATTAATTAAAGAAGAAGAAGAAAGAAGGGGAGGGAGACTTACTTTATTGGAATAGGAGTGTTACCAAACAAAGGAAATGTCAGAAATATCGTCAACGATAGAAAAAGAAAAAGAAAAAGAAAGCCTTCTCTTTTTTTCATCGAAAACAAAACATAAAGAGAAGGAGGTGGAGGGGGTTTTGTGATGATCATGTGTTGTACATTTATGATATTGGGGGGGCAGGTATCAAAATCAGCTGGCTTCCTTAATGAAGAAGGAAGAGGGCAATCCCCTCCTTCTGTATCCGTTCCCTGTTTTTAGTATCGATTGTCTGCGGTGCAGCTGCTGGGGAACAACTTTTGAACCCGCTGCCGCCGCACCCGGGCTTGGTATCAGAGTTCATGCGGTGGTCTCCTCCTCCTCCCCGTCACACAAAATATATTTCCATTGTCGTTTCCCTTAAACCAAAAAAAAGTTTAAAAAGAAAAGATTGGGGGTGTCTCCTTTCTGAGAGACGGACCGACCGGACATCCTTGTCCTTTTGCTTTATTATTCCTTAATACGAGGCGGCTGTCCCGGGGGTATGCGCCCTCCTCGTACTATCGCCTACGAATAATAATAACCCCCCAACCAACTCTCTCTCTCTCTCTCTCTCTCTCTCTCTCTCTCAGATTTCAAAGGAAGCTTCATATCTTCTTCCGCAAGTCATTGTTTTTCTCTGAGGTTAGGGTGGGGCCCACGTGGACGTTCTTTTCCTTTTGTTCTTTTCATTTTAAAAATAAAAATAAAAAATTCTCTCGGCGGGCTTTGTTGATAAGGAGGGATCGAATCCTGTTCTTGATTGGGTGTGAACGAAATGTTTAAGGATCGAATCCTGTTCTTGATTAGGTGTTTAAGGATCGAATCCTGTTCTTGATTAGGTGGGAACGAAATGTTTTAAGGATCGAGTCTTCTTAAACCTCCATAAATAATAAACAAAGAGTCTTTCACTTTAAGTCAGTCTGATTCCCCGCTTAAAAATAAACGAAGACTATCGTACGGACATATGAACCTCTAAGGGGCCCAAATGGCTTAGACTTCCACCCCCCCCCCCCCACCTCTCTCTCCACGTAGTCGCCCTCTGGAATTTTTATATTTCCACCTTCCCCTCCCACCTTCCTCCATCCCCACCCTCTCTCCCCTCCGCTTGCCTTCTCCCCGATGTCAAACCGCGGATCCGGTCGTCGTGGCGCCCACGCTGGCCGACAGCGCGATGCCGATCCTCCTCTCCCCGGTGGTGGTCGTGGTCGTGGTCGTGGATCGGTACCTGTTTGGAGAGGTCGCGGCGTCCCCACATCCTCTGCTCCTCCTCCTCCTACCCCTTCCCCTGCGCCTTCCTCTTCCTCCCCCGGCCTCGGTGGTGGTGACCTCGCCGGACGGATGGAGCAGAGCCTTACGCTGGTCGGACAGTCCGGTGTTTCCTCCAAGGCGATGAAGCTACCCCCGAGGCCCGGGTACGGCACCGTCGGTAGAAAGTGCATCGTTAAGGCGAACCACTTCCTCTTGGATGTTTCCGAGAGGGACCTCCATCACTACGACGTGAGTCTCTTCTCGTTGACGGGCTGACTCTTTCTGTTAGGATTGGCTTCCTTTTGGTGCCGTGGTTTGTCGGCTTGTTCTTATGCCCTTCTGTTTGTTTGCCAATGGCGGCGACTTACCCTGTTCCTTTCTCTGTATCTCTCTTCCTCATTTCTGAAGGTGAACATCTCTCCGGAAGTTACGTCGAAGAAGACCAACCGTCAGATAATTAGTCAGCTTGTGAATACCTACGGCCAGTCTCACTTGGCCAAGAGAATGCCGGCATACGATGGCAGTAAGTCGCTGTACATTGCAGGCCCTCTACCCTTCCAGAGCAAGGAGTTCATCGTGAAGTTGTCTGATAAAGACGAGGCCGCCACATCCTCGGATTCAAAGACTAAACGGTTTGTTCGTCTTATTTCTCCGAGTCCGGCTACTGCATTCGCTTCATTCCTTTGTCTGAAGGATGAATTTTTTAAACTGGCCCGCTGATGGGTTTGTCTTTGGCGTTTGTTTCTCCCAGGGATAGGGAGTTTAAGGTTAAGATTTCATTTGCCTCAAGAGTTGATTTGCGCCATCTGCAACAATACTTCGCTGGAAGGCAGTCCGAATGCCCTCTTGAGGTTATTCAGGCATTGGATGTTGTGCTGCGAGCATCTCCTGCAGAGCGGTTGGTTTCGCCCATTTGTGAAGTGTTATAGTGGCTTTATTTGTCTAGCTTTTCTAAGCCTGTGTTTCACGTCTCGGACTAGGTACACTGTTGTTGGAAGGTCCTTCTTTGCAAAAGAATTGGGGCCCAAAGGTGATCTGGGTGATGGCTTTGAATACTGGAGAGGCTACTACCAGTCTATCCGGCCAACACAGCTTGGCCTATCTGTCAATATAGGTGCAACAACATTGTCTCATATTTACTGCAGGGAAAGAGTTTCCTGGGTTAACTTTGAATAAATTCAACTCGGGACGCAGAGCATGATGCTCCTTTGAAATGAATCTATCCACCTGCACGCATCCACCATTCCATATATTGATTAGCCTCTTGAATATTCATATATGGTTCTCTCTTTTGTGCATTTCAATATTCAGATGTGTCAGCCAGGGCTTTCTACGAGGCTATTCCTGTCACGGAGTTTATTATCAAGTACTGCAATCTCCGCGATTTGAGCAGGTCCTTAACAGATCAAGAGAGAGTTAGGGTACTACTTTTTAGACCTTTCTTTTGGAGATATTTGTGTTTTACATTGAATCTTTTGATGTTCACTTGATTTATCTCGATTCTTCTGTGTCTTTAGTTGAAGAAGGTCCTCAAAGGTGTTAGAGTGCAGTCTTGTTATCTGGGTTATCCTAAAAAGCATAAAATTGCTGGATTATCTGAGAAATCCGTCATGCAAACAATGTGAGTTGGTACTTCCTTGAGTGATATTATTATGGGCATATTTATGTTTTGGCAATGAACCGAAATCCATGCTCAGTGTGTTTGAGAGAGGCTGGATGCACATGAGCCGGTTTGTCACTTTTAGGATCGTTGCAGTGTTAGTCTATGTTTACGTTAGTTAGCTTCCGTGTGCCTATTTTTTTGAGACAGATAAAATGTACACTTGAGATGAAAAAATTAATGTATGTGGGCTCTTCTATTGTTCACTTTTGTGATTCTTTTCGCTAGCCTTGACGATAAATTGAAGTAATCTTGGCAGTAGTGAGATGTGAATCGATTTTTTCTCTGATTAGGTTCACCCGGGATGACAAGAAAATGAAGATTTCTGTGGGTGATTACTTTCATCAACAATACAACATTGTCCTGCGATGGAAGACTCTGCCTGCCCTCCAGATGGGAACTGATGCGAAACCTGTGTACATCCCTATGGAGGTACTCGTCTCATGGATCAATTCTAGTTAGTTTAGGATTTCAAGATAATGCATTGATAAGAATGACGTTACTTTTCTGTATCCAGCTTTGCAGTATCCTTGAAGGACAAAGATACACTCGGAAGTTAAATGAAAAACAAGTTGCTGCTCTTTTAAGAGCAACATGTCGGCGTCCGCATGAACGCGAAAAAGAGATCCATGGGGTAATTTATCATTTTTGGTTGACCATTACTTTGTTTTTCGGCCTAGATGTCTGAGCCTCAAGTATTACTGTTCGTGGACAGATTGTGAAGGATAACCCAATTTTCAAAGAAGCGCTTGTAAGCCGAGAATTTGGAATGAATATCAAGAGTGATCTTGCTCTTGTCGAAGCAAGGGTTTTACCTCCACCAGTGGTAATTGGTTCTTCAACCCACATGGTTGTTCGGGCAATCTTCCCAGTGATGAATTTATCTGTATATCTTCTTATTTACTTGGACTTCTACCATTTTTCTACTGCAGGTAAAATATTTTGGAACTGGTGCAGCATCGACGGTTAAGCCGCAGACTGGCCAATGGAATATGATAGATAAGGTATGTGGTTATTCATTGGTCCTTTTGGCATTTATGAACTCTTGTTGCATAATGCCATTGAGAAAGGTCCAATTTTGAAATTGCAACTCGTTAGGTTTCTTTCCTTGTATAGGGGATGGTTTTTCTGTATGTAGTCTTCAATTGTGGTTAGCATAAATTCTGTTATACTTACGTCAATTTTATTTTCTTCATGATCGTTTTCTTTTCTATGCAGAAAATGGTCAATCCAGGAAAGGTTGAGCGTTGGACTTGTGTGTCCTTCTCGTCGAGGTTGCATTATGATACAGTGGATCTCTTTTGCCAAGATCTTGTAGGAATGTGCAGAAGCCGAGGCATGGTCAGTACCTATAGCTCTCATATTTGCTGATTTTCGATGTCCATGATTTTTCTTTATTTCCCATTGGGCTTGTGTACCCTGCTGAAGAATATTTTCTTTTTGCCAGGATTTCAACCTGCATCCTGTTGTTCCTATAAGACAAAGTCGGCCTCATGAAATCGAGAAGGTCCTCAGCAATATTCAGAGGGAGTCCGGTCTTCTTCATTTGTTAATAGTAATTCTTCCTGATCTGACTGGTTCATATGGTGAGTTGGAATCAGTTTTCCTTTGGATTTTTGTACAACTTGCACGCAATGTTTAGCTAGTCTAGACGATCAACCTCTGATGCCAGGCAAGATCAAAAGAATATGTGAGACTGAGCTGGGGATTGTCTCTCAGTGTTGCCAGCCCAGGCATGCTTCAAAAATCAGCAGGCAATATTTGGAAAACGTGTCGTTGAAAATCAATGTCAAGGTAATCTGATAGCGTCTACTACTGTTGAAGAAGAGTGTTCTGGTTATCCTTAATTTTCTTTTTCTTTTTTCGGTAATCTTTTTGAGACTGTAATTTCTGCAGGTGGGCGGCCGCAATTCTGTATTGGAGGAAGCAGTACAAAGAACAATCCCTTTCTACCGTGAACGAGCCACAATAATTTTTGGGGCTGATGTGACTCACCCTCAGCCTGGGGATGACGAGAGTGTCTCAATAGCGGCAGTATTTTTCTTTTATCGCTCATTGTCTCTCCTTCAATTTTCGAGCTGAAGGATCTTCAAATTTTTTGTGTTTTTGGTATTCTCCCGTAGGTCGTGGCTTCAATGGACTGGCCCCAAGTAACGACATACCGGGGCCTTATTTCTGCCCTTCCCGAGAAATGTGAAATCATAAGTGATCTGTACACAAAGTCTACCAACGAACAAAATGTCGTTGTCCATGGAGGAATGATAAGGTAGAATCATGGTTGTCTTCAATTTTTACATTTAATGGTTTGTGCTTTTCATATTGCTGACTTGTTTGGCCTTTCTTGCAGGGATTTGCTCCGAGATTTCAGAAGAAGCACTAACTCGAAGCCTGACAGAATCATATTTTACAGGTACGGGATTCAGCAGGTCTTTTGAGGTTTTTGGTGGCATAATTCAATTTTCATTCTCATTTTCACTTTCTGCAGAGATGGAGTAGGAGAAGGTCAGTTCAGTCAGGTTCTGTTTCATGAAGTGGACGCAATACACAGGGTG
Organism: Melastoma candidum; assembly: GCA_023653495.1. Lineage (NCBI taxonomy): Eukaryota > Viridiplantae > Streptophyta > Magnoliopsida > Myrtales > Melastomataceae > Melastoma > Melastoma candidum. The sequence goes on from CM042882.1 coordinate 18,663,710, forward strand.
GCTTTCCTTGATCTTCGTTGGATGTTGATTGCCAATTCGCTGGGTTTCTTGTTAGGGGTTAAATTATTATCCTTTCCTGTCTCGTCAGGCTTGTAACTCTCTGGAGGAAGGCTATCTGCCTCGAGTTACTTTTGTTCTTGTTCAGAAGAGGCATCACACCCGATTCTTCCCTCATACTCATGGAGACAGAAATAGTACAGACAGGAGTGGCAATGTTCTTCCTGGTTTGACCGCTTCCCCTTGACCGATCAGTATATTTTGCATCCTGACGTGCTGATATTTTCTAACCACCTGAACTTCAGGAACTGTTGTTGACACTCAGATTTGCCATCCGACTGAATTTGATTTTTACCTCAACAGCCATGCTGGAATCCAGGTTTATCCTTGTGACTGTTCTGGAAATTTCGTTGTTCTCGCAAATGTCCATTTTCAGATGGTCCCAATGTCATCACCTACTGACTATTATATTGTTATATCTCTCCTTGTAGGGTACTAGTAGGCCAACTCACTACCACGTCCTATACGACGACAACAAGTTCACTGCCGATGCTCTCCAGACACTGACAAACAACTTATGCTATACGTAAGCCGACGCTTTCTTTCTCATCAAATGGTGTGATACTGATGCTAATTGCTTTACATTTGCTGTGCAGGTATGCCCGATGCACTCGATCTGTCTCAATAGGTTAGTTTCTTAAGTCGATCAATTTTCAGTTGCCCGACATTGGAGGCGGGATTCTGTTACCTTGACATAATTGACCCCATGTTTTTGTATCTCTTGTTTTTGTTGTGCGCGTGCAGTTCCTCCAGCATATTATGCTCATCTGGCTGCCTTCAGGGCGAGGTATTACATGGAACGTGACTCCTCGGATGTGGGCTCGGGAAGCAGCCGTGGGAATGTGGAGTTTAGGGTACTTCCCACGGTGAAAGAGAATGTGAAAAATGTCATGTTTTACTGCTGACTTGTTATCCGTCCAACTTTGCATCCTCTTTTTATATAGGCTCGTTCAGTAGGCCTCTGGTTTGGTCTAACTTATCATTTTGGAACTTTACCCAAGAGCTTCTGGTACTTGTCGAATGGATGCCCTAGTTTGTTAATTGCACATCCATTTTGGACAGTTGTTAGTTTAGCACGACTAAATGATACATTTTGTCTTTGCCATGGTTCTCTACTGGCCTTAAATTCTGTTCTTCCGAGTGACTGTCGCTACCCCGAGGCTTAACATCATGCCCCATATTGTCATATTACAAGCAACTGCATCCTTAGAGACACTGTTCTTCATGTGACTAGGATAAATGTTCTTGCTTTTGTCGGTGCTCGTCATCAAGGAGACGTTGACTGATGATGATCCTGTAGATAGGAAAGTCCCTTGCTATTTCAAGAAGAGCTACTGCCATAGGAATGCTTGACGATGCTGGAGGACTCAAATCTTATTAACCTTCATGATGAATAATAATGAGAACCCAAAAAAATGTGTTCTTGGTGTTAATGTTTAGAGACGGTAGTAATATAGTGGGTTTTTGGAAGAAAAGATGACAAATAAATGTTTGGATGTACGATCATGAAATAAAATGTGTCCCCCACAAATTGGAAAAATAAAATTTGTGTCATGACGGTAACAATTTTATGACGTGTAGACGAAGGGGATGGTTGTCTCAAGGTGGCTGGGGGAATCATGTGCAAACTTCAATAACGTCACTCCCGCGAAATAGTTTGCGAAAGTCCATATCCGTTTTTGCTTAAGCTGACCAAAGTCAGGAAATCCAGTATTATTTCAAATCCAAAAAAATCTCCTTCAATTCGAGAGGAACACTGTTACACTAAAAGAGGATAAATTAGCGTTAAATTTCAATGGAGGATTTTTTAACTCTTTTCCGATTTACCTCGCACGGAAGGAAGTTTCTGTAAAAAAGAACTGTAAAGACAGATTTCTGTAAGACAGAACGTACAAATGTAATTGCACGATTTGTTTGATGGACACAAGACTTTTTATAGTGGTTCAACAATTTGCTTACGTACACTCTTCACCCAGAATTTGGATGGTATTCACTCAGATTTCAATTCGTAACAATTACAAAAGATGATCAACAATAGACATTTTATAGCACAGACCAAAAGGTTTTGTACTAGAGTGAGTAAGTTGCACAGTACAGACCAGAAGGTTATGTACCGAATGTGTCAACCCTCTATAGCACAGATCAAAAGATTATGTACAAAATGTGTCAACCCTCTATAGCGTAGACCTAAAAGGTTTTGTACTAGAGATGGCTTGGTTTCAAAGCACAGACCACAAGGTTCTGTACCAAAGATACAAATTCTCTACAGACCAAAAGGTTCTATATCAGAAATGACTAATTTCACAGCACAGACCTAAAAGGTTCTGTAGTAAAGCTGTCAACCCTCTATTGCACAGACCGTAAGGTTCTGTAGCAAAGGTGACTGGATTTCAAAGCACAGATCGTAAGGTTCTGTATTGCAGTGACTAACAAATGTAATAAATTGTCGAACGTTTCCCTCAGGCGGTGTCCTCTCCTGCACAACAACCTGCCGTGATTTCCTTCGAGATTTTTCACTCTGGCGTCGTCTCCACCTGCACAGCACCCAGCGGCTACTTCCCTTACGCGATACCTCGAAAACTTGACTGAACAAACACAAAGCCCTTGCCCAAGGCTAACCTGTACACAGAACACTACACCACAGAAGCTGGTTAGTTCTTCACCTTCTGTGCTCCCGGGGTTCTGCCCTTCTCTCCGGTCCACTGTACGTTGGCCACACAGCCTCCAGCCGCGCTTCCCACCAACGTCTCTTGCAGCTTCCAATCGAGTCTCTCGTGGCCCCCCGAGTCACTCTCCCAGAAGATTTCACCAACGATGTAGCATTCTGCAGCTAATGTTCATCGTGTGTGACTAACTCAAACTCAAACAAAAAATACAAGCTATCAGCACACGCTCTCTGGATTTACAGAAAATTGCATAGTACAAAGTTACATTTAAAATTCGTGGTTGGGTGCCTTTATTTATACAAAAATTGTCTAAGTGAAAGAATAAAAAATTACACGATCTGCCTTCTACAAAACAAGGAAACCGAGCAATCAGATAAAATGAAATAATAATTAACAAAAACGCCACTTCCATGCATATATATATTTAGGTAATCAAATCATATCATTTAAGACTTGGATATGATAAAATTCTCATGTATACTGCACTATGGCTGAATCTGGTCAGCAACCTTCTGTAAATGGAAATAATCAAATATTAACTTTCATATGAGTTAAAACCGAAACCATGTTAAGCACACTCAAATGAATGTATCTAGACAGATGGTAATGATTGACATCCCAAAAACGGTCTTATGGTCGTATAACACCACCTAAGATTGTAGACAACCTTACAAAATTTTTCCATAAATAAAAGATTATATTTCTATTATTTCTAGTGTTATTTGAAACGTAATATGTTTAATTCGATCAAATTAATATTTTGATCAAATTATTTTTATTTTGTAATTAAATATTTAATTATAAAATATTTCTTACGGCAAGAATATGAGAAGCTTCTCTAAAATAGATGTTTAACTTTTGTTACACGAGACAAAATATCAATGCTTATCATCAAAACCAATATTCACCTAACACAATTCTTCCAACTCATCTGCAAACTATCGTACAAGAAGTACAAGCGGGAACAACCATCGAGCGAACTTTGAGCACGATCAGGCGCGATTAAATGTTAAGTAGTATGATAAGAATTTCGTCTGACAAAGATGGGGCTCGAGAGCCATAAGCAACACTGAGAGCAACTACATCAGCTGCCGAAGCAGGAATTCTTTCGCGGCAGGCATCTCAACTTGTCCTGTTTCCCCCTCTGCTCTTCTTCCGCGATTGCTGCTCCTATTACGACCGTCGAGGTCCTGAGAGTATAACAATTCGAGTCGAATTGGGAAAATATGGTATGGATGTCCATTGGTATAAACCCAGTAAGAAATGATTCCACTTACCGGCTTTGGTCGTTGAAGGAGTTGGATCTCTTCAGGTTAGCAGCAGCGGCAGTGGCACGGCCATCGGCGTCCTTGCTTTCGCTTGTGGACTCCACTATGCTCCCGCTGAAGTACTCTTTCTCCTGGCTCTGCAGGTTCCCAAACCTCGGATTCTCAGACATGTACCTTATCATGATCTCGTCCTTGTCTTCCAAAGGCCTGCTGAGGCCACCTTCCACACTCCTCCTTGCTGCAGTTCGGCACAGGACACCGTTGTGTGAATCCCCATGGTTTCTGCCCGCATGCGTGTAAATTCCATTCTCGCTCTTGACTGCCTGGGTGATGGCCTTGCTGCCACACGCTAGCAGTTGGAGCAGGACAAATGGGGATGAGCCACTGTCGTTTTTTGTCTCTGCCTCCACCAGAGAGTTGCCAACATTCTTTGCCGGTCCCTTCGGTGCCGGATTGACGGGCGCTATATGTCGCGGTGGGGAAGATCTGGGCAGCTGGTCAAGTTCATCGGTAGAGACTCCCTTGGAGCATTGAGAGCGAGGTGGGGTGGATGTGGCAGAACTCGTTTTTCCCTGGTCCAGTTCATATTCCTCCTCTGCCTGGCCATAATGGTCATGATCCTGGTACTGAGCATCGGCAGCAGTGGCACTGGCACGGCATTCGCGGAGTTCTGGTTCGGCATATCTGTTAGGAGGGAATGCCCGCACAGGCTTCGTGTGGAAGCTTTGGTCTCTAACAAAACTAATGTTCGGCTGCTGAAATCGTGCCTCTACAGATCGCAGCAAGGTACATGAACTAAATTTCATATCACCCAGAAGCTCTCAGAACTAAAAGACAATCATGACGAACATCAGCCAAAGGTCGATCCAAGGATTACCAACAAGGGGTAGGGGGGAGGCGTCTACGATCTCGGACCCCTTGAGGACGTACTCGGCTCCTTCGACGGGATAGATCACGTCGTTCTCACACAGGTCATACCAAACGTAACCATTCTTGTAGTTCCTGCAAAAATTTCAAGCCATAAAACGAGAATGTCTAGAGACGATCATCGCCATTAGCAAAGGGCGGCAACAAAATGCGAGGGGCGGGGGACTGCAACCTCTTGCAAGACCAGGAGTACAACGCAGGCATCCCTTTGCCTCTGAGGGAAGTCAGCCGATCCATTACATCTGCAACCGACCGGAGGGAACAAGATTTTAACCGCGGAAGCCACGCCAGAGCCAGACTAGCAGCCGGAAGAGGATAGACATAGCGACAGCAATACTAACCGCGAAGACGTAGGTGGGGCTGGCAAGGGAGAAGGGGGACCTCCATGTAGTGAGGGTGCTGGAGGTGGCCGTCCCTGGTGAGGTAATAAACCACCTGCACCCTCCTCGTACTCCTCATTGCTTCCACCACCTTATCACCCTCTTCTCTCCCTCTTCCTCCTCTTCCTCTTCCGCTGCCCTCCATCGGAGTCTTAAGTTCGGGTTTGAATAAGGTAGTTGGAGTTACGGGGTTAGCTTTAAGCCGGGGGCGGAGGAGTCTGAGAGGTGGGACGAGTCATGAGATATGACAACACGGAAGGAGAAGAGAAGAAGAAAGAGTGGGCAGAAAGAAGGGGTGGGGGGGAGGAGACAGGGAGGACCAAATACTGATAAAAAGGAAAGGAAAAGTACAGCGTCCCCAGTTATCTGTTCCTCTTGCTATCGAAGTAAAGTGATGGTCATGTATCTTCCGTTCAGTAGTGTCCGTGTGATGTCAATTCTTGTAAGTTAATGCAAAGATTCAACCAATACATTAATAAAATAATAATAATAAAAGAGAAATAAATAAATAATAATATATCTGTGCGTATAACGTCATGCTAGTCGCTCCCTCCCCCCCCTCCCCCCAATTTATTGCAGCAGAACAGATCAAAGCAGAAGTAGTTGTTGTCCGAGAACAACAGAGAAGAGAGTTATATTTGTTAGTTGACTTTTACCTTTTGATATATTTGTTTTTGTCCTCTGTTCTTTTGCGGTTCAGGAACAGAAGACTTCGGCTTTCCCGCTTTGGGGGAAAAATGAATGCATGTCTTTTGTTTTAGCTGCAGGCAGGGGATCTGTTTGTTATTTAATAAAGAAAAAAAAAATTGGGAGAACTCGTACTGTGTTAAGAATTGGAATTGGAAATGCAGAGAGAGATCCTGCAAACTTCACTTGAAAATTTTAAATATTTACAAATTTTTTACTTGTATTACTTCGATGTGTTCCACGGATATTCTCGTTATGTGTCCAAAAATGTAATAATGAAATTAGAGGATTAAATTGTGAAATTTAATCTAATTACTTCACACACTACCACAAATAGTTAGATTTTATTTTTAAATATTAATATTTGTGTGGCCTAACTTTTTTACTAGTATTAATGTGACTCGTTCAATCCTGTCCTCGGAAGTCATATTATTACCCGAGCATGGTAGCAAGAAGTTTACCAATTCTAATACTCTTGGGCATCATTTATTCCCAATTTGTCTGGTGAATCTTCAATACTAGCAAACCATGTAGAAACAACACTTCTGGGGCTACTATTTATCGGGCAAAAGAACATCTCGCCGGGAACAGTCCAAACGGGTACTTCGAGTAAAACGCGAGCTTGTCATCTTCAACATTTTCGACGGAAATGGGTAGTCGAACATTGATCAATAGAAGAAGTAGTTAGATTTACATTGATCAAAGTTTAAGCCGGCCAATCACATTTACTCCCTCCGTGCAAATCCAGACATTTATTCACGCCTTTGAAAGATCGTCATCTGTTCTTCTACTCCACGTTCATCCCACAATCTCCCGCACAGACGACTTTCTCATTCCTTGATCACTGCTTCCTGTTCCTGTCGCGATTTTTGTTTAATAGATACTCCGTTTCAATAAATTCTACGACAATTAGCAAAATATTATGCACCAAGTTCCATGTACCCAATAGAAACCCAGAAAATCGACGATAAAGCTGGGAAACCATGTAAAACCCAATAATGAATGGCATGTGAACTTCGTCGAGGCACCATAGTCGTTAATGCACGGTGCCATCAGGCCGCCCCATAAGGTGAAGATACTGTGTGTGTATGTAGAAGTATAACAGAAAAGGAGAAGACTATGTTTTCAAGCCGATCTTATTTATTATGAGCACCTTCACACTAACACACACCATCAGAAGAATAAACAAGCAGGGAAAATAATCAAAAGTCTTACAAGCTTCGCTTGGCGGGGATAAGGTCATGATGCTTAGGAGATCGATAGACGACACACGAGATGCTAAGACTCTCTCCCGTGAATTCAAACATGAAAGGCAGCATCAAATTTCGAGAAGCATAATCCCTCTGTTTGATCATATGAAATTCCGTGGGGTTTGAGGAGATTTTGGAGTAGTCATCAAGTGGGAAATTTTGGAATACTATGTTTCAGATTGGTAAAATTTAGCTATAAAAATAAACTTAGGCTTAGTGAATGACTGAATTGTGTTGCTTTCAAGGAAATCCTTTACCATGCAGGGCTTCATATTCCACGCTGTTACCAGGCCTGTGATGGGACCAGTCCATAATTCATGTCAAAATTTCTTTCTTTTTTTTTTGGGGGGGGGGGGGTGATTGGACCACGACATGACAAGGCAATTGCTAGGAAGGATACGAGTCCTTTCATCAACTGTATCATCTGTAACACTAGATTTCAGATATGAATACTTGTTGGTTCTAGGTCGTCGTCTCCTCCTTGTGTTACACAATCACCATCATTTGTGCAAAGCTCCACTTCTTGAGATATTTTCCTTTAAGGGATGGCAGCAAGCGTGGAATACAACGATTTGACAAGGACCAACTTAGTAGTACAATGTCCGATCCAATTAGGATTCACGAGAAAGAGATAAGAGACAGTTTGGCGAGGGAGTGATTTAAAGTTAACGAAAGAGGTTCGGATAAATATCATCCCTGCCCTCCTCTGGGATGGTCAGGGCGAGGTTGATTGGATGAGAAGGAGATGGTCAACACCATGCCATTCTTCTTGAAGTTGGGTCTAAAGAAGATGGGGTTTGGGGAGGAGTTGCGGAAGAAGACGGATTGGTGGCCTATGGTTAAGCCCAAAAAAAAAAAAAACAGAGAGGATAAAATTTAATGAAATAAAAACTAATTATAAACCAATACTTTAGGGCAAAGCAAATCCTTTTATATGACCCATAACAGCAGTATTTTGGACCCAACCTTTGAATTTTGTTGAGATAATTTCGTTTTCTTTTTTTTTAATATATAAATAAGGAAAAAACACGACGTAAAAATCATTTTCGACTATTTCGAAAATGAAAATTTTGAAAGACCTAACATAACCGCTAAGGGCACATAATAAGAAAACGTTGAAAATATATTTGTTATTCAATAATATTTATTAGTAAGTGATGGGACAGAGAACCGGAAGGATGAAGATTTGGGCAAAGATTTGCAAGTACGAGTACCAACGCTTCATTTATTTGAAAATATATAAAGATCATTAATAACTTTAAATAAATTTTAATATGATTAAATTATTCGATTTATTTTAAATTACATTAATTTTTTTAATTTATTTTATTTATTATAAACTTACACAATTACCTCTTATTTATTCTTAATCAGTCGTTTATTTATCCTTAATCAGTCGTTCGATTATCGGAAGCATCAGTTCCCGACCGTCAGAAAATCACTATTCAGCGAAATGTAACGATTTACCCCGAATAAATAAAAATTCTACAATTAGATCAAAATTAGAATATTTGTAATAAATAAAATCTCCCAAAAGCCTCGCACGCAATCTTGCACGCCTCCCCGTCCTCGACCCTAAGCTCCGCTGAGCGATGTTGGTTGAGGTCGGCCGAGCACCTGTCGAGGCGCACATCCCGGATCCTCCACTGACTTCGATCAACATTGTCACATTGTAATTGGAAATCACACAAACAAAAATCATAACCCCACCTTAATTAAGTACAGATCAACTTCAGAGCACGACGGAAGGAAGTGTCCTAACTCACCCATCAACGAGGCTGACGTCGTAGAAGTCCCGGCCGCCGCCATTGCCGAGGGTGAACTCCACGAGAGTCGCTTGAGGGGTGGCGCCAAAGCCGTTGCACTCGACAGTACCGAAACTGCGGTCGCCGGTCAGACAAGAAAGGGAGCCGGATCCGGTCACATCACAGCCGGTGCGGCCCCAGAACCGGCCAGACCAGCCAGTTGGGGCAAGGATGGAGCGAGAAGTGTCGGCGGGGAGCTCGAACCCTGTGCTGTCGAGCAGAGGGCTACCGGCATTGGCGAGGATCCCCGGTCACACAGTGTACGAGCAACGGTTCATTTATGAAGGTTGGAGAGGTCCGAGATGGTGGGTTGGTGAAAAGGTCGGAGATGGTGGAAAAGGCACGGGAAGAGGAAGAAAGCTGGGGAAGAGGAAGAGCTCCGGCGGGAATCGGGAGCAGTGAAGGAGGAAGATGACCGTGTTTGATTTGGGGTATAGGGTTAATTTGAGTGATTTTTTTTTTTACGCCGGGGCTAACGACGGTGTTAGTGCTATATAAGCGATAAGTCAATTTTCATTGGTTCGGACTATTGACTAAGAATAAATAAAAAGTAACGAAATAAGTTTAAAATATATAAAAATATTATAATAATAATAGATTAAATAGAAAAAAATGATATAATTTAAAATAAATTCATAATTTAGCTTTTTAATATTATAAGTGGGAAAATTTAGTCCACTTATTTCAGGTCAATTAATTGTTTTTCCTTAGATATTCCTCCTCCCTCGGCTTGACAAAGACAACACGAGAACCCCACAGCAGCAGGCCCCCCCCGGCTAAAACAGTTCCCACCATCTACTTGGTCCCCCTACACGACAAACATAAAGTCTGTTCATCTGATTCTTTCCCCACTTTAAAATTATTTACCCATTACACACTATATTAAGAATGATCTTTAATTCCTACTAGGTAGGATACGAGATTCCTAATAGATGCGACATTATCTCTTTATCTCGTTCGTTCCAGTAGACAAGGAAACCATCGAATCCAGAAAAAAGGAAAAAGGGCAAAAAAGAAAAGAAGCTCTCTTTTTAAAAGAATGTTGTTATATTGTCACGAACTAGTTTAAGGTCCACGATTAGGTTATCATGGGGGTAATCCTCGTTTCAACAAAAGG
>CM042882.1:18674366-18820555 GCA_023653495.1 Melastoma candidum
GGCCGGGTAGCACGTCAGTCCGTAATGTATATACATTACGCTTTGATGAATAATAATGATTATATGAGATACCTACCATTAACGATCCAGACATATTTATACGTGCATAATTATCTTTAAATTGTGGGCCTAACCACACCCTAAAAAAAAAATTCTCCCGACCAACAGATGATGCATTTTCACTATTTCTTTTTTAAAAGGTAAAAATTTAAATAATTGGGGGAAAGTTTATTCTTCAATCTTTACAACTCATCCTCTCTTGTTGGGTAAAGTTCTAGTACTGTGGGTGGGAATTTCTGTCTCCCACTTCCACTCTCCCTCTCCCTCTTTTTTTTTTTTTTTTAAGCTGGCCGGTGGTGAATCTCTCTCAGGTCCCCGCGCGCGACTTCCCCTTCCCCTTCCCTCCCCCCCTCTCTCTCTAGGGTTTGTGTCCAAATCATAGTTTTTAAAGCGCGGGAGCACGTACGAAACACGATCGCCTTGAATCGCTTTAAGCGCCGTAAAGCACGTTTTTGACACTTAGACATTAACATTAAAAAAAAAAAAAATTATTTAAATATTAAAAAATAAAAAATTTAAAAAATTACGATAAATTGTCATTATTAATTAATTAAATAATTCTCGTAATATAATAAAAAAATCAAAAATTAATTAAAAACAAAAGAGAATAAGAAGAGCTCATAATATAATAAAAAAATTAAAAATTAATTAAAAATAAAAGAAAAAAAAGAGACTAGTAACGACAACAAATATAGAAGGAGAATAATCGATGACAACAGATAAAGGAAGCAGCGTCAGAGAAGGCATGGCGACGAAAAGGCAATTCGTCTTTGAAGGGGAAGGTCAAGACACGCGCTTCAAGAGAGCCAACACAAATATATGGAGTTTTGTTCCATGATGAAGTTATTTGGCGAATTATTTCGCCAAATGACGCATCTTTGAAACTAATTGGGCAAGTAACCTACTTTTGGTTCACAAGCCTTTAGTTTTTTTTTTTCCTTTCTTTTGAATTCTTTTTTAAAAAAAAATGGGGGGAAGTCGGCCTTAGGATCAAAGTCGGCCTTTGTAAGGCCGACTTTGGTAGATTAGTTGGCGAAATATTTTCTAAACTACGTTATTTGACGAGATATTTCGCCAAATGACATTATTAAGGAGCAAAGCTCCAAATATATGGCGACCCATAATTAGCCCAAAAAAAAAAAAAAAACTCCCGTACTTTCATCCCATAAAAAGAGCTTCTTTCTTTCACACTGTACCCGCCTCTGATTTCTAATATCTGGTTTCCCATCCATCTCTTTTTTTGTCCCTTTTGGGTCTTAAAGGATGACGAGGGAGAGGATTCAGATCAAGAAGATAAGTAATGCCACCGCGAGGCAGGTTACCTTCTCCAAGAGGAGGAGGGGCCTCTTCAAGAAGGCAGAGGAGCTCTCTGTCCTCTGCGACGTCGACGTCGGCCTCATCGTCTTCTCCTCCTCCGGGAGGCTCTTCGAGTACTCCAGTTCCAGGTTTGATCTCTCGCAAACAAAACCCCGAAGTTAACGGAGAAATAAACCAACAGATTAAAATAATGATGCGGTGGGTATTACCAAAAAAGTGCTGGATCTGGTATAATAATAATAATAATAATAGGACTTGGGGTGTTGGGGTTATTACATACTCAAAAGCCTTGTAAGAGCCACGTCCTTGGAAGGCGTGTCTAGTTCTTGGTGGGTATTCTTTTTATTTCGTTTTAAGTATCTATTGGATCCTATTTCACTACGACTACAACATTATTAGAACTCTGCACATCTGGGAACGTTCACTGTCATTTGTTCATGACGGCATATCACTATGTTATGAATGGGCAAGTACTGAGTCTTTCATGAACGTCCTTAGATATGCTGGTCCACTCTCACATCCATTCTCGTTCATTTGGTTTGATAGAGATGACATGTTTCTGGGAACCGCAGTGGAAGACTTTGTTAAAAAAGAAATAGACGTGCATCTGTAATTGTTTCTTTAATAGAAATCTAGAGAGCCGATGAACTCTTCGGTTTTGGTACAGCATGAAGTCAATACTGGATCGGCACCATTTGCAACCCAAGAATCTCGACAAGCTAGCGCAACCATCTCTCGAGCTTCAGGTCCCATTCCTTCTTCCCGTCCATCTCTCGACGTTTCCTCCTTTATTGAATAATCAATGGCCTGGCCTGGTCTGCAGCTGGTGGAAAGCAGCAACCTGTCCTGGCTGAGCAGAGAAATCACCGAGAAAGGTCGCGAGGTCAGGTATGCCCCTCTGTCATCCTGCTTCTCGTTTCTTACTCGCCATATATAAAAGTTCCCGTCATTTGCTGTCCCCTTAGGCAGTTAAGAGGGGAGCAGCTTGAGGGATTGAGTCTAGAGGAATTGCAGAAGCTGGAGAAATTGCTTGAAACTGGACTGAGCCGCGTGATGGAGAAAAAGGTCCATGTCTTTCCACCCCTTCCATGTGCCTCTTGTTGTCCTTCTTGGGTACGGTGTGTTGACTTTGTGCCGTGTTTCAGGGAGAAAGTATCGCCAAGGAGATCACCGACCTTCGCCAAAAGGCTGGTTCATTTGCCTCGTGTTTAATATTCAAATCTGTAACTTTTGGGATATGATTTCTTAGGGCCTTCCATTCAGGGGATCGAATTGAAGGAAGAGAACGAGAGGCTGAGACAACAGGTGCTAGAAGCAAGTGTGAGGAGGAATGATGCCGGACCTGGAGATTTGGACGCTAACAACAACGAGGAGTCGTCTGAATCCGTTGACAACAGTTGCAGCTCAGGCTCTGGGTCGGCCACGGGGGACGACGAGGCTTCTGATGTATCCCTCAAGCTTAGGCGAGTTCATCATCCTCTCCCTCATTTGACATAAATGCATGGATGCCCATCTCCTCGTCCTCTGATTATCAGATTCTTATAAACTGTCCCCAGGCTATGATACGATGATGATGGAAGTGGCGACTCGGCCGACTTGTTCTGCCGGCCAGTGCAGACCAAATGTAAATATCGCGACTTAACCTTAAGGACCGAACTAATAGGATAATCCTTTTGATGGTAGCTGGTTAATTATGCATGCGTGTGCCCTGTGGTCTGTACAGAAGTAGTAACGTAAGACCTTGAACTATTAGTTACGTGTCGCACACTAAACACCAAATGCGCGACATTAACAAATACAGATCCGAAAACTCAAAATGTAATAATCAAAAAGCTTACAGATAAAGTTTATGTTTGAGTTTATTTTTGCCTTATTTGAAAAATTTTCCAAGTATATATTCAATTGGAGAAAGTTGAGAGTGTCATTTCGACGACGAAGGACATAGTGGAAATTTCACCAGGAGAAAACTAACGAAACGGAAAGAAAACTAACGACCGCTGGAAATTACAGTTTTGACCCCCTTCCACCCCCCCCAAGAACCAAAAGAAAAGAAACAATATTTCCAATCCCCGACGAGGAATGACCACAACAACAAACAAGGACAACAGAAAGAAGAAGCCCCTTCCTCCGATGTTCTTTGTTTATTTGTTTGTCCGAAACCGACACAAATTAAAGACGACCGGGCCCGATTGTCAATTCGTGTTACTTCTCCTCCGGCGGATTCTCGCGTCCCAAGTGAGTCCTTTTCTTGTTTATTCCCTCGTAATGTTCCCGATGTTTGGCGCCCATATTCGTTTTTCTTTTTTGGATGATCTACGTGATGGTGATAAGAGGGTGGGAAGACATTAACCTATCGTCCTTCGAATGTGGTGTCCGTAACGGATCATGAGTAGTGTTCGGCCCTTTGATGAGATCGGTTCCGATTAGGAGAAGAATGTGATGGATTTCGGCCTATGATGGCGGGAGGAATAGTTTCGTGAATCCGTCCTCTTACGTGACTATCTTGATTGATGTTTTGCGTATCTGCCAATTGAGTTCCGTCCAGACGTGTCTCGACACGAGTCATGCATGAGTCGCAAATCTTCTCAGTGATATGTCTTGCCATGCTGTGGCATCGCCTATATGTCGAAACCATGACATTGTTGACGTTTGATGCAGAATTGTACAAGTAGTTCAACGTCACAGTACTAAGCTTTTAACATAAAGGAAGATGAGCAGTGTATGCGGAGAGCTTGATGAGGCCAAGCTCCAAATAGAGAGGCTCAGATCCGATCACCACAAGAAAGTTGAGCAGTTCGAGGCTTTGAGAAAAATGTATGACGAGCAGGCCGAGAAGCTCCAACAAGCAGTTGCAAAAGTGGATAAACATTCTCGGGAATTGAGTGAAGTGGCTGGAGAATTGACGTTCATGAAAGATTTATGTGAAGAAATGAAGCGTGACTTGAAGGAGAAAGACGTAAACATCGAACATCTTAGTGCTAGGAATTATGCGCTTTGGTCCGACCTTCGTTTGAAGTCACAGGAATTGGAGGAGGAGAAGAAGTCCCGTGTTAATTTGTTGGAGGAATCTAATCTCAAATGTACCAATCAAGAGCACCAGCTTAGAGCGTTTTCTGAGGAGATTGAGAGCTTAAAGACGCTTCTCGAGTATTCACAAAGGAAGTGCTTGGAAGCTGAGGAGAACGCCGAGGCATGGAGTGGTGATTTTCAGGAGAAGCTAAAATTAAAGGAAGAGCAGTTTCATTACCTCGAAGAAGTTCATGAGGAGCTGCGGAGAGAATATGAGGAAGCCGAGAGAGAATGGGAGAAGGAGAAATCTGCATTTCTCGTTGAGATTCGGTCACTCCAGAAACATCATTCGTCATCGCTTATAAAGCAAGAGAACACTTTGGAAAATGAAGAACGGATGCTCCGGGACTTCTCAGCAAATAACGATGCCAAGGAAACGGCATCAACTTCTGAAGTGGAGAAATTGGCCTCCGAACTCACTGAGTGCAGGTTGGAGCTAATAGATAAGGAGGCAAAGCTTGAAGATGCCAGGAACGAATTGGATATCTGTCATTCCTCATTGATGCATCTGACGTTGTTGAATGAAGAGATCACAGTAATGCTACTGGTGACGAACTCTGGGATTTCTGAGGCGCAGATAAGCCTTGCCAATGATGTGTCTGATGAGCATGCTTCTGACCTAATCAAGGGGACAGGGAGGTGTAAGGGAATTCTCGAGGAATCGTCGAGATGTCAAATCTATCTGAGAGAACAAGTTTTGCGGATGGAAACCGAGACAAATGACAAGATCAGAGAAGTTTGCGAGGCCCCAGGAATAACTGGTTTCGTGTTGGATGAAAAATTTGATGAAGCGAGTGAAATTGAGCTTGAAGTGTATATATGGAGATCCATCGCGGAACAACTGAAGCTTAACATGGAAGAGAATTTCCGCACCCGGAAAGAACTGGAGGAATCGCTTCTTTCCCAAACAGAGTTCGAGGATATGATTAAGCAGGAGAAAGACAGCCTCCTCCGCCAGTTAGAAGAAAAGGATGGAAGAATAGAGTCTTTGACGGACAAGAATGCTCAGCTTGAACGGGAATTGGAGAACTTTAGAGTAAAGTATGTTAATGTCTTGAGTTCAGATCCTTCGGAGCCCTTTGAAATAGAAAGGAATAGTTTATTCCGTGCCGTCAGTGAAAACGAGAAGGAACTGGCATGCTGAGCAGGAATCACTGATGGGAGGGACCAAATGGACTGTGCATGCTGATAATATGAATGAGACGAGATTCAAGGTCGAGAGAGGGGGCCAATGCAGATAATAACTCGCACGCAACTGGCAGTAAAAGAAGGTATCACCGGATTACTTGTAGGTAGCATAGGAGAAGATGAAGGCGGGAGGATGTTACTGCAGAGCTATGAGGTTGAATAGAAGAAAATGATGATTGTAGAGATCGAGAGTAACATAGCCAAGCTGCGGAAGAAGCGGGAGATAAAGGAGTCATCCTTGTCACCCGGCTTAGGAGATGGCTTTGGAGGTTGATGTCACCCAGGACGCATGGAAGTCTGGATAGTCAGCGGATTGCACGACTGCTGTTCTAACGGGGACAGGATGATGAGACCCGCGGGCATCTTCTAGGTTAGATGAGCAATTGTCGGCAATGCCTGGAGGGATAGTCCGGTCCGTCTCGATTGGAGCAGTTTCGGCACTTAGTAAGCAAAGACGGTAATGGCAATGCTTTAACATTACCCGGCGACCCGGCGACGGACGGACCACACCGGCATTTCTGTTTCTGTTTCTTTAGTTTTGGATTGTAGTTTTCTAGTAAGGCTGAGACTTCTGTCAGATTTGTCAAATAGGCTTTTTGTGCCTGTGTAACAAAGTCAAAAATATAAAACATGGTCTCGCAATCAAAACGCGCAGGATTCCAATCATGGGAGAGACATGGGATCGAGTGTTCGTTCAGCGTGCTGCAGGAGGGACAAACCCATTTCAGGGTTCCAAATCCAAACAAACGAAAGACAACTATCATCATCATATTCAATCCGTAAGTGTGGTGTACAATCAAATAGTATACCCGCTCATCAAGGCTCGGTCTCATCCTCTCCCCCTCTCGCATTTCGCTCCAAACCCGACTACACACAACCAAACAATAACAAATAGCTTTTCCTCCACTCCTGGAAGAAATGATCAGACCGAGTCGTTATTTACTTTCTTCATACTAAAGAGTAACATAACAACGAAATGCGGACCATGATGAGGCCAGCAGACACCTCACCTTTATGCGGCACACATACAATCCGGGGCAGGGTACGTGTACAGGGACTGTTTCGGTTTCCTCAACCTGATCTGGCCTTGCCTGTTCATGTGCCCCTCGATGACCGAATCCCTGAAATCGGACCAACTTAAACTCTTGTTCAGGAACAGCTGACCCAGTAAGGGCATATTTGGCCTAATTGTCTTCAAGTTTTTGTAGGTCCTGTGTCCTACCTGCATTGGTTAAGTTGAAGGAAGTAAGAGGCCGGACAACAGCAGTTGGCATAGCTATTAGATCAGCAATATGCAGCATTTGATTACTAACCAATGCGTTGTGCATGTTCCCAGGAGAAGCAGAGATAAACACATCGCTGTGCATGCTGACATAGTAGTCGACCGCAGCCAGTAAAGATGCCTTCCCACTGATCTGTGCTCGTTCTTCGGCGGATGCAAGACTCTTCTTGTCCTCCATCAGAGGGAACAAAGTTCTCAATGCTGAGATCCTAGCTTCTCCACCATATACCTAAAAATCACAAAAACACATGGAAGGAAATGAAATTCGCTCGATCACCATAATTCCGATGAAACGATGGCATGACTTCCGAGTGATGATGACATACCTTGTGCGAGGCTAGATAGAGTCTGGTGTTGTTGTCAAAGCCCATGGCAGCAAGTAGCAGTCCAACTTCCTCGGGAGTCAAGGGACAACGGCCTTGACTTCGTAGCTCCTCGTCTGTGAACCGAGAGTTGAGTACCCTGCCTTGCCACATCACTTGCCTATACTTGGCCAGGGAAAGCTTTTCCGCTTTGCCACCGCCAAAATCACAAGCCGAGTGAGCAGCCATGTCCTGCACGGCGAAACATGACGAGAAGGGAAAGAAACCACGGGATTAGTGTGACCACCATCCTCAAGTGGCATATATTAACCAGAGATGGGCAACAGGTAGAATAAGTACCTTATCAAAGCGAAGATGTAAAGCAACGAATTTCCCAGCATGTTTCACATTGGAATCGGTAATCTCTTGCAGGTAACTTCCATCTGACTTGTAACGCAACCGGTTAACGAGGGCGTCGCCGAGTTCCCTAACATGCGGAACAAACTCCAATGCCTGAAAATTCACTTTGCAACGCAGGAGCTGGATGTTGGTAGGCACATTATCAAAAGTCAGCCGGTGCGAGAATGGAGCAATAGCGGCGAGTCCATAGCTGGGAAAAGAGAGAACCATGTCGTCAACGACAGAAACTTCATATGTAAGAGATGCCTTTAGGTAAATCATTTTCACAAAAAAAAAAGAGGAATCACAAGAAAAGTGCAAATCCCTACCTTTGCAGCACCGGTGAGACATTCTCTAAGTACCAGTTAAGAGAAGCATGAGCAGGTGCGGTCTTTATTCTGTTCGGTCGGATAGCTGTGGCATAATATTCCCTCGTGCTCCAAGAGAACTCATCTGGAAGCTCTCTCACAATACGGATATCATCCTTCAATATGTCGATGAAGTGGTCCATATCAAATATATCAGAGAATGAGCTACAGGAAAGAGCAAAACAAACTTAGACGGAGAAGGCAGAGGAAATTTCACAAGTAAAACACTCACGACAGATGTTACTTGATTACCTCGAATCTTGCCAAACAGCATTCACTTCGAGATATGGAATGACCAAAGTGGCATTAAGGATTTTAGCAACAGCAACAGCATCACATATCTGTGAAATTAACATAACAATGTCTGTGAACGATAAAAACGACTTTGGCATGAGGAATAGCAAACAATTGTGCAATTCATGTCCTATCCCCTCTCAACGTGTCTTTTTAACATTTCAAATTTCTGATTCATCAACAGAATTGGCAAAGCAAACCGCAGCAAATGAACTCACCCCCATCCTCTGCTGGTTCAACCCTCCATCAAGGAACACCTGAAGATAACCTTCGGCTTTCTCTGGCAAAGCTGTAAAAGCACAAGTTACAAACTGATCAAAACCCCATAAGAAGGAGGTCTTCCAATTGTTGCCAACAGAAGTAAAGAAACTGGCCATTTAAAAAAAGAAACCACTCACCACCCTTGTTTGATGACTGGACGGACGGACTCCATCCTTGGTCATCCAAGGGATTCCATTGCTCGTCTCCTTGAAAATCAGACTGCACATCACAAGGAAACATCATCAACAACCAGACCCACAGGTCAGGTAACTCGATGTAACAACTCAAGAGACTCACAGATTGCCGTTGTAAGGCGCTCCTCAGGAGATTTAAGTGCCTCGCCTTGGGAGTAATCAGTTCCTGCATTCGAATAGTTTGAGCCAGCATCATCATCATCTCCCACCCACTTTGCCAACAACAAATTTTACAAATCGGGATGCAGATAAATATGTTTCCTCCTTTCAGTCAAGTAATCGGAACCCTGGAAGTGGATTATTCATTTACAATTTACTCCATCAAGAACTTAAGAAGGAGACAGCCCCCAACTTAAAACACTGCTCTAGCAAATCCTGACTTCTGCTCAACCAACCAACCAATCGCTAAAGCCAGAGGATTCCATTAAATTTTAACAAGGTTACTACTATAATAGCCAAAATAAGGAACAGGCAAACTCCATGAGTCAAACCGAAAAGAGACCCCCCCCCCCCCCCCATCTTCAACGAGACCCATAAAACTCATCACTTCGTTAGCACAGAACCATACTAACACAACCCCTCCACCCCCCCCCCCCCCCCCCCCCAAAAAAAAAAAAAACACGCAAACAAAAAAAAAGAAGAAGAAAAAGAAAGAAAGAAACCGAGGAAGAACATGCACCGACACAAACAGAGACACACATACCGTGAGCACAGAGGCACGAGTCGAAGGAAGGAAGGAGATGGGGGTGAAGAACAGAGTCAACAACCACAAGAGCCCATGAACCACCATGACTAACATCCCCAGAGAGAGGCTCAACACTATCCACCCAGATCTCAAAGCCCCCTCCTCGCAATAAAAAAAAAACAAAGACAGGTAGCAAACCACAGAAGAAACAAATACTGAAAGCCTCTTTTGCCCCAACTTCGTCCCACTCCTCTTTGATGGGGAGGGGGGGGGGGAAGGAGATAGGGGGATGGGAGAAGGAGCAAAAGATAAAGGGAACCGGGGGGGGGGGGGGTTGAGTCACATCAGGAGCTTCACATGACACCTGTATGCTAAAGAGCTGGTTGGTAATAATGTCGGGATGGCAGAGAAGGACAGAAGATGAGGAATAGAAGAATGGTTTAGGGGAAAGGGAAGGATTTTGGGGGGGGGAGTTGAAATGTTGGGACTTGGGGGGTGAGAGTAAAAAAATGTAAAAGAAAAAGGGGAGGGTGTGGGTTATCGGAGGACCCCTTCCTTTCACACCCGGACGGCTCGCGCGCTAAACCAGTGGTTGGGGACCGGGGGGGGGGGTTTGCATTGGTTGAGATTTGCTAGCTGGGAATGGTGGTGGTGAGTTGGCCTTCCTCCCACTGACAAAACAAGGGCGTGGGGTGGAGGGGCATTGCCAAATCACGGTCACCCAGTCTCAGCTGCATTTTGGCAGCCGCTTCGGTTGGTATTGAAAGCAAGAAAAGAGAAAAAGAAAACCAAGAGGGAAAGTAACAGAGGTAAAAGAAAAAATCGTGGAAGACAACTGTTGTTTACATAAAAAGAATTAAACGAGGGGACCCCCTATTCCAAAACAAGACAAGATTCTTCCTTCAACCCCTATCTATATTATTACTCCTTTCATCGATCAAGATAGAAGACAGGCAGGGCACTGTCTTGCTCGGGAAAGGAAAGAAATTATTATAATTAGCATCGAAGCTGCGAAAAAGGAGAACGGGATTTGAATTAATTTGGTTATAATCCAGAGTCTGAGCCAAAATAAGATGGGGAATGCATGCGAACGTGGGAGGGGTCGTCGAATAAAAGCTCGAGATTCGATGTGGGAGATAATTATCTCATATCATTCCCCCCACCCAGCAAATATCTTAGGATGATTTCGTTCCTTGTTTAATAAAATAACATACAACGACGGTTAATATTCCCGTGGGTGTCGTGCATGTATCATTGAATGTTTTTATCTTTTGTAAAAATGCACACAAGGCCACCGACAGCCCCCCCCCCCCCAAAACTATAGGCCTGCCTGCCCTGGACGCTTCTTCTTCTTTCCTTTGCCCCCACATGTCTTCTTCCCCCAAATGCCAATTGGCTTGTAAAAAGAAAAAACAATTAAAAAAAAAGAATAATATTACCGCGTGAAAATAGTATTTCATTTCTTTTAATATTGAAATTTTGCAATTGTATTCGGTCAACACAAACCTGTAGTGTTGATATCACCGCATGCTTCGAGGGGGAACGCATTGTCCCTTAAAATAATTATTACGGGAGAAGGGTGCGAGACAGAGACACGGCATCCCATGTGTTTCCCAGTTAACCCCCGGCCGTCGTTTCACTTTTCGGCGTCGGTGGAGAAGTCACTGGGTGGGGTTAGAGGGAGATGGACATGACATGAGGGAGGGGAGGGAAGGGGCTCGGGCTCACGGGATTCCTATTATATTGGCTTAATGTTCCCTTTTTTAAAATTTGATGATGGCAAGGCAAGGTCGAGCCGAGGAGGGCGAGGATGTCTTCTTCGGCTTCATAGAAGTGTGTGGTTAGGAGGAGGTGCACCTTTTGCTACCCCACTCCTCGATGAACGATCGGAGGGTGTGGTTGGGGATGAGATTCTTGTGCTGGAGCTTCAGGTTTGTCATCGGCGACGTATCGTGTCCCACCAGCCACTCTCTTATTGCCTCCAGCTCGTACGAGAACCCATCCGCCGCCACAAAAGGGTCCTTCATTATCTCCTGCGCAGCCCATATGCCCGCTATCCTTTTTAGTATCACACCGGAGCAGAGGATTATTTCATAGAATGTATACACGGGAGATCGAAGAACCTGGAATATGGGACAGAAGAACACCCGCGGAACGTCCCTCGTGTCGTCCCCCTCAGTCTCCCTACACCTTGCAGAGTCGTTCCTGCTCCTTGCCGCGATCTCTTCCCCTGCCCTCCTGATTTCCCTGATCTCGTCAAGGACCGTAGTTAGACTGAAATCACCGATGGAATCTGCGTTGACCGACAGGCACCTCACTGTTATCCCGAGAAGCTGTCCTGCCAGATGCAATGGCCACTGCCCAGACGCTTTGTCCAGCATTTCTGCAAGGCCTCCTCTCTTGCTGATCTCCATTGCATCCTCGATCGATCCATCTTGACCCCCTCTCAAGAGTGCAAGAAGTATATCTCCAAACCCACGAATGTCGGACTGAAGATCATTTTGATCACGGAATTCAACTAGACCGAAATCGCCGATCTTAGCGACCAGGTTGCGATCCAGGAGGACCTTGGACACTGACAAGGATCCGTGAATCACCGGCCTCGGCTTGGCGGAGTGGAGGAAGACTAAACCCTGGCAGATGTCGTGTGCAATGTTGATTCGTTTATGCCACCACAAAGGACGGCTACCTCCTTGATTCGTCTCGTTGGGGGAACTAAGGGCGTCCCTTAAGCTACCGCGATGCATGTACTCCAGCACGACGCATCTTAGCTCAGGACAGAAACCAATCACGGAAGAGAGATTCGGATGTCGAATACAACTGAGGGATTCAACCTTTGCTAGTAAAACCTCAACAGGTAGTCCATGCGCAGGGGTGAGATTCTTAATGGCCACTGCCGTAGCATGACTTATTCGGCCCTTGTAGACATTCGTCCACTCTCCTCCTGATCTCACCCTCAGGTTGTCGGCGAAATCATTCGTGGCCAATCTGATCTGTTCCTTCGTGTACTCCCTATACTCGCCGCCAGATTCATTCAACCCATTAACCAGTCCTATCACATCCTTCTCCTTGCAGAACCCAACCCGGCGACGGAGCACATCTCTCTGTCGTCTTAATTCCTCTATCTCCCGCAACATTTCTGCTCTTCGTTTCACGGACTTCTCGAGCTGGCCTTCCGCATTCGCCCTTGCAAGGATCGACATCTGCAGTTTGTTCGACAACTCGAACTGGAGCTGCCGAAGGGTGCTAAGCCTGCTTCTACTTTCTTCTAAGCCGCATTTCACCTCGGAGATCCTCTCTTTCTCGGCTTCTATATCTTTTCCAAGTGCGACCTGTGACGTTATCTCATCCTTGATATGCACCTTGAGATCATCAACCTAAAGAAGACCGATCATGTCTTTTCCAAATCTACAGCACACTATCAACTTCAAAGGCAGAGGCTATGCAATGATTCGAGAGGGTGAAAAACCAAGTTACCCGGAGGTTGCATAAACCAATAGCCCATTTTGCTTTGCCCGTCGTTCGACATCAGCGTTGGCTTCCTTCTTCTTCTCTTCGATTATACGGCGAGCTTCTTCCACTTTCACTTTCATTAGTCCAAATTTTTCTGCAGCACTCTGTTTTTAAAGTACAATTAAACTCGTTTCCGTAGAATGGGATTAATTGTATGGATCGTGTACCACGAGGAACAAAGGATTAGATTTGAGATCACCTTATTAGAATCCGCTAGCTCAGGAATGTCGGACCTTGTTGGACTGCCTCGCATGTCGCCGGTCTCTCCTGTATCAAGATCTTCGTCTTCTCTGTAACTAGAGAGGAGCTCCTGGAAGTAATCCTCGATCTCCTGTTCGTGTCGCTTCCAGGGATCACCTTCGCCTCCAAGTTCAGGAGATTCTGCACCCGCAAATGCATTGTTCGCCTTGTTCTCGGTTGTGTTGCTCTCTGTGAACATCTTACCAAACCAGACTCTCAGACTAGATTTCTCCTTCAGCTTGGCGACCAATGTGCCTTGATCATCCTCAATGATCCCTTCGTCGTTTTCTTCCCTCAGGTGTACCAGGTTTCCCCCGCAAATCACATATAGCTGGCAGTACTCGGGTTTGTTCCGGAACACGTGGAAGGCTCCGCTGACCGCACTCTTCGTTTTCCTGTTGGCAAGAAGGATTAGACGAACTCCGCATAGGGCCCAATCTTCCGATCATCGAGAAATTCACAGGACAGATAAACTACTCTTAAGAGAGATACCAGGATGAGGAGGAGGACTTCATGAATGAGAAACCCATCACCAGCTTAGTAATGTTCATGCTGGCGATCAATTCAACGATGAGGTTGCACATTGGCACATCATGCTTCTCCACCTTCACAACCTCAGCCTTAACCTGCGGGGATTCCACTATCGATTCAACTCAATTTCTTGTATCGCAGCAGGGCGACAGCATTCAGGTCTCATTCGAATATTAAGTAATGAAAAGAATGGGCCAGAATGGCCATTCTTCTCGGTAATCAACACCGTTCTGCGATGCGCTTCGCCCCGCAAAACCAAAAGCACACCACAGTGACAGCTGAATGCAAAAGAATCGCCTCCAAAAGCACACCACAATGACAGCTGAATGCAAAAGAATCGCCTGAGGAGGACGAGAGAAGGAAAGGACCTTGCTGCAAAGAGAGAGGCACTTGGAGAGGAGACTGTCGGTCTTCCCGCGCTCGTTCTTCTTTAGGAGCTGCAACTCTCCCTCGCTAACGGAACTCGCAGGCAGCTTCCCAACTGACAATCGATTAAAGAAGGAAAAAAGAGGAAGAAGCATTCTGGAGATCAACAGACCACATTACTCAACGTGTAATGAACAACGGAATTCAATCGAAGAATGGAGAGGCTGACATGGGCCGTAGACAAAGTTCTTGGACAAGTTACGGAGGACATGGAGAAGGACGAAGCAGACGTTCTGTTGAGAGGAGAACCGAGAGAGGGACCATCGCAGCGCCTTGAGGCTGTCCTGGACGTCGCTGCCCAAGGCGACGTAAACCTTCTCCGACTGAACCTCCTCCATCTTCGGCCTAGGCATCCATCGTTTACGCGGTAGGCGCTGTCAACAACAAATGTCAAAAGCAAGTGAGGGACGGCCTTTTTCGGCCTGTGAATTCTTTTTTTGTGGTAAAGGGGATAAAAGAGTGGGGAAGGCAGAAGAGTCGTCGTCAACCTTTTCCTCCCGAAAGTTGCGTTGGACAGGAACGAGGGACGGCACTTTTGGTCGCTTCTGGATTGGATTTTCGGTAGAAAATTATGTCCTCTAGTCGGTCAGTTCTCATGACTTTCTGATATTCCCAGGTGTTATATCCTCGAATTTATGAAACAAGCGAGGAAACGCTCCCTGACTGGATTTTTTGCTGTGGCCGAAGATGGGCGGCAGAACCAACGACGCTCCCCGTTGGGCTTTACGTTCGAGGCGTTGTCCAGACGCGCCATTTGATCGCACTGTGACAAGTTTCTTCCGGGGTCTGTCGAGGCTTGGTGTATCCGCTCATGTGACTCAAAAGTTAGAACAAAAATGCTAATCGCCCGGGAATATGCGAGAGAGAGCATTTGCATGTGGGTTGAGAACTCGAAATCCGTGGGCTTCGTGATTGAAGGCCCATGTGGCCCATTCTACATATGGGCCAATATGGGCCCATAGTGGATGGGAATCAAAGGAACAGTCGGTCCACCAGATTCAATGATGAAGTGTTTGGGGCTGATTAATGACATTCTCCAATGAGGGCAATGGAAAAGACTATTCCATGATCATTTAAACAAATAAATATGTTTCTACTCTTTCATAATAAGATTCCCTTTGGATATGCTTAAATAATAACAAAAAAATATCTATCATGTCTCTTAATTTAATTTACTTGTAACGATGAGAATGTAT
Source organism: Melastoma candidum (assembly GCA_023653495.1). NCBI lineage: Eukaryota > Viridiplantae > Streptophyta > Magnoliopsida > Myrtales > Melastomataceae > Melastoma > Melastoma candidum. The sequence goes on from CM042882.1 coordinate 18,689,692, forward strand.
TTGATGAAATTTAATTCAAAATATGGAAATCCAAGTTGGGGGAAAAGATCGGAGCGATTGCCCCAATATTGATAACTCTGAGCCATAGGAGATCGTTAAGGGACGGTCAAGGACAAGGAGGGACACCATTACAGTTTAGAAGGAAGCAACGAGACAAAAACTCAAGTAGGATCACATACAAATGTCATATGATATGGTAAACGAGCTCTCCACTAAAGTAATGCCAACTTTTTGGATTTTCTTGGGTTGGGGACACAGATGATGTTTACGAAGAGGTGTAAGAATCCCAGGCCGCACGTGCGACTCCCACCCCCAGGGGGCAGAAACATTGGAATTGGAGAAGCCGTGCACGTGACCCTCCTCATGGTCAAGGGGTCAAGACCACCTCTAATTACGCACCATCATCATCACCCCCTTCTCCCCAATTAAAAATATTACCCACCCTATACTCGATTGTTTCGTTCAGACATAAAACGATGGATAAAAAGGAAACATCACCACTTGGATGTGGCCTCATCCTCCTCCTCCTCCTCCTCCTCCTCCTCCCCACGTCGTTAAATGTAATAACAGTGAATGGGAGGGAAATCCCCGAGTTTTCATGTAAATAGTAAAGGAGGGGTCATTGCATGCATGGGAGGAGAGTAGTTCTTTTATCATGCAAGTATGATTATGGTGTCATGATAATAAGTTCTTGTATCAATAAACAAGGAAATAATGGGGTCGAGAGTGGGGGAACAAATCAGCCCTACATCTACCACATTTTTTATTTATTAAAAGGATAATAATGATAAGGCCATAGTTGTGGCTTAGAGTGGGAAGTGGGGAACAGTTAGTCCCCCTTATTTTCTGCCGGGAATTCTTTCAAAAGGGAGTCCTCCCTCCCAACACCTACTAAACCCAAGTGAAAATCACCAAGCAAAAACGAGATTCCAGAAACTAACTGAGATGTTGGAGGAGATCTTGTTAATGTGACGTATTCATGCCATAAGAAAGGTAACATGCATAGTGATGCGTCAAGAGACAGACTATATTTAAAAAAGAAAAGAAAGAAATCTCTTGTTTTTATTTGGTGGGGCTCGGTGGTTTTCGCAAGTTGATTGCACTGTGCATAATTTTTTTTTTTTTTACTTTGGGAGAAATGGATCTACTGGGTATGTGAAATGGGCCAAGGAAGAGAAATTATAATCACGTAGTGGAAATAATGTTATCGATTGTTCATTCGACCTGTAAATTTGTTGGGCTTTATTATTATCATTCCCTACCCATTTGGATAATCTCCTCATGTATGTATGACACATACGTTGAAACCATAAAGAGATCACCACACACATACACAGCAAATTAAGGAGTAGTAGTAGCCTCGCCTCACCTCACCTCCGGGAGACTCGGAAGGCTGTTTCCGTAACAGACAACCACCTCCACCTCCCTTCTCTCTCTCTCTCTCTCTCCTCTCATCTGGTGTAGTTTATATAGATATATATCAACCGACCATCGCAGGGGGTGCATCAGCAGCAGTGGTGAAGTTCATCGTCGAGGATCGGATGGCTCCATCTCCACCTCCACCTCCGTCTACCAACTGGCTCTCCTTCTCCCTCACTCCCTCCTTTGAAATGTTCTCCTCTTCTTCCTCCTCCTCCTCCTCCTCCTCCCAGTCACCACCACCTGCTCTTTCCAATCCCTATTTCCTCCTCCCTCCTTTCGACCCCCCTCCCCCTCCCTTACTCCTCGACTACTCCTACTCCCCCGGTAAACACTACCACCACCCCCTTCTTTTTCCTTTTACGATGCTGTGTTGCCACTATCCAATCTAACCCCCTCCCTCTCTTTAATTTTTTATTCTCCTGCTTTTTTGTAGCATGCTGGGACAACCCCAAGCACCATTTCCTGTTTACCGACCTGGGGGTTGTCGACGAAGCAGAAGAACAACATGGGGCTGACCACCACCTTCATCCCCCCAAGTTATTCCCCCCCTCCTCCTTCCTCACCAACCCCTCCCCAGTTTTGTACCCCAAGCTCGAGGACTTCCTCAACTGCTCCTCCTCCTTCACTCCCGCCTACGATCTCAGGGACATTGCCGCCGCTGCAGCAGTCACGGAGGGGTTCCCTACTGCCGCCTCCCTTCCCCTCGACTCCATGTCCAAGGCCGATGAGCCGTCCTGCTCCCTGAATGCCAGTTCGTCTTCCTTGACGAACACGGGGAGCTTGACGCTCGGGGTCCGCAATCCCACCCAAGACGATAATAGCAAGGCCGTGGTCGTAGTTTCCGGGGGGGGCGGCGGCGGCGGGGTGGGGACCGGTAAGAGGACGGGCGATTCGTTTGGGCAGAGGACTTCCATTTACCGCGGGGTTACCAGGTGAAAAGCTGTTCCTTTTTGTTGGATATTCTTGAGGCAGGTCCGTCGTTATTGGGAAACCCCTTTCGTTCCCCTTTATTTCCGGTCGGATTTAAAGACCATTTGGGGATTTCATTTCCTCCCTGTCCTTTGTTTTTCTTTTCTATTCTTCTGAATCTAACGCGGGGAAAACGCAGGCACAGGTGGACGGGCAGATACGAAGCACATCTCTGGGACAACAGCTGTAGGCGTGAGGGTCAAGCCAGAAAGGGACGTCAAGGTTTTTCCCCCTCCCCCGCTCCTTCTCTGTCTATCTCTGCCTCTTGCCTTTGTTAACTCTTACCTTTTTGACTCGAATGGTCCGACGGATTTTCTGCTCTACACTGGTCTGTACGCAATGTCTGGTGCATTTCATCATAAAGTCATAGCTAGCATGTTTTGTATTGTTCTTACTGAAAAAATAATGAAATGACTCGAGGCTTGTACTTCCAGGGGTGCCTCAAGTGCTTCTTGATGTAGAGCACTAGTGTAGGATTGCCTGGCATCATATTAAATGAAGCATGTCATCTTATCCGTCTGTTTGTACTTTAGTGAAGTGAATATGCTGAGGGGAAGATCTAATTCATGGAAAAGAATAATGGGTAAACATTGGTTTTGACTGATTGATTCACGTAATATGATGTTACAGAAGCCAGATGTTACCAATGACTTCTGGTTGTCCAAAACAAAAAAGCTTTCACATGATTTGAGTTATCACTGTTCTTCCATCTCATGGAGCCATCAGGGCTGCCGCCATTCTTTCTCCTCTGAACTTTGAACGGGAATTTTTTTTTGTTTTGTTTTGCTTCATCTGTGTGTTGATCTGCTGTTTGGTCCCCACCTTCACCACCTCGCGGTTTTAAGGGTGGAGAATTCTGCAGATATCTTTTTTTCTGTCCACGCAGTTCAGAGGGATATAATATTCACTGAAGAGTCTCTTCTGTCCTTTTCCTTTCACTTCTCTGCTTTTCACCTCCATCTTCTTTCAAATCAGTCGCTGGGTGGGTCTAAAAGCTTTGACCACTGACTGCACTTTGTTTCCCCCTTACTAAGACATGACTCCGCCCCTTATCCTCCGTGTAATGCCCTGGGAATTAATTTCTTCCTTCTCATCTTGATTTCTGGGGAATATTTAAATCAAAGGGACCAAAATTTCCCATTATTTCGAAAACAAAATCCCCTGCTTTTGAATGATGTTTACTTTGATGGGCGACGACCAGTATTAAGAGACAATTAATTTTGTTTAAAAAGGATGAAACAGAGATTCCCTAACTTGGGACCCATGTGTCTGTGTTTTTAGTGATACGTTAAATCTGAAATGGTGGAACTTTGCTGAGTGGAGTTGCTGCTGCAGTTTTTTTTTTTTTTGGCTTGCTTGGATATGATTCCGTTCCAAGGCAGAAAAAATTGACTTTCTTTTGACTCTCTAAGCCCAGCTAATCCTGAGACTTGTCTTCTTTTGCATGAAACCCGGGGCTATGTTGCGTTGCTGTCGTCTGGAAACTTGTTTTGTCAAAAACGGTGCTGCAGTGTATCTGGGTAAGTTTTGCCTTCTTTCATCCTAAAGGTCAAATTTTTCAGCTGCTGCTCCCCCCCCCCCCCCCCCCCAACCACAAGTTTTTGAGCTGGGACTTTCGTTTGTTTACGTGTATCCAACAGTCCAAGGATTTTATTCTTTGCATTAACTAACAAGAGTTGAAAAATTCACTAATACTGATTGGATCTGAATGAATCAGGCGGATATGACAAAGAAGACAAGGCAGCTAGGGCCTATGACTTGGCTGCCCTCAAGTACTGGGGTCCCACTGCCACCACCAACTTCCCTGTAATTCATGCGACATTGTTATGCCATCTTCTACCATCATCATTTGTTCATTCGTTAATCCATTTTAGGGACCATTTTCGTCTAGCTTTGCATACGTGGGTATCCCAAGGAGGCGGTTTGGTCGGGCACTGATTTAGCTTCTTTCCCTTTTTTCGCTTTCTCCAGGTTTCTACTTACTCCAGAGAACTGGAGGAAATGAAGCTTGTCACAAAGCAAGAGTTCATAGCCTCTCTCAGAAGGTTAAATATCAACTATCTCTTCGGTTTGACGGTCTCCATGCCAATTCCTTTACGTGCGTTGGAGGATTAGGATGTTGAATTTTTGTTTCTTTCTGGTTTCACAGGAAGAGTAGTGGCTTCTCTCGGGGCGCTTCTGTCTACCGGGGTGTAACCAGGTAGCTGCGATATCCTTGATCTTCTATTTAGGTCCTCCTAACGAGGTCATTTCATTAATAATATCCTCCCATATCATTTGCAGGCACCATCAGCAGGGTCGATGGCAGGCTAGAATTGGCCGAGTCGCGGGCAACAAGGACTTGTACCTTGGGACATTCGGTGAGTGATAAGGAGCACTTCTTTGATTTATTCTTTGTGCTTGACAATGAAAGTGTGCCTGAAGCTGATTATTTTAACTCTTACAGCAACCGAGGAGGAAGCAGCAGAGGCATATGATATTGCAGCCATTAAGTTCAGAGGACTCAACGCGGTGACCAACTTTGAGATGAGCCGCTACGACATGGAGGCAATTGCCAGGAGTTCTCTTCCCGTAGGTGGCGCTGCGAAGCGCCTAAAGCTCGAATCCGACCTCAAACCATCCGTCACGTCGGAGCAACTGTCGCAAAGTGGGATTGTCGGTGGTAATAGCAGCAACACAGGTTTGTCCCTCGTCCATCCATTTTCTGTGCCGATCCCTAGCAGGAAACCGTTCGAGATGAGCCCTTCCGTCTACCACCCGAGCTTCTTCCACCAACTGCAACAACAGTCTGGCAATTCCATCTACCCCTCTGGCATGGTCGCAACGATCCCCGCTCCGGCTACGGCTTCCAGCCTAACCCATGCGGCCGACTTTTTCCTTTGGCCCAACCAATCTTATTAATATTAGTAAGTAATCACGGCATCCGGATGCTAACCATATAGGCCTACAGGAAGAAGAACAATCAAAACACAATTGACCTAGAGAAGAATGATGAGCAAAAGCGGTAATAGGAATGGTTCATTTAGGACTGAGGCTGACGATTTTCAAAACACCCTTGCCTAACTAGATCTCCAGGCATTTTGTGGTTGATACTACATGCTTTGCTTAGTCAGGGAGATAATTTTGCCTTAACAGGATTAGTTATGACATGTCGGCTTTCTTACATCGTTCTGGGACTACTGTAAATTTCAGGAAGTTCATTTCATCGCGCAATGCTTTAGTGTCATTCTTACATTTTCTCTGGCCATGATTCGAGGAACACATGCTCCATTGTTATAGCACATGAAAAGGTTTCGGAGCAGTCCCACCCATCGAAAAACTGAAGTTGGATGACTAAAGTTGGATCTATGACCGTCATGATTCCATGAGTAGTTGCATGTGACGGTTGAAGTCCTGGAGGTAGTCTGTGCAGTCATAACCTTCTTCCGAGTCGCAGGCACTTAGGATGAATGCTGTCTTTGACACTGACTCGTGCTTCCACTCTTCGGTTCTGTCGTCTAGGCTCGTTAGTAGCTCCACTACCTGCCGAACAACCATCGGTTAGTCGGGCTGCAAGCTGGTCCAGTTCTCTGATATCGACTGCGGTTACCTGGTTCATGTCCGGACGTGAGGTCGAAATGTGGTGCGTGCACATCGAGGCTGTCAACACTGCCCGTCTCATCTCCCGGGGGTCGTATTCCTCACCCAGTCGTGGATCTGCAAGACCTTTTATGTTCCCTTCCTTGAGCAGCGGTTGCGCCTGCGGACGAATGCAACTGTAGTTACATGGAGCTGCACAATTCCCAACTTAAATCTTCCCCTTTTCTACAGATTGAAAAGTTCACGGGCAGATGGTTGGCGTACCCACATCACCAGGCTCTCTCGTAATGAGTCGACCGCACGTCGGCCTGTAATAAGTTCAAGCAACACAACACCAAATGCAAATACATCTGTCTTCTCGTTGGCTATGCCGTGCATGAAGTATTCAGGTGCCAGGTACCCGATCGTGCCTTCGACGGGAAAGATAACATGGTGAATCCATTTCTCAGGGAGCCACTTTGCCAATCCGAAATCAGAAATCTGAGAAATCATGCAGGCTGCGGATTAATCGACCATAATCCAATATCTTGAAGCATTATTAGCATAGGGATACCACGATTGCCTGGGGCTCGTAGTCTTCTGCTAGGAGTATGTTGGAGGGCTTGATGTCTCTGTGGATAATTCGGCGACGACAATTATGGTGGAGGTACTGCATCCCCATTGCGACTCTTACCGCAACTTTGAACCTCACTTTCCACTCCAAGACCCTCTCGGAGGAGGACGAACCTGCACTCAGTTATTTCAACTCCACTCTTCCAGTCTGACTCCTACCAAAATAACAGGGGAGATGAATTACCATGTAGGAGGGACGCGAGGCTGCCGCGCGGACACATCTCGAGGACGAAGAAAAGCCCGTTGTCGGTACTGAACCCGATCAGCCTGACAGCATTTGGGTGATCGACGTGTACGATGATCCCAAGCTCAGAAAGGAACGCGCCGGCCCTATCGTGCTGGTCCCCGTGGCCGTCTTCTCCATCCTTCCTCTTGAGTTTCTTGACGGCAACGGACTGCCCGTCCTTCAGGCACCCCTTGTAAACCAGGGCGTGGCCTCCTTTCCCTATCAGGTTATCTGCATCATCACCATATAATAAATGGAGGTATGGACAGAGTATGGAGGCTGTCACAGGCGCCAGGAGCAGCCTTTTTGACCCATTTGTTTCCTTGGGATTCATTCCTGGCGATCATGTAATAAAATAAAAAATATCGATCGGGGACATCCTGGACCCGCCCAGGAGAACAATCTGAAAGCAATCTCTCTCAATGGCCAAATTTCCTGATTTCCAGCCCTGAATTAACTTTGTTCCCACTCAACAAGGGTGATGATTTTCATTTCAAACCTAACAGCAAATGGTTTTTTGGTTGAATGAAAAAGGCACATTACCGGGGCTAAAGTTACCGGTGGCCGCGGCAAGTTCCGCGTAATCGAAACTCCTCCACGAACACTTCCCAATGCGCTCGTCCACGTCGCTGTCGGCAGTCTGGATCCTAGCGAACACTTTATTCACATCCTTGACGCGGAGAAGGACTCCAGAGCCGCTGTCCCGGGAAGAAGAAGCGGAGGCTGGTTTCTTCCCCAGGACGTCACCGACGTATTTCTTCCAGCCGGACGACAGGTGCGGGTCCTTCCGCCTGCGGGCATGATGGCATACAAGTGTATCGGGAGGAGTGGGGATGGAGCAAGAGCAGCAGGTGTTGTCTGAGGAGGAGGCCAAGGGACGTATCTCCAGGACGCCCCTGGGGGAAGCTTCTTGAGATTCTTCGCCTCCCACTGGCATTCCTTTCCCTGAAAGAACAAATTAGAAGAAACGAAGCAAAAACCCCATTTATGTTAATGTTTGATAATAGTACCCTGGCAGGGATGAGGATGATGATGATGATCCATGGCCCCCCCGGGATGATGAAGATGTGAAGAAATGGGGGGGGGGGGGGTTTTAGGACAAGAGTGAGGATGGTGTGGAGAAATGATGACAAATATTTGTCCAATGCCCGGCGCCCTCACCCTAATTAAACATTAATTGCCCCTACAATTTGTAATACGTGGGATATAATTTTAAGTAACTAGTAATTTTTCTTGTCATTATTTTCTGCCACCATCAGATATTCTATCTATACAAGAAATTATTTTACAACAAATTAAATTTCTGTATATTTGACAGCCAAAGATTTCGTGATATATGTAATTGGTATTTCCGTATGATAATTATACGTATATATATTTTTTAAATGTGTCAGTTTTAGAAAAGTTAAATAAGAAGTACTCGATATAAAAGAATTCTTAAACTTACAAACATAATAATATTTTTTTCCGGTTGGACTTCGTTTTGTTTTTTAAACAGAGAAATTACGAATCTCCAACGGAAAGAAAAAATGTATATTTAATGTAGTAATTCATACTTTACAAGTACGAGCGACATAATTTCCTTTTTTATATATATATATGAAAAAAATACGTGGGCCCACCGGAGAAATCGGGGCAATAAATCATTTTCCTCAAGAGTTAATATTTCCGGAAAAGGTAAAACTGGGTATTATATTATTGGGATCCACTATTTATACGAGTAATTTTTTTAGGGGTAAATCTTATTTTAATGACGAGGATTTTCAATTCCTTATCATTATTATTATATGAATCAAACGTAACGGGAAAGAAAATCAGGAATCTGGCTCTAAGATTAATTACTTATTCCCTCGTGCAATATTTCCGAAGTTCACAAGACTAACATAAAGTTCACGAGTACCACCCCCCTACAAATTTGTGCCGTGGACTACTAATGCAACGGAAAAAAATTCACGAGAGATAAAGATAGAAAATTTCGAAATTATTTTCGAAATTTTGAAATTATTTCCTTTATTTCGTAAATTTTTTTCCGACTACGCTGTTTCGGTACCTTCTTCCTTCGAATTATATCATATTACTACAATTGAATATATATGCCATGCTCTAAAAAGAGCGCAAACCGGATTACCCGAATATTATAACCGAAACAGAATGACTGATACGTTGCTTAGATTTGCTTAATTTCTTTTCATCCCTTGAATTGGAAGCTTTCCTTTAGTCTCCCCAACATTGACAACACAGTCGCCGATATCTGCCTCGATGTTAGCCCCGCCTCTTCCATCTGATCCTTGGGCGATCCGTGGTCGATGTACCGGTCCGGCAACAACATCGCCCTCAACTGCCACGGTCGGAAAAGTTTAATCAGTTTTTAGGTGGCATATTGGCGAAGGAGTTATGCGGATCATATTTTTCACCTTGAGAGGCCCGTCGAGTAGGCCAGAGAGGCTGAGGAAGTGAGAGACGTGGGATCCGAACCCACCGATCGAACCTTCCTCCACTGTGATGAGGATCTCGTGGTGTTTTGCTAACTGGGTGATCAGCTCCCTGTCGAGCGGCTTGCAGAATCGGGCGTCTGCCACAGTTACATAGATGCCCAGGCTCCGAAGCATGTTCGCTGCCTCCGTGCATTGTTGGACGATGGACCCGTATCCGAGGAGTGCAACCCGATTGCCTTCCATCAGGACTCTCCCCTTGCCAATCTGGTACAAGGACATACACGAAGAAGGATTTTAGTATCTGTTGGCCCGGGATGGATTGCGGGAGGGGTGGCTCTAGGAGGCTCACCTCGAGGGGTGTTCCTTTGTTGTTGGGTGGAAGAGGAGCGCCGATGCCATTTCCTCTAGGGAACCTGAAGCAGCTCGGCCTGTCGTTGATGCATGCCGCGGTTGCGACCATATGCATAAGCTCTGCCTCATCTGAGGGGGCCATGACTACCATATTAGGCAAGCAAGCCATGTATGTGATATCAAAGGCCCCGCAATGCGTCGGTCCATCACCCCCGACCAAACCTGCCCTGTCCATCGCAAACCGGACAGGCAGCTTCTGGAGGTCTACATCGTGAACCACCTGATCGTATCCTCGTTGAAGGAACGAGGAGTAGATCGTGCAAAATGGCTTAAGGCCTTCCGTGGCCAAGCCTGCAGCAAACGTGACGGCATGTTGCTCTGCAATCCCGACATCAAAGCATCTTTCCGGGAACTTCTTCTGGAAATAGTTTAGTCCTGTCCCACCGCCCATGGCCGCATGGATCGCCACGATCTTGTTATCCACCTCGGCTTCCTTGATCAACGACTCTGCGAAGTACTGAGTATATGACAGCGTCTGGGACTTGCTCTTGACCTGTTTCCCTGTCTTGGGATCAAATTTGCCTACACCTGCAAGCATCATGAATCCGTCAGGATAGATGACTCGCTACTTCCGATATCGATGGTGGTGCGAGTGCTTATACTCACCATGCATTCGATCGGCTGCTGCCTCGGCAGGAGGATAACCTTTACCCTTCTCCGTGACTATGTGGATCAAAACAGGACCGGGGGCTGGCGTCGCCTTAACTTTCTGGAATATGTTGACAAGGTCTTCCACATTATGTCCATCAACCGGGCCAATGTAATAGAGCCCGAGCTCCTCAAACAGAGTCGAGCTGGAGGCACTAATCATTCCCCTAGCATACTCATCCACTTTGGCAGCAACATGATGCATCTGTCCTCCAATCTGCTTTGTAACTGTCTGTCGAAGAACAATGCAATGCAATTGATCAGAATGGTCAGGGCAGACCTTGTTGGACACGAATGAATACTCAGTGACTTGATGATGCTCACCTTTGCGGCTTCTCGAAGCTTCCGGAAGTTGGTGCTCGCCTGGAGTTTGGACAGAGTGCTGCTGAGGGCTCCTACTGGGGTTGCAGGGCCGTCCAGGGTCGCCGTGGGCAAAGACACTTGCTTGTTGTCATTCAACACGACGATCAAATTGGTGTCGAGGTACCCCGCATTGTTCATGGCCTCATAAGCCTGTCCAGCCGTCATGGCTCCGTCTCCAATCACGGATATCACGTTGTTAGTCTTCCCCAGAAGGTCCCTCCCGACAGCCATTCCTGTAACACCATTTTTTGGTTCCATGATCCGTGTTAAATTTTTTCGCAGTCTACAACACGCAGAAAGGATCACGTGAGGAAAAAGACAGAACTAGCAGTTTACCTAGTCCGGCAGAGATGCTGGTGGAGCTGTGGCCGGCACCAAATGCATCGTAAACACTCTCGTCCCTCTTGGGAAACCCCGCCAGGCCTGAAGTCTGCTTGATGGTGTGCATCTTGGATCGCCGCCCGGTTAGAATCTTGTGAGGGTATGCCTGCACAAAGCCGATCCGTCTGTCAGGAAAAAGAAAAAACAATTTTCCCGAATGCGACGAGAGAACAGAAGAAAGATGATTCCTCTTCGTGGACAAAGGAGTCTTTCAGGGTGGGAAGACTTTACCTGATGCCCGACATCCCAGATGACCTTGTCCTCCGGGGTATTGAAAACGTGATGAATGGCAACGGTGAGCTCCACGACACCCAAGCTCGAACTCAAATGGCCTCCGATTTGAGAGACCGTGTGAACGATCTCCGCCCTCAACTCCGCAGCCAGTTGCTCCAGATCCTAAACAACCCGTCAATGGGCGATCAATCGATCAAACTAAACAAGCACGAAATCCCGCGTAAACTATATTTATATTATTCCCTACCTGGATGTCCAGGTTCTTCATGTGAACAGGGTAATTAATGGTGTCCAGCAAGGGAGTGTCCGGCTTATCCACAGAGTACTCGATCTTCCATCCGTCCTTCTCCTTCCATAGCGTCGCCTTCCCTTCCTCCCCATCGGACGGGCCACGAGCCGATGGGCTCACTCGCAACTGAAAAAAGAAATTTAGAACCGTCAGTGGTACTGTCATTGATTGCAAGAGTCGCGAGTGCAAAGAAACAAGAGGTGGTGGTGGGGGTACGTTGAAACGATGGTCGTGGGGTCTCCCGGCACGAGACGAAAAGCTGATTGGCTTGCCGGAACCGGGGAGGAGGGAGGTGGCGTAGAGGGAAGTAGAGCACAATGCCATGCCAAGTATTCTGTTTGTTGTTGTTGTAGAGGAGGAAGAAAAAGGAGAGAGGATAAAGGGGGGAATGGGGAGAGGGTTAATTCTCTTATAGAAAGGGGACGTGGGAATCTTTTGAAAGATTGAATTGAGATGGAGGCTGAAGATGCTCTCCCTTTTTATACAACCCTCCTATCCCTGGTAAACGAGCCTTTTTAACGACTGCTTACTTCAACATGAGTCGTCAATTTCTGTCAACAAATGCGATGATATATGAAATTTAACCATTTAAATTGCTTTTTTTTTTTTAATATATATTTGATGGTTGAGTGTAATAAATAATTCCACCAGCAAAATTGTATCAAAAGTTTTGATCCCCGGGTATAAATAAAACTTGCCCTACTACTACTTTCTTCGACTTTGGGGGCCGTCGGAATTTAGGGTTGTGGGGGTTGTAGTCTTTAATGAGCGGAGTGTGTTTCTTTTTTTTAGCCTTTCAGAAAAGAGACTGACCGCTTTGACTTTCCAACAATTTCCTATTAAAAGTTGGCAATGTGTTTAAATGCTCAATAACTATCTCCCGCAGGCTACTCAATTCTGTTCTCTATCTTTCTCATTTATGGATTGGAGGAGGAGAGCATAGGTGTGGAAGAAAGGTGGAGGAAAAAACAAAGGAAAAGAGAAAGATAACGATGTTAATAATAATAATAATAGGTGATGACATTTTAAAAAGGATTTTTTTTTAATTAGTTGAGAAATAACTGCGTTTTAGTATTTTATATAATTTGTAAATAATATATTTTGTCAGTATATATTTATTGTAAAGAGTTAGTGAACACAAAAGTTATATGAATTGAGATGTTGTTGTATTTTCATGATTAAGAAGTGGTTATTAGGGGGGTCGTTAGTTTATATTTCGAATATGCAAATAAAGCCTTAAAAAATGACAAATATATGTTCGTTCGTCTGTGTAGGTCCGTCCATGTGCACGTAATAATGTGAAGAAATATATAAGTATGAAAGTAGGGCGGCGACCCACATGTGTAAATGTTCTTCAATACCACCTTCTGAGGAATTCATCAGATTCCGTTGTTTGTCCTTTTCCGGCTGCAAGAAAAAAGAAACCAATGCCGAGAGAGATTTTATTTTTATTTTTGTCGATAGGTTGCACGAGGTGTTATGGCAAATATTTCGAATTCGACTCAAGTATATCTGATGGGATATGTTAGGGTAGGAGCGTTTGGACAAGGGCGTGGTGGTTCAATTGATGCCTAACAAGGTCGGAATGGATTAGAGACTAGACAAAGAGAGTCACATTGCATCCCTGGGACTGCCCCCCACCCCCACCAACCACTAGGGTCTTTCAAGGTATTTATTACCTGACCGGAGGCCGCCAGCGGATCGAGGGCATGAGGCTACTTCCGTTCTGGCCACAAACTGCCTGTTCACTCTCGATACTAGGCGTGTTATCGTGGAGCCAATAGGCAGGCAGGCGGCGTGCGTGTTCTTTTTGTTCAGCTATTCAAGGCAGGAGTTGCCATTGAAAAGTTGTATGATTTGCTCGTGGATAACAAGCCGCATGTGAAAGGAGTACTCGCCAAATATCAAAAGCCCTGCATCAATCTTATCCTTCTCAAAGAAATTACTCGACTGTTGATTCCCCGAAAGTCGAGAGGCTTGTCTCATTGACCCCCCAAAAGAAGAAAACGAATTGATATCAAATAATATTCAGACAACAAGCATAACTGTTCCTCGCGTCAATAGTCGTCCCCCCATATTCAAACATCAAATGTCTTAATCCATCGACAAAGGCATCTTTATCTTCCCACATATTGGAATCTTTTTATCTTTCAAATTAAAAGTCAATGTAATTGAAAAGAAGGCCCCTGATATCCCGATTGGTGTAAACTTGACAAATTAGTGTTTCGGTTTCAAATAAGACTTTTATCATAAGAATAATAACTCCCTAAGTGATCTACTTAAGATGGATTTTAACCGGCCGAAGCTTAATATAAAACGTAATCCCAAAACCTGAAAGGTTTCCGTAGCGAATAGAATTGAACATAAAACTTGAAAGCTTTCTTTACTTATTCTTATAACGTGTATGTGTTTGGATGCGTTGCCTTCTGGTCGTAGTTGTATTAGATTAACATTGAGAAAACAACTAGATGCTTCTGTAGATACAAGTAACAAAAGTAACTCGTACAAAAAGGATGTAACCACTTGTGCACGGAGATGAGTCGAACCCCTTGCAAGGGCAAGTCGCACGACTTGTAGAGGCAAGTCCCTTGCAGGGGAAGTTCTCCTATTTGATCTGCAATGCACAACAAATCGTGATTAACTCCAGAAGTCCTCAAGTTATATCTTTATGGTAAATTGTGACTAACTCCGAAAGCCCTGATTATATCTAGACATTTCACCATGGTAGTATCTTCACCTACTTGGCTCATCACCTATTAATATAGTGGAGGAAACATTATTGATGAAGTTGGAGTAGGACAATTGCGCCAAACTATTATTCAAATCTCTCTGTACATTTTAGTTGCACTATGTACTTTCTTAAACACTATCGAAGTGAAATGCGTAACAGTCAAACTATGCGACTTAAGCAGTATCTCACTATATTGATGGATATACCGTCTTGAACAAAGATGATGTTGATTTTGTGTCTTTGGATGTCAAAACACGCGAACTTTGATATATGTTAATCGAAATCACAGAATTTTATTGGCAAGTTTCTTCATAAACTAACCATACCGAAGAAGAAACGTCCAACGGAAGTTATGTGCTTCCCCTATAATTGTCATGCCATGAAGCAAGTGTGGTGGAGAATGTTGCCGTCCTTTTCTGTTCTAATCTTGTACGAGTGGTGTGCCCTTTCCCCTCGTCATTTCATACACACATTTTGACAGCACAAAGGTCCAAAAGTACCACATGCTATACATGTCGTCCAACAGAGTATTTCCTTTCCGCCCTTGCAGAGCAAGAACCCTTTTCCCATTTCGCTCCAAGACTTTTGACTCTTTGGGGCATTTGGCAAGACCAACCAGATCCTGTGAGGATGTCGTCCGGGCATTCGTGATAGGATGATAGAGTCTCAGTCGCAGAGGGTAGAACAGTGAATCAGCCGACCAAATAATATATATCAGGCCCTTCATGTCCACACGTTTAGAGAAGCATCACATGTTGAAATAGTCTGCATTCGGTAGAATCGAGATTCATGGTTTTCCCCCTGGAGGGTGCTGTTGTAGCCTGTTACCGTTTGTGGCTGTTAATCCTAATTCTTTTTTGCTGGGTTATTAGACGAGGGACATAACATGATCCACACAAGCCTATAAACTAAATAGAGAATCGATGCCGTGGGAGGGGGGGAGATCCAATGTGAATGCTCCTCCATGTAGGTGTGGCCGGAAGCGGCTAACGGTACGTGCACGTAACGGTTACGTAGTTTACTACTTACTACTAACATTTTTTAGTAAATTTTACTAAAAGTTGACCGTTACTACTAAAGTCAACTCAAATGTAGTAAAAAAAGTAGTAAATTTTACTAAAAATTGGTCTTCTTTTAGTAAAGTCAACGTAAAAGTAGTAAAAAAAGTTGTAAAATTTACTACTTTTATACTGTTCATTCATGTGTTTTTTTACTACTTTTACGCTGACTTTACTAAAAAAGAGGTTTTAGTAAAGTCAACGTAGAAGTAGTAAAAAAACACTTGTATGAACAGTAGAAAAGTAGTAAATTTTACAACTTTTTTTACTACTTTTACGTTGACTTTACTAAAAGAGAGATTTTTAGTAAAGTCAGCGTAAAAGTAGTAAAAAAACACTTGTATGAACAGTAGAAAAGTAGTAAATTTTACAACTTTTTTTACTACTTTTACGTTGACGTTACTAAGAAAGAGGTTTTAGTAAAGTCAGCGTAAAAGTAGTAAAAAAACACTTGTATGAACAGTAGAAAAGTAGTAAATTTTACAACTTTTTTTACTACTTTTACGTTGACTTTACTAAGAAAAGGTAAAGTTTAGTAAAGTCAATGAAAATTTAGTAAAAAAAGTAGTAAATTTTACTACTTTTTGTACTACTTATGCGTTGACTTTACTAAATTTCTCGTTTTTAGTAACGTCAATGAAAGTTTAGTAAATAAAGTTGTAAATTTTACTACTTTTTACTGTACGATTTATGTCGATAATTAGTAATTGTTTACTACTTTTGCTGTGAGTTTTAGTAAAAATGTGTAAAAAGTAGTAAAATTATTAGTAAATTGTTACGTTTTTTCGTAAACGTTTACTAATTTAGACATGTTTTACTAATAAATTTACTAATACCAACAGTGTTTCCGAACCTAACTCCGAACCTAATTTATATGACTTTGGATGTGAAATTACCGTTTTACCCTGTTACGAAACATTTTACTACTTTACTAAATATATTACTAAATTTGTTAGCAATTACTCCTATATATTTTACGAAATTGATTACTAATATTTCGGTCTAGTGTCGTAATTTTTACTAACTTTGACCCCAAGGTCATCATTTAATTTGTTGGTCGTTGGAGTTGGAGTCGTTGGTGTTGGAGTTGGTTTCGTTAGATTTGGAGTTGGAGTTGGAGTCGTTGCACCCGTCTGCAGGAAGATGTGCTCCACCTGTTTGCTGAACGATGTGTTGCTCCCGTAGGCAGACGTCTACGTCCCAGCTGCTCCACGGTTGTTCAAGGTTCCTTCGATTCGTAATCCGGTCTTCGTCCCTGATTCCTCCCAAACGTGATTCTGTCAGCGTTCGAACTCGTCGGCTTCCTGTCATCGTCCCAGAACTTCGGCTGCAGGTAGTCCTCCCAGATCTGTGACTGCAAGTAATCCTCCGAGATCTTTGGCTGCAGGGCTTCGTACTAGATCTTCGGCATCCTCTCTCCTCTTCGGCTGCAGGTGGAGTGTTAGGACTGTGAGGTTGATCTTCTACGGCTGCAGGTGGTCCGACAGGTTAATGTATTTCGGCTGCAGGTGGAGTGACAGGTTCATATTCGTCTGATGCAGGTGGGCGGACACCTTCATTTTGAGAGGCTGCAGGTGGAGTCCCGCCTTTCCTCCTCAGTGGCATAAAGAAATGGAAAGTCTATTGAAAGCGGATCAGCCAACATTCGGTCAGTACAGTTGGAAATGTACCAAACAAATAGTAGCGTTTATTTTATGGTTCGACGAGAAGTGGAAAAAACAATTGAGAAATACCATTTTCCGAATGTATTGATAACCTTTTGTTTTCTTTGATGTCAATGTAGGTGACCAGGATGTTCACCACTTCTTCAATATAGTTAGTGATATGAATGAAGAACATATGTTGAATATGTCATTTGGTTCTGCCGAAGAAGTTGAAGAGTTCATTAAAATGTATGCGATGGTTCATGGGTTTTCGGTAAGGAAAAGAGATCGGCAAAAACTAAGAAACGGTGAATGCGTCATGAGAAAGTGGGTTTGTTCAAGGGAAGGCGAGTGTTCTGATCCAAATGTGGAATGGGGCAGATGTCGGGTTAGAGCATCTGTGAAAGTTGGTTGCAACTGTTTTTTCAAAGCAAGAGTGGAGGTTAATGGACAATGGAATTTGGTTGCAGTTCAGTTGGATCACAATCATGAAATGGTCAGGGAAGGTTTGTCGTATTTCATGCGAGAAAGGCGCCAAATTTCCGACGAAGATATGACTTTTATCCGTCGAATGCTTGACGTTGGATTTAGACAGTGTGATATTATGCGACTAGTTGTACACGCATCTGGAGGTCACTCTCATGCTGGTTTCCTAATGAAAGACCTCAATAATCGGAAGTTGAAGGAAGAGTCTGCTGGGGTCGCTGGTCGTTGTGATTCCGTCCTCGCATATCTCCTGTCTAGGAAGAATAGTGAGGTTGGTATGGCCTTTGAGACATTTGTCGAAAATAACGAAGTCAGCCGCATATATTGGTCCGACAGTACGTCAATAATAGATTACCAATCATTCAGCGATGTCGTAGCACTGGACTCTACGTTCAAGACGAACAAATATGGAATGCAAATGGTGATAATCGTCGGTGTGAATCATCACCATCAAACTACTGTATTTGGGTCTGCCCTGATGACGAATGAAACCATTGCTGACTACACTTGGCTCCTCCGTACTCATACACAGATCATGGGAGGCCAACATCCGCTTAGCGTGGTCACTGACGCCGACAAAGCGATGATTGCATCTGTGAGAGAAGTATGGCCAATGTCAAGACACAGGTTATGCCTTTGGCATTTTAGTCGGAACATAAATTGTCGTGTACAGGATCCGGGTATGCGAGCTCGTATTTCGTCTTTCATGTACAACAGTCGACCGAGTGAAGAAGTGGAAGATGAGTGGTCTTCTTTAATGACACATACAGGATCCATAAGCATAAGATGGTTACAACAGATTTATGCATGCCGCCATATGTGGTGGCAAACGTATCTTCAGGGTCATTTTTGGGCAGAGCTTAGAAGCACTCAACGATGCGAACGAATGCATCGTTATATGAAGGGATATGTTAACAACAAACATAGACTGCACGATTTTGTACACAATTTCGAGCGTGCTGTAGCTGATCTGCGGCACAAGGAATACGAGGAGGATTTTAAGTCAATGCATAAGGCATTGAGGCCAATTACGATGTTGCGCCGACTTGAGGAGGATGCTAGTAGACTGTACACCATGCGTTCGTTTCGTAAAGTTCAGTCTGAAATAATGAAAGAATCACGTTTTTACGTGGAAGATGTAGTTGACGGAAATATAGCGAGGGTTTACACTCTTTCCTGCTATGACGGTGAGCATAGGTGCATGCAAGTGTCGTCTGCGAAATCTATAGTACAAATCAGTTGCAACTGCTTACATTTCGAGACTTATGGATTTCCGTGCGCCCACCTCTTCCACGTTGCAAAAATTGAAGGATTCTTATCCATGCCGAAGCATCTGGTCAATAAAAGGTGGACAAAAGCAGCAAAAAGCAATACTTATGAAGGTCTATCTTACCGTGAATACGGTGTCGATGTTGCAGATCTACGACAGGGTATTCTCATGACCGCATGCAGACGTGTGTGTTTTCTGGCATCGAGATCAGAGAACGCATTTCAGAAGCTCCAGAGAAGCATTCAATCATTGACGTTGGAGTTGGAGAAGAGTACTGTTGCCGATGAAGGTAGAACAACGGGAAATGATCGCGTAGCGTATAATATACGTAAGGAGGAACGTCGAGAGTTGGTCATGAATGGAAGAAAGGAAGAATGTCAAGTGGGAACGTCTCAACATCCGGGTCATTGTGATGTCAATATCCATGTTCACACTAACGTATGTAGTGAAAGCGGAAGTGAAAATGAAGAGGACGGGTGCTATGATGACAACTCAGTTTATGGACAGCTGAAAATGTTCCCTTAAATTAAAATTTCGGCAGCATTTCGGCAGTAAGTACCCCTTTACATAGTCCTGTAAGATCAGTTTTACAGTCTGCGTATATGTACCTTAACCCAAAACAGTCACCGTATTCACCTAATGACGATTACAGAGCTGCTCTTACAATTAATGACAAGTACTTCATACATTTGTAGGCAGTCAATATTCCGTTCGGGCAGGTTATCCAGCAAAAGGTCATTCAGCAGGAGTTGGATTCCTGCCGTGCCAAAAATCTGACGCATAGGTCAGGAAATGCGTATGGACAGTCCGTGGCTACCGACGTGCGGGATCCCATGTTGATGCATCACTGCTCTCGGGTGGTTTTATCTTCTTGTTGGACTCATCCTTAAGTTTCTGTAAAATTCTTTTCCTAATCAACCAAAACCACATCAATTATTACCTAAATAACATCAAACCAATTTACATCAAACCAATTACCATCCAACCAATTAACATCCGCCCAACTCAATTAACATCAAACCAACTAAGATCCGCCCAAATCAAACCAAACAAAATTACAACGAAAGTAAATAAACCCAAACCCAAACCATGACAAAACCATTGTCAAATCAAAGGGAATCAATCCCAGTCAAACCAAACCGAATTAAACCATCCCAATCAAATCGAACCAAACCACTAAAACACTTAACAACACAGTCAAACTCGCAGTAAAACCCAACCAACTAAAGCGAAATCAGAACCCGAACCAATAACTCAGGAAGACTACCAACGACTACCCAGACCCACGCCCATACCTTCCATCGCCCAGAACAAGACCCACTCCCATAATCAGGTCTCCTCCAACCCTACCCAGTCCACCTCCAACGACTACCTTCACTCCCACTCGAGCCACTCACCTAAACGGTAGTCGACGCGACAAAGCACGACGAAAAAACCAACCTTACTCCACATCCTGCGTCGAAGGATACCTGATGTCGCTATCCGGGTTTTCAGCCCTAGTCGCATAATACGAGAAAGGGGGAACACGAGGAGGACGAGATGTCGTCGACGTCCCAAGCAGGAGAGCGGCACAGACCTTGACAGCAACACCTGACGCAGCGGCCGGCCGGAACGGTTTCGACGAGGAGAAACGTCGGAGGATCGCCGGGGAGGAGAGGAACACTTCAACGAAATGAGCAGGAATGAAGTTTAGTAAAGTAGTAAAATGTTTCGTAACAGGGTAAAACGGTAATTTCACATCCAAAGTCATATAAATTAGGTTCGGAGTTAGGTTCGGAAACACTGTTGGTATTAGTAAATTTATTAGTAAAACATGTCTAAATTAGTAAACGTTTACGAAAAAACGTAACAATTTACTAATAATTTTACTACTTTTTACACATTTTTACTAAAACTCACAGCAAAAGTAGTAAACAATTACTAATTATCGACATAAATCGTACAGTAAAAAGTAGTAAAATTTACAACTTTATTTACTAAACTTTCATTGACGTTACTAAAAACGAGAAATTTAGTAAAGTCAACGCATAAGTAGTACAAAAAGTAGTAAAATTTACTACTTTTTTTACTAAATTTTCATTGACTTTACTAAACTTTACCTTTTCTTAGTAAAGTCAACGTAAAAGTAGTAAAAAAAGTTGTAAAATTTACTACTTTTCTACTGTTCATACAAGTGTTTTTTTACTACTTTTACGCTGACTTTACTAAAACCTCTTTCTTAGTAACGTCAACGTAAAAGTAGTAAAAAAAGTTGTAAAATTTACTACTTTTCTACTGTTCATACAAGTGTTTTTTTACTACTTTTACGCTGACTTTACTAAAAATCTCTCTTTTAGTAAAGTCAACGTAAAAGTAGTAAAAAAAGTTGTAAAATTTACTACTTTTCTACTGTTCATACAAGTGTTTTTTTACTACTTCTACGTTGACTTTACTAAAACCTCTTTTTTAGTAAAGTCAGCGTAAAAGTAGTAAAAAAACACATGAATGAACAGTATAAAAGTAGTAAATTTTACAACTTTTTTTACTACTTTTACGTTGACTTTACTAAAAGAAGACCAATTTTTAGTAAAATTTACTACTTTTTTTACTACATTTGAGTTGACTTTAGTAGTAACGGTCAACTTTTAGTAAAATTTACTAAAAAATGTTAGTAGTAAGTAGTAAACTACGTAACCGTTACGTGCACGTACCGTTAGCCGCTTCCGGTGTGGCCTGATTTTGTCCTCTCTACTTGCCCCGATAACCTAATGCTACAACCATGTGGGGGAATATACCAAACCAAACCATACGATCAAGAAAAATGAAGCCTACAAAATGGCATCTTCGGTCTCAACACTGTGTTGTACGATGCCTCGGGGCCAAAAAATAAAATAATAATAATGACTACCAATCGCGAAACACACGACAATCGGCATTTTAAATTGTTGGAGATCAAACCCTCGTTTACGTATTCTTTTTGTCTTTTTTAAAACCCTTGGTTTTCTTCTAAATATTAAATAAATGACGCTAATGAAGACAACTTAAAGCAGGATGGAAAAGTTGCATGGCAACACCAACATGTGCATTTTTGTTAATCTTTTTGTTTGTTTGTTTGGCCATGCCGTTATCGTAACCAAATCTTCTGAGTATTTGACCAAAGTAAAATCAATCGCCAAACCACCACGAAATGTAGTAATTACATCACGTACACCACCACCTGTTATTTTCTCTTCTGTCTTATATTTATCTAGTTGACAAAGGGGTGGGGGGACGACTCAATTAAAAAAGAAAGCAGGGATGAGATAAGAGATAAACCCCCGGGTGGAGAAACCGGAATTGCAATCGCCAACAGCTAGCGAGTTTACATGTGGATGCCCGCTCCAGTTATGAAAAATGTTCATTTACTAGCCGTTGGGTAAAGCATCGTGCACTTTTAATGAGTTCCCTGACTACTTGTATCCAGCAATGCACGCACACCCCCATCCCCAAGGGAGACCAGGAGGTTCAGCTCGACACCACCCTCTCTCGACAAAGTAACCCAGCAGACGGGAGACAATCATTTGCCCTAAACACTAGCAGGAGATGACCAAAAGATAAGCCACCCAACTGAAAACTACTTACAGGGAGAACATGATCTTTTGGAGAATATGATGTCCCCTATACGAGCACCCTAAATGAGAATACTGCCAAGGCAATATACATACAAGGTATGAAAAAATACTACTCGCTTTAATGCACCCTGGATCAATACTTGATGACGTGGTGACGTAACCAGAGCTCGTACATGACCATGTGGAATGCGTCATACTTGACAGGAGGCGTATTCCATTGGAAGTGCTTCTGTACCTGGAGGGACAGGATGCGTTACAATTAGTTCCCTTTGTAAGTGTTGCAAACGAATAACAGGCGCATAAGCATCTGATTGTGCAGTTTCTCCTGTCCTTATTGCAAAAACTCGTAAACATGCAACTACTGTCACAAAATCACGGGTAAAGAATAAGTCATACAATTAATAAACATGGTTGATCAGGACGCATACTGTCAGCATCTAACGATAAGTTTGTTTGCTTCCCAAATCCAAGCAGATGCCATCAACTGATAGCTATCAAATAAAAAAAAAAAAAAACTTAACTTGCTGCCTCCAAAGATTGCTCCCAATCATAAGCTTACCCGATGACTACATTCAAGAGTTAAAAACTGCCAGAATCATTACTCAACTTATGAAAACAATGTAAAACATAAACCTAAACAAAAAAACAAAACAAGAAAAAAAATAATCAAAACATGCACCTCATACGCTTCAAATGGGCATCCAGTAGCCCAAGTACAACATTTCATTTCATCTGACTGAGAAAATGTAGTTTACCTTGACCAAGTTCTGATGTAGTGTCAGGAACTCATCATCAGTGATATTCTGGAGTTTTTGTTTAAGCTGGTATACATCACGCTCTCTGAGTATAACAGAAAACTTTTGCCATACAAGAATGTCATTGAATGGCAGATCGTAGTAATCTGACAGGATAACTTCAAACAGAAAACAATTCAAAGTCAGAGGAATCGGTATTGAAATATGATAAATAACAGAAACTAATCATGTATCTAAACAAAGGAAGAAGGCAAGAGATCCACACTTCTTGAATTGGCATTTATTTAAAATTTAGATGCCAGACAGCTAAAAGGGAAGTTGCCCGGGCACTGCTCTTAAAACAAATAGCCAAAAGCCCACTCGAATGGGTGATACTACTAGCACTCCTTTCTTTTGTACCATAAAATACTGGAAGGCATGGTCATGGTGAAAATAAAGATGAAGAGAACTTATATTAGCATAAAAGGACTGGCAATGGAAAAACTGCAGGCGGAATAAGAATAGGACTCAAGGTTCTTGCTTTACAAGCATGTGATATATAAACTGAAGATCAACAATCAAAGAGAGTAATCTCACCAGGAACACATCCATAATGTATTGAGTCGGCTATTCGAGCGCTGTTAACTTGAGAACCACCGGGGCATATACAAAACTTTGTCTGGAAAAACTTCTTTTGGTATAATAAATTTCCAGTAGCCCGATTTATTCTATTGTTCAAAACATATAACTCTGTGTCGTTCTCCCAAACTCGTGCCAGTATAACTCTTATCCTTGAGTTTCGATGGCCAGACCAGAACCCCAGCGTAGTCCTGCAGAGCATTCATGGCATCAATTATCGCGGACAGACAAATTCAATCTCCATTTCCTCCACATCCCTCTCCCCCAACCAAAATAACAAATTAACAAATTAAGCAAAAAAAACACATCGCCCTGCAATAACATGAAGCCGGAGACTGAGATTGAGGAACTAAAAAAACCTTGAAGAGGAAAATAGTTAAAGCTAATTCTGATCCACAGACTGACTACAGTCAAAGCAGTTTAAGTATCTTACTTTTTCCTGCAAGCAAGCGGCTCCTTTTATTCAAAGAATTCAAACCCATAACACGGCTCAGATTTCAAAACCAATGTAACCCGAATATCCCGTTTCATGCTAGACGAAAAGTCCAGGACATAAACAGGACATCCTGGAGCCTCCAGTAGTGTTTCCGTCAACTGGCCTTTGAAAACGACTACCATCCGACTTGCACTACTGGTTTTCTCAACACCAACCAGAAAACACTCGTCAATCATCAGATATTTTTCTCCAGTTGCATATCATTAAGTACTGCAGAAGCAGCATACAGATTGTCAAAGTTATAACTCCTTTTTAATGTCTTCTAATCCCAGAAGAATCTAAACACTATAATTGGACTCAGTAAAGAGTGGTAATTCTTCTAAAGCAACGAGATATACCAGCACTAACCACATGATGTAGGAAGAAAATTTGCCACAACTGGACAAAGATTCTACAAACTGTTACCCCAAGCACACTGTATAGGAAATGTACAATAGGACACAGACCACACAAGAAACCAAACCAACTAGAAGTCCGACTCTAAAGGACACTGCAAAGATCTATCCTCGTTTATCCATCTTAGAAGCTAGATATAGCGGTAAAATACAAAGTTTGGCTCTCTTTCGCTACTTTCATAAGTCTAGCATCGTACCCAATGTATCAATAAGGTAAACCATTTCTGTTTGCACAGAGTAGCATTACCTATTTTCGACATCATTTCCTCCGGCTGGAAGGGGGAATGGCTGCAGCACCTGAGGCAGGGCTACATCCTTGTGTGGAATGAATCCCACATTGTAACTAGGAGAACAGACCACCCTAATTGCATTCTTCACCAGGTCAGCGACT
This sequence comes from Melastoma candidum, assembly GCA_023653495.1. NCBI lineage: Eukaryota > Viridiplantae > Streptophyta > Magnoliopsida > Myrtales > Melastomataceae > Melastoma > Melastoma candidum. The sequence goes on from CM042882.1 coordinate 18,714,694, forward strand.
CCCTCAGTAGCACGTACGCCAACGTCATGACACGTCACAAAGAAGTGATCAGCTCCAAGGGTTCTGTTCCAATAGGGATATTTGGCAATCAGACCATCCAAATAATCTTTAACGATCACAGTCATGTTGTCATAGGAGGTACCCTGCACCCAACCAAAAAAAGAGGAAGTAATTCAGAGATTTAGCCTATATATCAATTGTTGTGGAAACAGTCAATTGAAACTGAATGCAAAAGGAGAAAATAAGTGAAAAAAGCTTCATTGAATGATTGCTTGACCTCCCCCAAACTGAAAATGGGACTCTACAGTCATCCCTACACAAAAGATTAAAACTTATCCTAAAAACTGAACTCTCCTTAACTAAGAACGAATTAAGGAACCCATCCATGTAATCAGTAAGAAAAAAGGTATGCCGGCCAAAAATGAAATTACGCAAGACCGTACAATCGCCTCTTTGTGACATGTACAGCTTCCAGTAAACAAAATTCTTGTAGAAGCAAATACTATTTCCCAACCAGAGTAACTACTCAGTGGGCAAGCCTCACACAGAAGGATGATTCCCTAAATTGAGAAAAAAGAAGTTTCCCTAAATGAACAACTATCGGGTCAGACACCAACCAAAGAACCTCCACACATGACAAGAAGTTGAAACCTCAAACGCCACAGATCCATAAAAAAAAATGGAACAACCACCAATCGAACCAAGCCCAATCAAGATACCTTTCCACGCATCTTGTGGCAAGAGATCGGGATGAAGAACAGATGGGCTTTGTCAGGGTTGTCGGTGCGAAACCTGCTCTCCCTAATATTCTGAAAGAAGTAACCCTCACTGGCGTACTTCCCAGTCAACTTCCTTGGGGTCTGGTAGAACGTCTTAGGGTCGCCGTCGGGGTAGATGAAGACCTTGAAATCCCTCTCCATGGCCTCGTAATTCAACCGAAAGACCTCAGGGAGGTGGTAGACATCGGGGAGGGGTTCGCGCCGGTCGCCATGTGGGGAGTCATCGGCGGTGTCTTGGCGGACCAGGGGGACGACGGACAAGGCATTAACTTCAGTGTTTGGGGTGGAGGGGTTGAACAGGGACTTGAGGGAGAGGTAGGAGAAGGTGACGAGGGATAGGGTTGTCAGGGTCAGGAGGGAGCTCTGCAGCGTGCATTGGAATAACAGCGCCGGATGCTTCATCAGGGGCGGCGGCGGGAAGTAGATCCCGGCGAGGATCGGCTCAGGGAAAGAAAGATCAGGGGCGAAGGCAAGTGGTGGAGTGTGTGGGTGTGTCAGAGAAGACGCGATCGCGATTGATAACGGCCGTCGTAACCTAAACGTTAACGAACTCTCCCCGCTAATACCAACTTCCTGTGCACTTTGAAGGATTTTGGTTATCATCTAATACACACCAAACTTATCTTATGATTAGATTTAAGGAGATCATCTTCAGTTTCAAGAAAATCCGTTCCTTAAACAAATAAAATGACTAAATAATGCCGGGCACATCAACAACTTGGAGACGGTGAGACATCCTAGGAAGCGGATATTGTGAGTAAGAATCATTACCACCAAGGGTAGTCCAAAACTACTACAATCACATCAAACAATCCAAAACTTTGAGATGAAGAAGGACAAAGGAGAAAAGTAAGATCACACAATACACCATCTGGTAAAACCTGTACATGTGTAACATCAGCTTCTGTAGGCGGCCGAACACAGTACCCGACGTCCGATTTAATAAAAGAATTACATAACGAAACACACTCATGTAAGCAAAACATGGCCCCAAAATTGAGCTTTATGGCTGCAACAAGCAGGTGTCTTCATCCATCACCCCTTTCAGTGAACCTCCATCTGCGATGATCTATGTGCCTCCTCTGCGTATCACTTCAAGTGTCTAAACACCAGCTTACTAACCCTTGTACACAAGACTAGCCAGGGTATGATCCCGACCTGCATATGTAAAATGAAAACGGATGCAGCAAAGACACAAGTCAGTAGCCAATCCTAAGAAAGTGCCGTATTCGAGTAACAAGAGTCATTGTGTCGCGTAACCATGATCGGACAATCACTTATTCCAACACAAATAGCTGTCAATCCGTTTAATTTATGTATGAATGAAACAGAACTTCAGATCCAAGCATGCAACCATGGTTTCTTAACACCCTATTGTAATCACCCAATTTCCCAATATTTTCCGCTCTAGAAAAATCATAGGCAGTATGCAAAACTAACAGTAAACGAGTCATTACAACAAATGACTGATTCCAGCTTAAATTTGACGATAAGTATCATATAGACTTCATATAGCATGTTTCTACAACAATTCTCTTCTCGTGCTAAGAAAGGTTTGGACCAATTAACTTCAAATAAAAATAATTCAGAAGATAAATCATTCATATCTTCAAGTGTATAGTAGTTACCTCTTTTACTAATGAATTTTGGTTTTGTCACGACATGCACATATGATTTCACAAGCAATAACAGACAAGACTAGGAGATGTAGCAAATGTAGACTGTTTCCATCTTCCATTCAAACACCAAATAATTAAAAGAAGAGAGCACCTTCTCAGGATGCAGAACAGGCATTGCCTATTACGGGTAAGGAATGATGTATATGTATGTAGCTTTACCCTTACAAATATTTTTCAAAGAAATTATTTGTACATTCGAAGCTCATCATCTAAATGTCAATTAAGCAGTCCATTACCCCAAACAAGTAAAGACATTGCACGTATTTTCACGGAAGGGCTTACCATTACATAGTCACTCAAAGGGCTTCCAGTTCCCCAAGATAATAATTTTCCTGACAAGGCAGATGAAGCAAACATGATAAGCAATGGAACACCGAGACTGTATATTACGAAAACAGTCTCACAAATAACACAAACAAAACGGAAGGTTACTGGTTTTCGATATAAATATAACATAAAAATGCATTCATATAAAATGTGGTCACAAATAAGTGATGCATGTACCAAAGGGTTGTAGAAGGTGCCTTGATACAGAAGTAACAGGAGTCCTCCAAAACCAGCAAACCAGAATGAAATATGTGATTGCCTGTGACAAAAAGAATAAATTGTACAAATCCTTGGATCTGAAGAAAGCATGAATCCTCCATCTAAGCATTAGAAGTTCTTAAGATACCTTTATAATGAGAAGGAGCCTCTGTTGTGAATCAAGTGAGTCCTTGATGTCCTGGCCCACAGTTTCTTGCTCTGACATCACATAAGCAAGTGGAGAGATTGAGTGCTCCGGGTTAATGAGGACTGGGAGAGGGGTAGTATAAGTACATATCCTATCCTTGTAAATGTTTGTAAACAGGAGGTTTTCATTAATCCAACCCATGATCAATCACCAAGTTAATGACTTCGGCGCTCATGTCTACCCATCTAAAACTCCATTGGACTCGATAATTAAAGCTAATCATGATGAGAGTCTGTTAGCATTTAATTCAAATAATTGTTTTAGTTCTCTCAGCTCTGTCAAAACAAAAGGACCAAGGCATAGATAAGAAAAAAGACAAGAACAATTAGAACGCCTTACAAAGGAGTGTACAAAGGCACGTCCCTTCTATTCCTTCAAAACACACATCTAACTTCTCTTCGTTAACTAGAACCACTTTTAAATAATGTTAAGATACAGCAAGCATTACAGAGAAAAACCTACTTCTCATCAGTTCCTTCTCCTTGGAGGCTGCCAATCTCCTAAGTTTTGCAGCTTGGGCAAATGTAGAAGGTCTGTCAGCAGCACAACAAAACCAGTAAAATCTGTCAGGCTTTTCTCCTAGAGTTCGCAAAGTGACAACAGAAACAATTCTATCCATGACCATGACAAAGAAGACTTACAAGCATGTAGTAGTGAAAGTACCAGATAACAACACAGACTACATGAATCTCATAAGAGTGGCTCCCAGACCAGAGGTGAGAGGAGCAAACTTCCTGCGGTTTGACCAAAGCACAATGGCAAGAACCTTGACTACTCAAGCCACGGATTGCCACGCATATGTATTGTTCCAGAATGAAACATTCAAAAACGAAAATGACTTCCACAAATGCTAAATGCACCAAAATTGCCTCCACTCCAAAGAAAGCAGCAACACACAAGAACACGTGAATATATCTATATACAGGACCATAAGAACCACGGCACCTATACGAAACAAACGCGCACCTCTCTCTCCCTTCGCCCTCCCAATCCATCAAGACTGCAATATCACGCACAAAGACACGGCACATTTCGCGGAGCATAAAAGGAAAACCTCAAGAAAGACGATGACATATTTCATTTTTTATAAGAAAGGGGAACTTAGACATAAGATGGGAAACTAAACTGTGACAAAGAGCTGGCCTGTTTAAGCAATTGCTTAATTTCTCCCCGGATTTGGGCGTCCTCGTCGCTGTTCGATCCTTTCTGGAAAAAGAAACTCAGCGGCTAGATCATCATCATCGTCATCGAGACACACAGATATAGGGGGGGCGGGGAACAAAAAGGAACCCGAAAAAGAGAGACAGAAGGGACAGCAGCAAAGAAAACGCTAACCGACCTTGATGGAACGGCATAAGTACCACGAGAAGAAGTGGAAGGCCAAGACGACGGAGAAGATGAAGGGAGCCGCCACTGAAATCCCTTCCCCTAGGGTTCCGTCTCCCATTTCTCCGAATCGATAAACCGATGAGGCCGCCTCCTTTGTTCGATCGGCGGTTGATTGATTTGGGGCGCGGAGACAACGGTGGGGGTGCCTGGGGAGGTGGAGACTTCCTTCCCTTTCAGGTTTTCCTGTATTGGATGTCTCCGAATAAGCCCATCTCCCTAAAATTAATTACAGTTTCATTCCCCGCCTTTTCTTTTTTTCTTTCGGAATTAAGTCCAGGGATATTCATAAAGTTTTCCTTTTCTTTATTTCAAATTATAAATTAGCCACAAGAACCAACCTGCACATTTTTCGGGTACAGAAAAAAGGCTTAATTTCTAATGTATTCTTGAACACAAAATTTCGTCCGACCGAAGATGGTGCACAAATAAATTATATGGTCTAATTAATTTATGACGCGAAGGTGGTTTAGCAGGTATGGTGATGAAAAAAAAAAATTGTTCATACATTTGACACTGAGGAAACATCTATTGACAAAAATGTTAAAAGTGGGCGGGGGATACAGGTAGAGTTGGGATGACATTGAATGACAGGTTGGACAGTTCAGGGCTTGGCTTGGTGGGGAGTTAGCTAAGAGGGCAGTTGAGGTTGTAATAACAAATTTGACGGCATCATGTTTGTTCTCACTCCCCGACATTGGGAAGGAGAGAGTCATGAGCTTCTTGCATGGGATGGAACCCCCTCCCCTCCATCAATATACGCACACCACAAAGCGAGACACTTACCTAATATTCACGTTCCTCTTCACTAGCATTATTAACATCCCCAATTACTAGCTTCTCATTATTAAGGTGAGTCCCGTATGCGACAAGGAAAACAAAAAAGGCCTAAATACCAATAATAAATAAACAACAAAATGAGATGAAGAGAGATGTGTTGGGTTGGGTGTGTTTTGCAGTGGTAGGATTCTGTCTCGACAATGGCTTCTTTGTTGCATGTCTGGGACAGAAGAAACATCGTGCCCCTACCAAAAGCAGCACTACTACATCAGATTCGTTCCCTCTATTATTTGCCCATGCAAGCATGTTTCCTGCAGCTTCGAAAGCTCGTGTTTTTATTACAACCTCAGTGCCTTCAGAATCTAAACCAGCACTGACACACCCCCAACAGCACGCCCCGAGAAAAAAAGTATAACGTAATTCTTACATGTCCTTCTTTTTAACTCTTCACGGTAAAATATATGAGTAAAGAGTAAGTGCCGATTTGATTTTGCCAGCTTGTTTATGTTCCGATAACAATCACGCTTATCATACACGAGAACAACGTAATATTTCTTTAACTACAAGCCACTGTGACATGTAAATGAACATACCACTGGAAACGTTAATATAAAACGAACATTCTGTTTTAAATCCTCCCTTTTTAGGGCAAACCCGCATACTGTTGTTGCACATTTCCAGCACCCCAGCCTTGATGATGGTGGATTGCTGCTCCGCCGTTGCCGTTATTGTTGTCGTTTCTGTTGCGGTTCCAGTTGTTGCAGCTCGTGTTCTCGTTGCCATTGCTCCCGCTGTCGGTGGGGCTCGGAGTTACGGAAGCGTACGATGCTGAGTTACCGAAAAACCACTCCGTAGCCGGAGGAGCGCCGTTGCTTCCGATGACTACGTTCTCCTGGTGGGATCCCAATCCTGTTATGTTAAAGGGCCCGTGCTTGGACGATGCGGTTTGATTGTCTCTAGGGACACTGTCTGCATAGAGCTCCGCGAGCCTTTGCTGTTGGAGCTTCCAGTGAAGGTCCTGGTTGATGCAACTGAGTGACTCAATGGATGACGCCAGGTTGCCGTCGATTGTCATCGAACCCGGGTTGCCCAAATTAGGTGGAGCGACCAACAAGGCGGGGGGCGGGGGCTGTTGCTGTGGCTGGATCACCATTGGGAGCGGGAAGTTTAATCCCGCAAGAATGGAACTAGGGTTTCCCTCTCCAAGGGCGGGGAACTGGGAGTCGTAAATCCCCCCGATCAAGGGATTCGAGGGGTCCGCTCTGGGGACCTCAAAGCTGCCGAGCTGGAAGTCAAGGGCAGCTGACCTGCCATGGTAGAGCTTGAGCCCGCCAACCTCTCCAGGGAAGTCCTTGGAGGAGGAGGGGTAGGAGGACTTAAGCCTCTTGGTCTTGTGAGAGCCACCGCCAACGGGGACGTTGCGAAGGGCCCCGCCCTTGGTCCAGTACCTGCGGCAGGTCTTGCAGAAGTGGCGAGGCTGCGCGAGGGAGTAGTTGTTGTAGTAACAGAACTTGGTGTTGGAGGAGTCGCACCTTGGGCACTTGAGGGCCTGCTGCTGCTGCTGCTGGTCCACCGGTTGTGGCTTCTTGTGGGACTGGTTAGGGGAGGGCTTGGCGATAGGCTTCGCCGGCTGAGAGCCGGGCAGCGGAGTCATGTAGGTGGGAGTAGGAAATGGGAAGGGGAGGCTCCGAAGGTGTAAGGATGTTGTAAGAAGGGAAAAGTGGGGATCGGGCGATGGGGCTTACCTTAAAAAGGGAGGCGAAGGTTGGGAATCATGAATGGGGTCATGGGGATGAGATCTCTTTGGCCAAAGAGTTTGGTGGTATTTTTTCCCTGTGATCTTCATCAAAGGTTGAGTTTCTTCTTTGTTGTTTTTTACTTGGTTGTGCTGTTGAAGGGGTAAGTAGATGGACAGGGACAGAGACAGGGTGTGAGAACTATGAAATGGAGTTCGGACATTTTGTAATTTGTAAGGACAACCCCCCAACCAGCGTGACTTAATCTTCATGTGTGTATAATAATACTGTTGAGGTGGGGGCAAATCGAAAATGATGTGACCAAATAGAAAGGGGGAAGTGGGATTCACATGACCCCCCCACCCTCCCTTTTCTCCAAATGTCAAGTGAGTTTGCGGTCTTGTAACGAGGAAAAATGTAAGAACAAGAAATACGCCATCTGTAATAATGTAGCACGATATAATTAATAAACTAAAATGGGGGGTTTATCAAAATAGTTTCATTCGACTGTCGTAAATCAGGAGATGGGATGGATGGAGTCTCGATGTTATTCCATGAGTTACATTTATAAAAAATTTGTCGTCTCTTTTTCCTTGAAATTATTAAGACCTATCTCTTAATACGTCCCATTTTTTAGATCTATTCGTCATAGTACTTCAGTTTGCTATCAAATATATATATATATATATATGTTCTCCCCGAAGAGAGGAGATGGAATAAGGAAAAAGACAAAAAAACTGAACAGTTGTTGGGGGCAGGCATATTATCTAACAGGAGCCAGAACGAGGTCGGCCCCATGAGCAAAATATTGGTATATTATATTAGAAAGGAAAATAGGTGATGGGTTTAATTCATGTCTTGCATGCGTCTGTATGTGCTCCCCCACTGCAAGTGCTGTTTGCTTGTTTTGTTCTTACTCAAAAGAAATTTGTTCCAGCATTTTGCATGCCAAGCTGTCTAATCCAACCCATGTAACGTCTCTTTTCAAGTCCTGAGTCCACATTTCTGCACCTCCACAGGCGAAGTCCGAATAGAAATATCATAGTTGTACGAAATAAATTGGGATATAATAATATTAGACACGAAATAGTTATTCCAGACTCCGTCAATTTGTACGTATGTGTTTTCGGCTTGATCGCCTCATCCGGAAGCAACAAACAACACGGTCTTTAATTTTTTATGTTTTATTTTTAATAAAAAATTTTGTTTTAGATCGAATATAAGTCAATGGAGCAGCATTTAATTTTCAATTGCTTTCTCTCTGCACTATCGTTTGACCACCCGGCATTTAATGAACTAAGAATCGATACGATAAGATGATGAGTCTAAACTTCAAAAAATTAAATAATTTAGAGGACTATTTGAACTTATATATCATGTCTGAATTGTCTAGGTCTGTCCGGATTCGATTAAGTTTTTGAAACATTCAAGTGCAAAAACAATTATTTGGTTTTACATGAATTATATTTGGTTTGGTTTATTAAAGAAAAAAAAGGGGAAAACAATTTATTTACTTTTATTTGTTTGGTTAGTCTTTATTTTATATTTCTACTCCAAGTGATATAAAAAAATATATCTATGGGACAAGTCCATTTATTTTGGGACCGTTTGGTGTTTCAGAATCGCCTCTCCTTCTTGCATGTTCCTCCCGAATACATTGATTTAGTGCCAAAAGAATTAGTTAAGCGGTAAAAGTGGGGTACGTTTAATTCGTTTGAATAAATACCATCGCAACTTCGAAAAATGGTACGGTCCATGTGTCTATCAATTTCGTATTTCATTTTCGGGGGGTTTGCATTCAGCGAAACCAAACAGGCCATAGAGCATGGGAGACAGTTCTCACTATGTCTGCTCGGGTTAATGTTAATGCGTGGTCTCTCGCTGTCCGTGTGTGTCCTTGATGACCAGCTTTCTGTTACCAATACCCAAATAAAAATTACGACCTCCTTTGTTATCATTACCACGATATCGATAATGACTGAGGGTGGGAGGGGGTCATGAGGAGAATGAGGACCGGGATTTTGAGCCTCGGCATGGGAAAAAGAGTCACGGGTTTGAGAGAAGAGTCGGACATGTGATCCCATCTCAACTCGCATAATCCATCCCATCCTAAACTTCCAGAAGTCGCTTGTTGATCAAATGATCACCACACATACCCCACCAACACAAACACACACGTGACCAATCCCTACTGTCCAAATCACCCAACAAAATTAGATTGCCTCAATCTCTGCTGCCGCCTGTGATTCAATTTAATGTGGGAGATGTTCAATTTTTGTCCAAGTATCATTTTTAGTCCTGTGATTTTAAACTGATCCCTACGGGTGAAAATGTGTATGTATTCGTCCCCCCCCTCCTAAGTCACGCCTCGGGGGGGCCTTCGAGTCGGATGTAGTCGTACATCACCCCTTGGAACGGGTTCTTCGCCGATGCTTGCGTCAAGTAGATCGTGTTTGTCCCTCCGTGAAGCTGGAAGCTCGGCACCTCTATTCCGTACAGCCAGTACAGGCCGTGGATCCCGTGTCTGGCGATGGCGTTGTCTTGTCCGATGGCCCCTGTCGAGAAGTGAGCCGGTTCCACGCTCGCGTTGTTGAATCGTACCTGAGGTCACTGATTAGTTACAACAGGGGAGAAAAACGGGAGTCTGATGGACCAGGGAGAATCTTACGAATCTCGCACCTGTAAGTCAGATTCCATGGCCGACGCCAAGGCTAATTGCAAGTAATAAGTTGACATATCATTCACTTGCTCCAGTTCGAAAACTATCTGGAATGTAGTAGCCCGATACGTGGTATTACCAGCATTTCTGCAGTTTATAGCTTCGATCAATTAACGAGGATAAGGATTGGAACCGCACATACATACTCAATCTATCGCTTGCAAAGCAAGTACATAACTTTTGCATGCATCAAACCACGTATCTGTTACGTACCGAGTGACTTGGGCATAAAACCAGTCTTTACGGTAGTTGTCGGTCCCAACTGTGAATATGAGGTCATGTTCCTGATACAAGTCCACATATCGATCCCACAAACCATATTGCCTGAACCTGCTGACCCAATAGGAGGGAATGTAAACAGCTTGTAACGTGAACTGTACTCAGAATAAGAGTGGAAAGCAGAGATGTCTGTAAGAAGACCTGTTTTTTCGATTGTTAGTGTAGAGGTCGTTCATGAGGGTCGGATAAGGAGAGGGAACGAAGAATTCAGCAGCCGTTCGGTCGGGTATGCCTATTTCCCAGAGAGTTGGGCCATGTCGTGGCGGCTTGTAAACCAAAGTTCCTAGATTGATTGAACATCCTGCGATTTGATTTTGTATCCAGACGGTTAAGCATCATTTGGTCATGGCATGACAATATAAAATCAATGACTTCATACTTTGGAAAAGCTGCTACCTGGCGTGATGGTAATGTTAGTGTCGTACTTGTAGTCTCCGATGAAGCCGGGAACCCACGCATACAGATTGTAGTCACCTGCACGGACCTTTTCGATCTCAAAAAGTCCCATCTTGTTTGCTCTAGTCCAGAATTGGTAACCCTTAAAAAGACAGACAGCAAGAAAGACGAAACACACTTCAGGATAACTGAAAAATTCATCCACAGAAAGAACAGATGGTTTCACCGATGTTTCAAACCTTATTTTCTCGTTGCCATGATCCAGCAGGACCAGGTGCCGCCAGACCCACGTAGGCAGAGGCACCATACATGTCTTGCTCGCTCACATATCTGAGTTAACAAGTTCATCAGCATTTAGAGTGCAGATGTATGAATAAATTACATCCATAAGGAGTGTATCTGTACCCGTCATGGACAATCAATTGCCCTACGACACTCCCCCGTTGTTCTGCAGTAGGGAAATCATCGCAAGCAGTGAAATCATATGGCCAGATATTGACTTCTTCGTACATCTGATGAACAACACTGACTCAGTTCTCAGCAAGGAAGAAGGGAACAAGAAAAGAAGATTAACAAGGGATGAAGATTGAGGACCTGTCTTTTGGCATCCTCCCACAGGCTGCTCGAGCCATCCTCGGGCGATGCAGAATTCAAGTAGACAAAAACAGGTCCAAACACTTTACTCCATGCTTCGACGTTGCTAAATTTTATCCCAACTTCTTTCCCAGCATAGTGAGTGCTGACAAACATCTGCAACCGAGTTGTCGTTTAAAGAGGGATCGATCAACTATACGGAAAATTTTCCAAGCCACTGTGCCAAGCATACTTACAGAGAGGGTGATAGGGCCGACATGGGAGGTCAGATCCTGCTTTACTGGCCCTGCAGTTTTAAACTCATCGCTGGGAGTAATCATCCAAAACCCGGTCGGTGGATTGTCACAGATCCAGCCATGCACTCTGTTGTACTGATTCTCGATCGAGTATTGATACTTGTCATCGACCTAAAATCAAAATCTTTCAAAAGGTTAGGAAAAATTTTGAGAAAAAAGGAAAGGCAAGGCAGAGTCCAACAAAGTCCAGCCCAATGATCACCCGGGGTTGTCATTTCGGGATTCTTCATCTGGAACAATATAGATACCTCTCCTCTGAATTCTTGATCTTCAGGATTAGTCAGGAGAACGGCTTCTGGGTAGGCGAGTGCCAAACCGGTAGATCGATCCCTTGCTGTCGGCATGAATCTCTGCCTGTCGTCTGACAGTGCCATGTAGTGAAACCTGAACTTCAGACGAATTAACTGGGTAAGAACTACCAAATTTCCTAGCCGGAGCACTTGGCGACGAAAGTTTAGGGAGTGTCTCAATCTGCTGGTAGAGAAGCTTTATTCTTACTTTTCTTCGCGAAGCTTGTAGACGATCCTAACCTGATCCATCTCGATATCTGGCCACCCTTCCGGCCGGTTGAAAATCGCATACGAATAAAATCCCGAGCACCCACTCCGAAATATGTACCTACATTTTGGAAATACAATAAGTAACCATTTTGATTCATGACAGAAAAAAAGAGATTCAATCCTGTACCTCTTGTCAATGTTCATCGGAACGAAAATATCATTTGTGGAAATATTCCACATCCTACTGAACGAGATCTCAATCTGGTCTGAGCTTTCAGAAACGATTTCGTACGTCGCTCCATGTACCCTAGACGCAGTGCACATCGTTTCATCTGATGAGACAACTTCGAACGAATTGGCCATCAAAGCACGAAAACAAGTAGAATTTCACCTGTCGAATATGATGTCGTGGCCAGGCAGATTCCAGACAACATCCCAGTAACTGAAAACCAAGGGAACATACTGCGATTCACTCCAATCCTGCCCTCATGGAAGTTCAATCAGAAGCACCCAAAACGACAAAAATGCATGCCGTTACCCGCGGTTGTCGTCGTCGTTGAGAACGTCAAGCACGTTGTCGAGGCCGTTGTACTGAACGCCGGTGACATCTCCACCGGGGAGAGAGATCGCGACTTGTAGAAGCCCGTTGTCTATCACCACCTAAACCAAGACAAAATGGCAAAACCATGCAATCTAGCCAACTTAAAAGGCCCTCGGGGATATGCGGAGGCAGAGCATCATCCGTCCGATGATGGAAAATAGAAGAAAAGGAAAAGGGTTACCTGGTCGGAGCTGGCGGACAGCAGCAGGACCCCGATCGAAGAATTAGCAGCCGAATTCCTCGTGCCGGTGTCGTTCCTACATGGAATGTGTGGGGCTGGCTTATTTATTTACTCATCATCATCATTATTACTTACATCCGGGGGGGTCACGAGGAGAGACAAGGCAGGGAAAACTGCAGAGATTTTTGTGGGGCTTAACAAGTCACGTCAGACTCGGACAAAAGAAGCAACTCCTCTCACTCCCTCCTCATGCTGTTGATTTGACTTACCTTTTATTTCATTTTATATGCTTCCACTAATTTCTCCTTTTTTTTTCCTGTCTCATTTAAATATCGTCAGCTTTCCAGGGACTTTGCTCTTTATTTCTCCCTTCCTGACAGACAAACCATCACCATTGCGACTCTACATTTTTCCTTTTGCCCTCTACAAAGTAAAGCAACCCCCAACCAACACGCCGGGCAAGGAGAGGGAGTAGACACAACAAATCTTTTGTCTGGGTTGCGCTCGTGATCATTCCTCCTAGGGAAAGGGGAAGGAAACAAGCCAAAGGAAAGAATATATGTAATAGGTATAGGTGCATGTGAATGTGGATGGTAACTCTGGACCCGGAAAAGGAGAACAAGAACGTCAAGGTTGGAAAAGCACAGCAGTAAAAAAAAAACAGAAAAGAAAAGAAAAAGGATGGGAGAGGTTGAAGGTGGAGAAAGAGAGAAGTACCTGGAGTGGAGCTGCCCAGGAGGAGTAGCGGCAGCAGAGGCCAACCGCACTCCACCCCCAACTATTTGCATCACCAGCAGAAGTATCAGCAGCAGAAGAGGAGGAGGAGGAGGAGGAGGAGGAGGCGGCGGCATTTCCCCCCTTGTCCTCCTTGGGTGGTGGTGGTGGTGGTCAAAGCAGCAATTGGGGTTGGTTGGAGGAAGAAGGGGAAGATGAACGATTCGAAAGGGGGAGGGAATTTGTAGGAGTTGGATTTTCCAGGACGTACGTACTTAAATGGATGGGCATGGAATGAACCAGAAAGGGGAGTGGGGTGTCCTGGGCTTTGGACTTTCCCGAGGCTTTTGCCGTTCCTCCGGATTCAACAATGCACTCCTCCGATGATACCGATCGACACAAACTCATTTTTTAACACATATTATATATAAAAAGTGATACGACCCAAATTCTTCGGTGTACAAAGAAACTGTTGTAAGCATAACTGGGATGATGAGAAAAAAACATACGAGTGAGAACAAAAGCGAAGGAACGGCAATTGGGGCATCTTTTGGATCCCCCTTGGCGCCGACTCATCTTATCTCAGTTGGGTTTTATTTGATGAAAACGTTAAATTCTCTCTTTTATGATTCTAAAGCAATGAGTTTTTTGAACGACATTACATCACAATGGTTAAGAAATGAACAAACATGTATGATGGATGGATGGATGTTTAGGGCAGTTGCCAATTGATTCCTAACCATGTAGAAGAACCTAAAGGTGTTCCTCCCTTTCTTATATTTTTAATTTTTCCAAGTTTTCTCAGCAAGGTTGTTGAACTTCTCCCGGGGAGGGGAATAAATCAAATGTCATTCAATGTCACCCATGATGCATCGCACTTCAATTAAGAAGGGCGATTAATAATATCACGGTTATACATCTTAATTGGTCAATTTAAGAGACGCGTTAACAACACAATGCATCCATTGCTTGTCGAGAAAGCAAGATTCTTCTGTAAGAGAGGCCACCATATGTTGTTGTGTTGCATGTATCTTGCTTACTTTTTTTTTTTTTTACATTCCATCATTCCATGTGACTTCAGAAGAAGGTAATAACACCATAAAAAAAACAAAACCCCGTGATACATTCCTTTTTTTGTCTCTCCTGGTCGCCACTAACATAATAAAAAGGAGATGCTAAAGGCATTGCTTTTTTTCATACCATCAAACTCTCCATGCAACATTTTCTAGTGTTGTTGTAACCAAATCACATAGAATGAAAAAAAAAAGGAAATGTGAATAAAAGGTGTAAATTATTAGGCGTTTTATTTCTTCCAACCAATTCTTATAAGCATAATTACTTCAACAAATAAGTTTTTGTGTTTTCAAATGCACTCTGATAATTATGTTTTTAAAATCCATAACAAGGTTCACAAATTGAACAAATTTTTCTTTTAAAAAAAAAGGTAACGAAAAGTTGGGGGGGATCAGCTGCTGCTACTCCGTGTTAGAGGGACTTAGTAGGGCTCTCCCGGAGCCACCCGATTTCGAGAACTGTGTCGATCCGCTGCTGTTCGGAGGGAGCGTCTCGTCTGTGTCGCCCAAACCAAAGGACGTGTGGTAGGAGAACCTACACGCTTCCATGGGTGGTGCGTAGTACACCGGCACCGGGAGTTTCGATGGGAGCATCGGTAACGGGGCCTCGTAATTCAGGACGCTGATGGCTTGCCGTATTGTCGGTCGGAGGCTATAATCAGGGTGGCTGCACCACAGCCCCACCGTCAGCAGATACTCCATCTGCCCCTCATCGTATTCCATGCATAGTCTCTTGTCTGCTGCCTCAGATAACCGGCCTCTTCCATAGAGTCCCCACACCCATTCCACCAACCGGACCTTACTGAGCTCTGCCCTGGGCTCGACTGGCCTTCTTCCGCACGCTATTTCCAGGGCCACCATTCCGAAACTGTAAACATCCGACTCCTTACTTGCCTTCCCGGTGGTCACGCATTCGGGGGCCAGATATCCCATCGTTCCGGCTAGGACTGTCGTCTGAGACCCCAAGTTGTGATCCACGAGCCTCGCCAGGCCGAAGTCCCCCAACTTCGCATTGAAGTTGGAGTCCAACATGACGTTACTCGCCTTGATGTCTCGGTGGACGACGCACTGCTCCCATTCCTCATGAAGGTACAGTAGGGCAGAGGCCACTCCTAGCGCAATCTTGTACCGAATTGTCCATATCAGGAGCCGTTTCTCCCCAAACAGGTGGCTATCAAGGCTCCCGTTAGGCAAATACTCGTACACGAGAAGCAGTTCACCTCCCTCGTGGCACCATCCGAGTAGTTGAACGAGATTCCTGTGTCGCAACCGGCTTATGATCCGTACTTCAGAGACGTACTCTTTCCTTCCTTGCTTTGATCCTCTGGAGACTCTCTTGACGGCAACTTCGACGTTCGATTCATTCAACAAGCCCTTGTACACACCGCCGAATCCTCCCTCCCCAAGTTTGCCCTCTTCGGAAAAGTTGTTTGTTGCCCTGCTGAGGTCACGGTACGTGAACTTCTTGGGTCCAGTTCCTTTCTCGAAATCATCCTCGAAAGACTCCTGGAACACGACAGTGTCTTTTTCCAGTTTCGGCTTCCTCCTCCTTAGGATGAACCAGGAAATCCCTGCCACGACAGCTACAAGACTGAATCCAACCGATAGAGTGACTGCCAGGCTCACGCGATCCTTTTCCGGATCCTGGAGAGTCGAGGCAAAGGACCACGACAAGATGTTGTGGATCTCGACAAGAGAGCCTGTGGAGGCAGAGAAGCCGATCCTGACAGTTTCTGGCATGATCGTCCTGAAATCGATGATGTGCGAAAGGCTCGAGTTTCCGTTGAACTTCGGGTTATCGGCATAAGTGAGGAAGACGCTCAAGTTAAACGTGGTGGCGTTATACCAAATCCAAGCATTTGCTGTCGAGCCAGTCTTGATGCTGGTTTTCCACAGGCGGGTGGAAATAGACTCTATGGAATTGACATTGATCCCAACGTGATCGGTATTCGGGTCCCAGTCATTCTGAAAACTATCGAACTCCACGGCAACGATCCTATTCGCAGAGGTGTTGCTAGCCGTCTCTGGTCGGAACAGTGCGAGGTACCCGCCACTGGAGTTGACGGGAATATCGGAGTCGAATGGTGCGATGAAGAAGGAGATGCCATCGCCATGGCTGTTGGGGTCAAGGGACTTCATGACGAAGGTGAAGTGGGTGGTGAAGTCGGTGAGCCTCCTGGTGCTGGTGTCCCAGAGGCGTACAGGCTTGTCGAAGGAGGCCCGGCCGACGCTGCTGGTGAGGTCGTCGTCGAGCTGGTTCCGTGTGAGCTGGATGACGTTGGAAGAGGAGACGAACGCGTCGCCCTGGAGGGTCAGGTTGTTGACGTTGGGGCTGAACTTGGGGAAGTTGAAGTAGAGGGATTCAGCCGTGCAGGAGGCGAGGACGAGGACAAGAGCGACTACGAGCTGATGAAGGATAGCCATGAAAGCCCGGATCAAATGGAAGTGGGGATGCCAATACGAATGGAGTTATTGTTGAAGTGTCTGTGATTAAGGATTGTTTCTCAAATAGTTATTCTACCATTTGCAACCAAAAGATGAGTTGCTTTAATTTTGTCACTACTTTTTTTAATACGAAATGAAATGGAATATACATTAAATGGGAAATTGGGTTGTGCAACAAAATATCGGGTTCGTCAATTGAAGACGTAAAAGGAAACTGAGGGGGGCGCAAAATCTTTAATTCCTTTTTGTCCATTGTGTTGGGGCAGATGAGATTATTCAGATTATTGATTCAGACCAAGTCCCAGGCCGGCAGCTTGCCATGTCCTTCCTCAGCCCGACAAATGTCTTGTCTTCCTTCGTTTTTTCCGTTTTGTCCGCGTTTACTTTTTGGCCGGGGGGAGACATTGGGATTTCCGACCAGGAACAAGGAAAAGTTGTGCAGAAAGTCTAAGAGAGCTGAACGTCTGTGTACGCGCGCCTTCCGGCCTAGCACGCGCGAGGCGGTTCGGACGACCCGAGGATCCGGGCCCGCTCCCCAAGGCCCAACCGGTCGGCGTCGCGACTCGAGCGTCGGACGCTGTGGAAGGGAATTGGGTCGAACCCTCCCTTGGTTCCTGAATGGACCTGCGGGGCGTTTCGCCAGCCGTCTTCAGTCATGAAGGCGACGGGCGAAAGGCTGCGCGTAGGCCTCACAAAGGAACGTTCAGGAGGACTCGAGGAGCGGCTCGTGTCGCCAGTCCCTCATCCAAAATGACTTCGTAAAAAATGTGGTTTAACCTAGGTAAACGATTACGGAGTCGCCACTGACTTATTTTTGAAAAAAAACTGGTCTAAGTCGGAAAACCAGAGTAGGGTTCGGGGATCCCTAATTACTAACTCTTACACTTAAACATGCGAAAAGGGTGGCGTTTGTTCCAAAAGTTTGCTTTTGGTTAACGGGTGTTGGACCCGATCCGGGCATGACTCCGGACTCATGTCAATGTTTTACGGGCGTTGGACCCGATTCGGGCTTTTGGGCCCGAACTCATATGTATTGGTTTGGCAAACAACATGCGACGATAAAATCCTAAAAGCCTAACAACATGCACGCAACCACAGATCAAGTATTTAGATTAAAGGGAGCGGGGAAGGGTGGTGATCGTGGGCCTATGCACTTGGGCCCACGATCCGTTACATGTGGAAATAACAAAACTTCGGGAGGCCAGCACCTCCCTCATGTACCTGAAATGACGGTTGAGGCCGCTTTATAATCTTGACATCGCGGTTTTTACACACGCGGAAAGATCCACGCGGTTTGATACACGCGCCTTCAAGTAATCTTCGAAACTTTGGCGTCGACCTTCCGAAGTTGTATGCTCAGTGTACATGTAAAGATAAAAATAGAAGCATGCTTAGATTTTTCTAATGGAAACATGTAATCCAATTAGAATAAATCAAGTAAGTCGGAATGGGACTTACACGAGTCAATTTTTATCCCCGAATGTTGGAAAATGACTCCTTGGTGTGTTCATACCAAGATAATCGGGCGATGTCTCGGCGTCTCGAATAAATCCAACGCATCGTTGATGTATTTTTCATGTAAGACAAACAGGGAATATGCGTTAGTTATCATAATATTCATATCAATCGATAATTATATGAATGTTCCTACTATTCAAAACACATGTAAAATGAACGAAAATCCTACGCATGTTTAAAGGATAATACTCAGATCGACAAATAAAAAGAAATTGATCATGCAATTTTTATAAACAATGGTTCCACACATATGTTCAAAGCATATTCGGAGGGCAGAAACCACAAAAGCAATTAATGAGAAGGTAAAATCTATCTGTCACATCTCAACCAAAGCAATAATTCTTAGCAAACACATGAGAAAGTATTTTTAAAAAAAATAAAAATAAAATAAAAACAAACAACGATCAGAAAGCATGGTGATTGCTTTGACCAAGTCAAAATTAAATGAGTAAGAGAAGAATTGTTACCCCCGTGAAACGAAGTGAAGAAAATCTTTGACTTGCTTGGTTCATGCCTTCCCGAGGTCGGGATGTTGGTCATCTCCGTCGGGAAAAAGAGGTGGCACTCTTGGATTTCCATTTTGAACGCATCGCGTGGGGTTGCAACCCATGCCCAGGTCTGGGAGGCCAACGATTTGCCGGGTCATTAGGAAGGACAACCGCAACGGCGAGAAGGGAAGTCGGGGTCGGATCGGCACTCCAAGGGGTCGACGGAGGGAGATCTTGGAAGCAGGGGACGGCGCCGTCGTTGTTGGGAGAGCGGCTGTGATCTAAAGTCGTCGAAGAAGACGTGGGTTCGAAGAGCTTCTCCCCCGTTGACGTCTTACTGTTGCTTGTTGCAGCCGGGGACTGAAAGAAGCTGCAATGAGATCCAAGCGTCCGCTGCTGTTGAATCAAGAGACATCATGGAGGGCGTGGAAGCAAGTCTTTTCACTGGGGTGTCGAGCAGCGGTGGCTGCTTTGCTGATACGAGCAGGAGGTTTTCTGTGGCCGAGGTCGAGCCAAAGGACTGAGGAGGGGAGAGGGAAAGGCTTTGGCTTCGGATGATCGGGAACAGGGATCCGTCACTGTCGGATCTGAGGACGTCGGGGAGTGGCGTACGCTCGTCGCCACTGGTTTTGGGAAGGTCGGGAAGGCTGGTTCATAGGTGCCAGCTTTGGGGAGGTTGGAGAAGGCTTTGGTCGTTGTTGTCGGCTCTAGGGATGACTGCTGAGAGCGGGTTTGCGGAGTTGGTTATGGGAAATGCCGGGAGGACGGGGCATTGTTGCCGTCGTTCTGAGGACGCTCCAGGGCTGTGGAAATGGAAGACTTGGGAACGCCGCTGCTCGGACGACTGAGAGGACTTATCGACCGTCGTAGCTGGACTTGGGGACAACCGTTGCTGGAGAAGATGTCGGGGCCAGAAAGTCGTTTGTTGGCCGCTGCGGCTTCTGAAAACGTCGCGAAGATGGGTTGCTGCCACTGGTTCTGGAGATGTAGGGAGAAGAGGTATCCGCCGCTGCCGGTTGTCTGGAAGCGCCGGAGAGACGAGTTTGCCGCTTGGACTCCTTGGGGTTGCGATCACATCTTCCTGCGGCTGCGGCCGTCTTTGGAGCCTTCTTGTTCGCCTCCGACTTCATGACCTGCGCATGAAAGGAGGAATATCACTAGCAAAGGAAACCTCCCGTGAGGCCATGGGCTGCGGGAGGTGGCTGTTCGAGATTCGGCTGGGAAATTCTATTCGTGTTCAACAGCCAAGACAGCGGACGCCATTGGTCGCCGTTGCCGTATCCAGAGGAGTTGAAGACCATTATGTTTGCTGTTGCAGCGGCCATCTCCAGTTGTGATCGACGGCAACCGGGTTGGGGCTGACGACGGAGGGATTTCCATGTCCTTGGCATGGACTCACCTTGACTGGAGAGTGATGGGGACGCGACAGTGGTCGGATCAGGGACTGGTGGTCTCTCTAGCAGAAGTGAGTCCTCCCAAAGGTGAGTCCTCCTCCTGTCTGTAGGTCCCCCCAGAATCTCGGAGATGTTGGGATCCTCCTGGGGAAGTCCTTGGAGGCGGCCGATTGCGGCGCTGAGTTCAAAGTCGATAGTAGAGGAGGCTTTGGCTCCCCATGTCTGTATGATCGTCGAGGGTCATCCTCCTGAGTCTTCAAAAACCCTTTCCCCTATGACGAGGTGGAGGCACGTTTAGTGCGAAGATCTCGGGAAAGAAGTGTGGGCTGTTGAGATTTTTGGCTGATTTGTTGGGTGAGATTGTTACTCTTGCCGGGAATATCTCCAATCCGCACACCCTTGGTGCTCGTCGTGTGAATGGGGTCGTGGGATATTCATTTGTGTCCCAACATTCATTCACCCATGCCCTTGTGTCGACTAATGTCTTGTATTGATCGATGTGTCCAATGTTACGTGCCGACATTAAGGTAATTCATAATTTGGGTATCTACAGTTTGCTCCTCCTTGTGAGAGAATTTTTTTTTGAAAAAATTTTCACACAAGGATGTCATAGATACCCAAATTGTAAATTCGGGGTAATCTTGATCGACCTGCACTATGAGATCTTTAAAAAAAATGTTAGCAATAAGTGAGACTTGTGAACTACATGGGTAATCAAACATGTATCATTAAGTATTCATGCGTGACATGTTTCATTTTGATGAACCTTTTTAAGGTTGCTTTTGAGCGAGATCAAAGAAGGGCTTCTGACATTTTTCACTGCTCACCCTTACTTTTGAAAGCTGTCTGGTTGAGACTTCAGAATTCCTTTGACTTGGATGCTCATGTGCCGGTCAAATGAATTTGTTTGGTCGGAATGTAATTTTGGCATAAGGCCTTCAAAATCATTGTTTTAAGAGAACGAGTCTCATCAAAAGAGATTCCACCGTCCGAGCGAATTCTCGATCTTTCAGATAGTAGGCCAGTCGAGGCGTTCCATTAGGATTAGCAATGGCTCATGTGTTTCTTCGGGAATGTTTTTCTTATTATTATTTTTTTGAATAACACCTTTGCTCTTGCGACCATCTATGTTGGCCCTGGTGTTTTAATTTTACTCTTTTGTTTTGCGTTTTGCTCTTGAAGACTTCAGTCTTTGCGCTAATTTTGCTTTTTCTTTGTCAATGTGCGGGATATGCCCCACATTTATTGAAAGTATTTTCTAGGGGTTTTTGGGAACATTTCTGAGTTGATGGAGATGTTTTGTCCTTAGGAACAACTCGACTGGCTCACAAATCTGTTGATGGTACCTCTTTGCTCGGACCTTGAGGAAGTGTCATCTCTATAGTACGCCACTTTTGGCTTTACAGGATTTCCAGCAATTTTGAGGCGAGGTAATCTGTAGACTCAGTGAGAGTGGTGAACACAGAAACTTTGGTTCTGAGGCAAACAATAATTGACGTGTTTGGGGTAGAGAAATAAAAAGAAGGTTTGATCTCATCCCGGTTTGAGCATCTTTCGTCAAAGGATTCTTCGTCCGTCCAGACGCTTTTATAGGAAATTCTCACGGTGTTTGCACTCGTCTCTCGGGGGTGAGTGTTTGGGAATGGGTTTGCCTTCTCCATTTCTCGCCCAGAAAATTGATGGTTAAATGCAAATGGCACGCAGATGTTTAAAAAACGCATACCTTTGGATGACTTGTTTCGAGATATTTTACCGAGACAGTGCTTGTACGTTCATGTCCGAAGCCATGTCCTTGTCCTCATGTGGTCGTCCTTGATGATGACAAAGGCAATTTCGAAACTTTGGTTCGAAATTTTCCACCCAACCGCCCGCGCCTTTGTTCGTGATGTAGGGTGCTCATGTACCTACAAACGCCCAAAGGGCGGAATCAAATAAGCTCATGTAACTTGTTCCGATAAGAAAGTATTGGAAATTGGATTAATGCTCCCTCTCATGTTGCCTCGTCAGTGCATCTTCGTCCGATGGAATCGAAGGATTGGCGAAGCCCTACTCATGCCTTATGTTTGTTGTGTAAGGTTGTTCTTGTGCCTAAAAGAAAACGGCAAGAAAACAAGTGAGTTCAAGTCACTTGTTTCCATTAGAGTAGAAACGAAATTTGTTCATGTAATTTCGCATATTCGAAAAGAAAAGTAGAGTTTTGATACTTCCCTTTTTGTTTCGTTATTGCGTCTTCGTCCGATGGAATCGAAGGATTAACGAAACTGCAACAAGACTTTGGCTCGAAGCTTTGCCACCCTGCCACCCTCGCCTTTGTCATAGGAGTTCTGTACCATTCGTGTGAGGAGCTCATGTACCTGCTCACGAGACAAAGGACTTAAATGAAATAAGCTCATGTAATTCCATTTAATGTGATAAAGAGAGTGATAATTAGATTATTCTCCCTTTTCATGTGTATTGTCAGTGTTCTTTGCCCCAGTTGACTCCCTGGGGATACAAAGAAGTTGTTGACGAAGATTTTTTTGAAGCTTTTGTTTGAAACTTCATCGACTGTCTTTGTTGTTTGCTTAAGACGCTCATGTATTTTCATGTAATTTGTTGTCTTGTTGATCATGAGTGTTGTTTCGAAGCTTTGATTCGAAAGTTGTCCTGATTGACATGATAGGATGTTGTTGTATCCTCTCGTCTGCCTAGGTTGTTTATGTGCCTATGAGACAAGCCGAAGAGCAAAACAAGTAAGTTCATGTAACTTGTTTTGCAAAGAAAGCCTTTGTTAAGGAACATATACTCCCTTTCATGTTATTCGCCATTTTGTCAACTGTGAGTTATCCAAGATTGCTCTATCTCGTCCCAGGATAGCTTGGAGATATGCCCCAGGGTCGCTCGGAGATATGCCCATGATCACTCGGAGATTTGCCCCAGGATCGGTCAGGGATTTGCCCCAGGATCGCTCGGAGATATGTCTATGATCACTCGGCGATTTGCCACAGGATCGGTCTGGAATTTGCCTTACGATCACTTGGAGATTTGCCCCAGGATCGCTCGGAGATTTGCCCCGGATTGTTCTCGTATTGTCGTCGTTGTTGTTTTGCCAACGAAGGCTATTTCGAAACTTTGGCTCGAAAGTTTTCCACCCTGCCACCCTCGCCTTCGTTGTCTGCCTAGGATGTTCATGTACCTTTTATGTGATTCGTTGTCTTGGAAATGAAGATTTCTCCAAGATTGCTTGAATTTTTTTTTGTTGCTTGGAGCTTTACCACCCTGCTGCCCTCGCCTTCATCGTCTGCCTAGGATGTTCACGTACCTATGAGACAAGCCGAAGGGCAAAATAAGTAAGCTCATGTAACATGTTCTGCAGAGAAGGTAT
Source organism: Melastoma candidum (assembly GCA_023653495.1). NCBI lineage: Eukaryota > Viridiplantae > Streptophyta > Magnoliopsida > Myrtales > Melastomataceae > Melastoma > Melastoma candidum. The sequence continues at coordinate 18,738,349 of CM042882.1, forward strand.
TAGTTGAGGAACGAATACTCCCTTTCATGTAGATTGTCGTTTTGTTGACAACGAATGATATTTTGATGCTTTGGCTCAAAACTGTTTCAAGGCTTTCGCTCGAAACTTTACCACCCTGCCACCCACGCCTTCGTCAACATGCGACAAGGGCTAAAATAAGTGAGCTCATGCAACTTATTTTCAAAAATAGGGAAGTATTAATCAAAGAACGAATACTCCCTTTCATGTGATTGTAACGTCGAAGAACGCCTACATCGATTGCTTATGACAGTTCTCTCCGTTAAGATGATTGATCTTTGGTTGAATGTCGTGAATGTGCAAAGTTGATAGAGCCGTGCGGTGGGCTTGGGTGGGGATTGGCCACTCATGTAGTGGGCCAACGTGCTTGTTTTTTGTCAATGAGTGCTGCGGTGACTGACCTTCTCCTCTTTTCTTTAGTGAGAGTTGGTGGTTGACTATTGTCGGGATGACCGCTTGGGTGATGTAAGGAATTCAAAGGGAATTGCCCCAATCGAAGTATGCGTCGTCATTTGGTAGACATCATGTTCTTTGATATCTTGTAAGCTGTTGTTTGAGCCCCGGACGAGACATCTTATACCAATGTCAGTCGCGCTATGTGTTCGCCGTCGCTTGAAGAATCTCGTCCATGTTCATGTTTTGTCGTTGGGATGCTGTGGATCCGATATTCGTCAAGTTCTTGTTGTCGGAGAAACGATGAGGTTGAATGAAGTGTTCATATTTGGGGGTTGAATTCTCGCAGCTGTCCTGATCTCGTGATGCCGTTGTGAATGATGGGGTTTGCCCCTTGTGCTGGATTGTGTTGTTGAGTTGTAAGCTGGGGAATTGCCCATGTTTGGAATGATGTTTTTGTTGGTGCCGAAGTTGTGGCGACTGATGACGTAGTGAAATCGCTTCTGTTTCTTTGGAGCGGTTGTCAGATCAGTAGGGGCGTGATGACCCTAGTGTGTCCGATTGTAGCATGTCCGTGAACGGCTCGATGGGCTCGTCTCTGATGTTGACTGCGGTTGGCTAATGAGCTGTAACCTCCTTGGGGTTTTCATGTTGTTGTAGATTCGACTTTGAACTTTGGTAGCCGTTGGGTGATCTTTGGTGTTCGTGCTTGGCTTTGTACTTTGGTAGCCGTTGATGACTTTGGGCTCATGTCGTTTGACGCACGGCTTTGAACCTTGGTAGCCGTAATGGAAACTTTGGTCTTCATGTTGTTATATGTTCGACTTTGGGCTTTGGTAGTCATCGATAAATCATTGGCATTCTTGTGCTTGTAGATTTGTAATGTCATGCTTTGTCCCTACTCCTGTTCGAGGAGCCATGTTGGATAATTAAACCTCGGAAGGAAAATAGAGAGAATGTTTGGATTAGTATCACGCAACAATGTAATCGATGCATGATAAATTTGTGATAATACTTAACCGCACTCGTATATGCAGAAAAGTATGCAATGTAACTGCAATTGTAAATGAGAAGTAGTGATGTAATGGAGCAATGACATGATAATGTAACTACTACAATCGAACAGACACTCATGTGGTCATGCGAATGTATGAATGCAGTAAGCAGTAAAATAGGTAGGGATAGGAGAAATGAAGGTTGTTGAAACCCATTATAATAAACTCCACCCAACTGCAAAATGAGCAAAGTTAGTTTTACAGTTAACGCAGACAAAGCGTACCTGACATCTGTCCCTGCACATGTAGCAGTCACTCAATAAAAGGCAAATGCACGTGCGGCGTCTGGTACCTATAGTGGGCAAACAATTCTAGACTCGGATGAAGGTTTCTAAGACCCCCCTCGGACTAAGGGAGGCGGGTCCCGGTCCATAGCCTACAAGCCGCAGGAAGCAGCGAGGCCGTGCCTTTCGGTGACCCCCTAGAGATCCTAGTCCCGGGTATAGGGACTTACCTAGAAATGCCTAGTAAGCAGTAAACGAACACAACCATGAGAGCAAACAAAAGGCACCCAGCCAAGCAAGTACATGCGCAAACAAGAACTCCCCTCCGCATGTGGACTAAAAATGTAAGAGCGTTCGAAAAGAATCCGCATGTAGAGTCCCCAGCGGAGTCGCCATCCGGGATGTACGCGCGCCTTCCGGCCTAGCACGCGCGAGGCGGTTCGGACGACCCGAGGATCCGGGCCCGCTCCCCAAGGCCCAACCGGTCGGCGTCGCGACTCGAGCGTCGGACGCTGCGGAAGGGAATTGGGTCGAACCCTCCCTTGGTTCCTGAATGGACCTGCGGGGCGTTTCGCCAACCGTCTTCAGTCATGAAGGCGACGGGCGAAAGGCTGCGCGTAGGCCTCACAAAGGAACGTTCAGGAGGACTCGAGGAGCGGCTCGTGTCGCCAGTCCCTCATCCAAAATGACTTCGTAAAAAATGTGGTTTAACCTAGGTAAACGATTACGGAGTCGCCACCGACTTATTTTTGAAAAAAAACTGGTCTAAGTCGGAAAACCAGAGTAGGGTTCGGGGATCCCTAATTACTAACTCTTACACTTAAACATGCGAAAAGGGTGGCGTTTGCTCCAAAAGTTTGCTTTTGGTTAACGGGTGTTGGACCCGATCCGGGCATGACTCCGGACTCATGTCAATGTTTTACGGGCGTTGGACCCGATTCGGGCTTTTGGGCCCGAACTCATATGTATTGGTTTGGCAAACAACATGCGACGATAAAATCCTAAAAGCCTAACAACATGCACGCAACCACAGATCAAGTATTTAGATTAAAGGGAGCGGGGAAGGGTGGTGATCGTGGGCCTATGCACTTGGGCCCACGATCCGTTACATGTGGAAATAACAAAACTTCGGGAGGCCAGCACCTCCCTCATGTACCTGAAATGACGGTTGAGGCCGCTTTATAATCTTGACATCGCGGTTTTTACACACGCGGAAAGATCCACGCGGTTTGATACACGCGCCTTCAAGTAATCTTCGAAACTTTGGCGTCGACCTTCCGAAGTTGTATGCTCAGTGTACATGTAAAGATAAAAATAGAAGCATGCTTAGATTTTTCTAATGGAAACATGTAATCCAATTAGAATAAATCAAGTAAGTCGGAATGGGACTTACACGAGTCAATTTTTATCCCCGAATGTTGGAAAATGACTCCTTGGTGCGTTCATACCAAGATAATCGGGCGATGTCTCGGCGTCTCGAATAAATCCAACGCATCGTTGATGTATTTTTCATGTAAGACAAACAGGGAATATGCGTTAGTTATCATAATATTCATATCAATCGATAATTATATGAATGTTCCTACTATTCAAAACACATGTAAAATGAACGAAAATCCTACGCATGTTTAAAGGATAATACTCAGATCGACAAATAAAAAGAAATTGATCATGCAATTTTTATAAACAATGGTTCCACACATATGTTCAAAGCATATTCGGAGGGCAGAAACCACAAAAGCAATTAATGAGAAGGTAAAATCTATCTGTCACATCTCAACCAAAGCAATAATTCTTAGCAAACACATGAGAAAGTATTTTAAAAAAAATAAAAATAAAATAAAAACAAACAACGATCAGAAAGCATGGTGATTGCTTTGACCAAGTCAAAATTAAATGAGTAAGAGAAGAATTGTTACCCCCGTGAAACGAAGTGAAGAAAATCTTTGACTTGCTTGGTTCATGCCTTCCCGAGGTCGGGATGTTGGTCATCTCCGTCGGGAAAAAGAGGTGGCACTCTTGGATTTCCATTTTGAACGCATCGCGTGGGGTTGCAACCCATGCCCAGGTCTGGGAGGCCAACGATTTGCCGGGTCATTAGGAAGGACAACCGCAACGGCGAGAAGGGAAGTCGGGGTCGGATCGGCACTCCAAGGGGTCGACGGAGGGAGATCTTGGAAGCAGGGGACGGCGCCGTCGTTGTTGGGAGAGCGGCTGTGATCTAAAGTCGTCGAAGAAGACGTGGGTTCGAAGAGCTTCTCCCCCGTTGACGTCTTACTGTTGCTTGTTGCAGCCGGGGACTGAAAGAAGCTGCAATGAGATCCAAGCGTCCGCTGCTGTTGAATCAAGAGACATCATGGAGGGCGTGGAAGCAAGTCTTTTCACTGGGGTGTCGAGCAGCGGTGGCTGCTTTGCTGATACGAGCAGGAGGTTTTCTGTGGCCGAGGTCAGCCAAAGGACTGAGGAGGGGAGAGGGAAGGCTTTGGCTTCGGGATGATCGGGAACAGGGATCCGTCACTGTCGGATCTGAGGACGTCGGGGAGTGGCGTACGCTCGTCGCCACTGGTTTTGGGAAGGCCGGGAAGGCTGGTTCATAGGTGCCAGCTTTGGGGAGGTTGGAGAAGGCTTTGGTCGTTGTTGTCGGCTCTAGGGATGACTGCTGAGAGCGGGTTTGCCGGGAGTTGGTTATGGGAAATGCCGGGAGGACGGGGCATTGTTGCCGTCGGTTCTGAGGACGCTCCAGGGCTGTGGAAATGGGAAGACTTGGGAACGCCGCTGCTGGACGACTGAGAGGACTTATCGACCGTCGTAGCTGGTCTTGGGGACAACCGTTGCTGGAGAAGATGTCGGGGCCAGAAAGTCGTTTGTTGGCCGCTGCGGCTTCTGAAAACGTCGCGAAGATGGGTTGCTGCCACTGGTTCTGGAGATGTAGGGAGAAGAGGTATCCGCCGCTGCCGGTTGTCTGGAAGCACCGGAGAGACGAGTTTGCCGCTTGGACTCCTTGGGGTTGCGATCACATCTTCCTGCGGCTGCGGCCGTCTTTGGAGCCTTCTTGTTCGCCTCCGACTTCATGACCTGCGCATGAAAGGAGGAATATCACTAGCAAAGGAAACCTCCCGCGAGGCCATGGGCTGCGGGAGGTGGCTGTTCGAGATTCGGCTGGGAAATTCCTATTCGTGTTCAACAGCCAAGACAGCGGACGCCATTGGTCGCCGTTGCCGTATCCAGAGGAGTTGAAGACCATTATGTTTGCTGTTGCAGCGGCCATCTCCAGTTGTGATCGACGGCAACCGGGTTGGGGCTGACGACGGAGGGATTTCCATGTCCTTGGCATGGACTCACCTTGACTGGAGAGTGATGGGGACGCGACAGTGGTCGGATCAGGGACTGGTGGTCTCTCTAGCAGAAGTGAGTCCTCCCAAAGGTGAGTCCTCCTCCTGTCTGTAGGTCCCCCCAGAATCTCGGAGATGTTGGGATCCTCCTGGGGAAGTCCTTGGAGGCGGCCGATTGCGGCGCTGAGTTCAAAGTCGATAGTAGAGGAGGCTTTGGCTCCCCATGTCTGTATGATCGTCGAGGGTCATCCTCCTGAGTCTTCAAAAACCCTTTCCCCTATGACGAGGTGGAGGCACGTTTAGTGCGAAGATCTCGGGAAAGAAGTGTGGGCTGTTGAGATTTTTGGCTGATTTGTTGGGTGAGATTGTTACTCTTGCCGGGAATATCTCCAATCCGCACACCCTTGGTGCTCGTCGTGTGAATGGGGTCGTGGGATATTCATTTGTGTCCCAACATTCATTCACCCATGCCCTTGTGTCGACTAATGTCTTGTATTGATCGATGTGTCCAATGTTACGTGCCGACATTAAGGTAATTCATAATTTGGGTATCTACAGTCTGTTACGATCATGGGTGTTCGCTTGATGCTAAAGAAGCCAAGAAGATTGTGCGTTCCGAGAAGCTTACGGCCCAGTTCCGGTCATGCGAACTAAGACAGAAGGCCCAGGAATGACGATGATACATGCGACAAACACATTGGGGGGGTAATATGGAAGTGAGCGTGGGGGTGGATGGCAAGCCTTGAATCCGGATAACGAGGGGGCTTGCTGTACATCAAGGATGGTTGTTTTATCTTCAAATCCAAAACTGAAGCTTCTGTGGCTGCCAAGAAACGTTGGTGGAAGGGGGGAATGGATAGGCTTTCCATGGCTGCTTTTACTTTGTCTTCACACTTAGCCTTCTCTCCACCACTCACCCCCTCCCCTCTGTTTTCTATTCTCTCTTAACTTTCTGATTTAGTCAATAAGAAAGTAATAATATAACTTCGTTACTCATTTCCCTGCCCCATTCAAAAGGGAAGTGTGCATTTAGAGAGTAAACAGTCTGTGACGTGACTTCTGAACTGGCTGCAAATGCATGAACGACCCCTACATTTTTATATTACAGTTACATATACGAATACGAAAGGTGAGACACAGAATCTGTGAGGTTTTGTTTTGAGTGTGTGTGTGTATGTGGTGTATTTAGGAAGGGCAAGGGGAACAAAAACGAACGTCCACAGCCGAATTTTATCTTTATCAGGGAGAAAGAGAGGAGGAGCTTTGTGTGCGTGTGTTTGAGAGATGGCGATGGCAATGGCGGTCCGACGTCTCTCCTCCCCACTCGAGAAGACTTTCCGCCCCCTCTCCGGCCTCTTCTACATGGTTTTCCTCCCATCTCCTCTTCTTCCTATCACAGCGGCTTCATTCCAACTGACGTTTCTCTTCTTCTTCGTCCTCTTCTTTTTTTTTCCCCGCTGGAATGGAAGTCATCTCTCCCTGATGAGGCTGTTTACGAGAAGGAGAAATCCGGCATCTCTGTAAGCTCCTTCCTTTCTACGGTTATGAACGGCTCTGCTCTCTGTTGTTTGATCAGCTATCTGTTCATTGTTTTCCAGTGGCCCAAGCAGCTGAACGCTCCCCTTGAGGTCGTGGACCCTGAAATCGCTGACATCATCGAGCATGAGAAGGCCAGGCAATGGAAGGTATTGCTTTCAACCTTACTGACTAGCATGCATAGTGGAATTAGCTGCTACTTCTTTCGATAGTATGTTTTTCGTTATTTAAGATGATGTCTTCTTTTCGCTGATGAAGGGTTTCGAACTCATTCCCTCGGAGAATTTCACTTCAGTCTCCGTCATGCAAGCTGTCGGTTCGGTGATGACCAACAAGTACAGTGAAGGATATCCGGGCGCAAGATACTACGGAGGCAATGAGTGAGTCTCCTAACCCTCTTGCCTGCGCCCTTGAGCTCGTCCCAGTATCCTTTTAGGTAGAGCATTTGATATATCCATTTCATGTTGATATATTATATCTGATTGGATGTTTCTCTCTTGGGATTCCGATTCCGTTCACTTTAGATACATCGACATGGCAGAATCCTTATGCCAGAAGAGAGCTCTGGAAGCATTCCGTTTGGATCCCGCCAAGTGGGGAGGTATCTCCCTTTGTGATCTCTTCTATTGTTTTAGCTCCTCCACTATGTCTAGTCATGTGAAACATCAAGGTGACAATTCTGGGGGTTCACTCTTTTTGGATTTCGGAACACGGTGCAGGCAAATCAGCCATATCAACAAAGCTCATGTTTCTAGTTTGACATGGAAACTTAGTTTCCCAAAATGGCTGAATTTCACTGCCCTTATATCTTTCAGTGAATGTGCAACCCCTATCCGGGTCTCCAGCAAACTTTCAAGTGTACACTGCCCTACTGAAGCCCCATGACAGAATTATGGCACTCGATCTTCCTCATGGTGGCCATCTTTCTCACGGATACCAGGTGCTTAAATTTGCTGGATATGCCTTGAGACTTAGAGATGGAATTATCTGGATTTGGTATGATTTTCTACGATTTTGCAGACCGATACCAAGAAAATTTCTGCAGTCTCCATATTTTTTGAGACTATGCCCTACAGATTGAATGAGAGCACTGGATACATTGACTACGATCAGGTAAAATAGTCAACGAGGATTTGTGTTGTGGGAAAATCCGTGTTTTTATGGGGACTTTCTTCTTGTGCAGTTATATGCATATGCACTGCCTGTTTAAAGAGAGAGTATGATTATATCGGTGTTTAGTGTTTGATAAATGTATGTTCCTTATTTTAGATTTGTGCTCCTGTTCTGACTCAGTGATCATGACTGATTGCAGCTTGAGAAGAGCGCGATTCTCTTCAGGCCTAAGCTGATTGTAGCTGGCGCCAGTGCATATGCTCGGCTTTATGATTACACGCGCATCCGTAAGGTAACATAACCAATCAAATTGCTCTTTAACATTGGGGAGACACTGGAATCCACAGACTTCATTTGTGCTGGATGTGTTTGATGTATGGGACAGGTTTGCGACAAGCAAAAGGCTATCCTCTTGGCAGATATGGCACATATCAGTGGGTTGGTTGCGGCCGGGGTGATTCCGTCACCTTTTGACTATGCCGATGTTGTTACTACCACGACCCATAAGTCGCTTCGGGGTCCCCGTGGAGCCATGATTTTCTACAGAAAGGGAGTGAAGGAGACCAACAAACAAGGGCAACAGGTCATCTACCTCTGCAAACTGCGGTTATGATGAATTCATGGTGATTTATCATTACATTTATGTCAAGTGCGAGCTCTCAACTCGAAGTTATCTTCGTCCGAAGGTCATGTACGACTTCGAAGACAAGATAAATCAGGCTGTCTTCCCTGGACTCCAAGGAGGACCCCACAACCACACCATTGCCGGTTTGGCTGTCGCACTTAAACAGGTGTGCAATATGAGGCCGACGACATGGATTGAGCAATTTTTCAAGTCGAAATCCTCTGTTAAAACCCATCTCGTGTTCCTCTTCTCATAGGCTACAACCCCAGAATACAGGGCCTATCAAGAGCAAGTTCTTAGCAACTGCGCTAAGTTCGCCCAGGTATGTTCTCTTGGCAGTTGAGTTTGCGTCTCAACTGCAGTAGCTAATCTAAAATCAGGAATCTAGCCTTCCGCGTGTACTTTCCTTCATTTTAATCGATTCTCGTTTCACAGACTCTAGCGGCAAAGGGCTACGAACTTGTGTCTGGAGGGACTGAAAATCACCTGGTTTTGGTGAACTTAAAGAACAAGGTATCTTCATGGCATCGCCTAGGCTCCGGTTCTTTTGACACAAGACTCATTGGGTATCCTTGTACACAGGGGATTGATGGTTCGAGAGTTGAGAAGGTGTTAGAAGCCGTTCATATCGCCGCTAACAAGAACACTGTCCCTGGAGATGTATCTGCCATGGTACCCGGCGGCATTAGGATGGGTAACCTGGACCTTGTTTTGTTAGACAGACCTTTTGTTTCTTAGGCAGATCATGATGGATAATGAGTTTATTTTTTCAACTCTCAGGTACTCCTGCTCTTACTTCGAGGGGTTTCGTCGAGGTGGATTTCGTTAAAGTGGCCGAATTCTTCGACGCTGCCGTGACATTATCTGTGAAAATCAAGGGCGAGACCAAAGGTGATTATAATTGAACTATTGACGCGTTTCCTTCTTCTCCTATTCATAAAACCATCGGCACTTCCGTTTGTATATTTATCCCTGCCGCCGCAAAACAGGTACCAAGTTGAAGGACTTCGTGACCACCATGCAAGCGGGACACTTCCAATCGGAGATCTCGAAACTCCGTCACGGCGTGGAGGAGTACGCGAAGCAGTTCCCGACGATTGGGTTTGACAAGGCAACCATGAAGTACAAGAACTGAAGAGGATGTGCCGACCTGTGCCGAGGTACTTATGTAAAGATTTGGCTGGGGGTTTGCGTCCGTGGGGAAGCAAAGGAGCTCTGTTCGCTGCTTCAGAGAATGGACCATACATAGCAGTACGAGGTGGTGAAGAACTTCAATTTCTCTGTTAATGTAATGGAAGGAAACTTGACGTACCAAAGAAAAGGAAACTAATGAAACCAGCCTTCCCTTTCAACCACCATCCCAGAGTCTACGTAGATTTTTAATCTCGACAATGATAATATTACATTTAAAATTACTTTTCAATTATAACATGTAACGTATAATCCATAAGTAGGAAAGTTTAGACAATAACCTCGTAACTTGCTTGTCATACATTTACGCAAGTTGCTTGCCTTCACACACTACCCATGATGGGGGGGATGTGCCAAGGACTCGTAGGGAAGAACCGAGTACGGTTTTCAAATTAAGGAAATCGGATTTTTTAATTGTGCGTAATTATTAGCTCTACTCCTTGTTTATATTTCGGGGAGCGGGAAGGGTATTTCCGTACTTTCGCCAGTTAGGGGAAGGGCGAAAGAAACGGCGGCGACTGGGAACGCCCCCCGCCTCCCCAGAAGGGATAGCGAAAGTTGTGAACGTTGGAGGAGGGGAATTTTGCCGTGTCTCCTCCATTCTCAGGCCCTCGAATGCCCCGCCGCCTTTCCGACTCCCAAATCCAATTCGGTAAAACGAGGTGTTAGGAAGGACAATCACTTTGCATTTGCTTCCTTGATTTTGTCTTGAAATTGTTCCTTAGGTTTTCGGGCCAGGCCGACTCATTTGATTCTAAGTAGGTGGTTTGATCAGTCTGTTTGCTTTGGTGTTACATTTGGGAAAGTGGTATTGGAGAGATGGAATCCCCGGGTAAGAGAAAAGAGTCGGATTCCCATGTTGTGGAAAATCCCGATGCGAAGCGGCCTCGTCCTAGTCTGAGTCGGACTTGTGTGCACGAGGTTGCGGTGCCCTCTGCGTATGCTTCGAACAAGGAGGAAATCATACACGGGACGCTCTCGAATCCTGTGTATTGCGGTGATATGGCGAAGACCTACCCTTTTAAGCTCGACCCTTTTCAGCAAGTGTCCATTGCCTGCTTGGAACGAAAGGAGTCTGTTCTAGTCTCTGCTCATACGTCGGCTGGGAAGACTGCTGTAGCTGAGTATGCAATCGCAATGGCTTTTAGGGATAAACAGAGGGTGCTATATACTTCCCCGCTGAAAGCATTGAGCAATCAGAAGTATAGGGAGTTGAGCCAAGAATTTAAAGATGTTGGTTTGATGACAGGAGATGTTACTCTTTCTCCTAATGCAAGCTGTTTGGTCATGACTACTGAGATTCTGAGAGGTATGCTGTATAGGGGATCAGAGGTCCTAAAAGAAGTTGCCTGGGTGATTTTCGATGAGATACACTATATGAAGGATCGCGAGAGAGGTGTTGTCTGGGAGGAGAGTATTATATTTTTGCCGCCTGCTATTAAAATGGTCTTTCTTTCTGCAACAATGTCCAATGCTACTGAGTTCGCGGAGTGGATTTGCTATTTGCATAAACAGCCATGCCACGTTGTCTACACTGATTTTCGACCGACTCCTTTGCAGCATTATGTTTTTCCCGTGGGTGGAAATGGTTTATATCTTGTTATAGATGAACATGAGCAATTTAAAGAGGACAATTTTATGAAACTTCAGGACAGCTTTGTAAAGCAGAAAGGTAGCAACAGTGGAAAATTTTCTAATGGGAAATCCGGTGGCAGAATTGCAAAAAGTGGCAGTGGTTCTGGAGGTTCTGACATATACAAAATTGTGAAGGTAGCTATGCGCAGGCCTTTTCTTGGTTACATCACTTGTCACTTAAAGTAATCCTCTAGAATTGGGATCCTTTGGTGTTTGTGTTCATCATTCGATCCTTTTTTATTCAAATTTCTGTTACTTTCATGTCATTCGGCTTGGAAAATAACTAAACACATTTCTTCCTTTTCTTGTGATTCTTTTCTTTTTTGTGGAAGAAGTTGCAAGAGCTTAGAAAGTTATTACATCTTTTTCCCTGATGAATTATACTGCTCCTTGGTGTGTCTAACCTTTATTCTTTTTCTTGAGGTTTTTCTCGTGTCTCTATTTTGAGATTAAATCCCTTATTTATTAGAATAGACAGAGTATGATATTTTACCTGGGTGCTATGAAAATTTCTTTAGTAGCAGACAGAGAACTCCATTTCCGTGTTTCTAATATAATATCTTTTGGGAGCCATCCAAAGATCACCCCTACACCCTAAACAGTGTTGCATCCACAAGAGAGAATGGTCTGAATGTTGGACTAGGGGGAGTCATTAGAGACCACATTGGAGTATGGATTGGAGGTTTTAGCATCAAGCAACCGAGCACTAACAGCCTCATAGCTGAATCTCTGGCCCTCCTAGAGGGTTTATCCCTGGCTAAGACATTGGGAATACAATCCCTGACAATACATGTAGATGCAGAGCCTCTCCTTCACTTCCTCACAAGGGAACGACAGCCTAGCCCACTAATTGCCTCCACGGTGCAAAAATGCAAATTGCTATTATGTAGCTTTGAGGACACCTCAACAACCATGCCCTGGGAGGGAGAAATCAAGTAGCGGACAAGCTGTCAAAAAGGGTGCGACACCAACAGAAGGACTCTATCATCTTCCACTATCCCCCGGATTTTGTGTTGGATCTAACGCATGGAGATTTGCCATATATGACCCCTCTGTTGTAACGAATGCTTAATCAAGTCTATTGAGCTCCATTTCTACCAAATAAAATAAAATAATAATATCCTTAGAGGATGTCATGATCAGCAGTGCATAAAATAATTTACAGCTGTAGATTTTTGGTTGATGTAATAATTCAAAGGATATGTCTGTCTGTCGAATATTATTTCTACAATACTTAACAATCTTCATCATGTAAGTTTTTCCTTAAATACTAATAAGAGCATACAGGGAGGAAATGTCTCTTCCTAACTGGGATGCCTTTTGACCTGATGAAGACTTTGTGGGGTTAGGGTGTGGCTACATCGACTGCCCAATTAGAAACTATGGCATTGGAGTTTTTGTTTCCTTAGTTCACCTAGCATTGTTTTTGGTAACCTTATTGTATACATCTAATGTCCAAGTCTCAAATAATTTTTTCCTTTTGGTTTTCAGATGATTATGGAGAGGAAATTCCATCCTGTCATAGTTTTCAGTTTTAGTAGACGTGAGTGTGAACAACATGCAATGTCCATGTCCAAGCTTGATTTTAATACAGATGATGAAAAGGATATGGTTGAGCATGTGTTCCGCAATGCTATTCTATGTCTTAGTGAAGAAGACAGATCATTGCCCGCCATAGAGTTGATGTTGCCATTACTTAAGCGGGGAATTGCAGTTCATCATTCTGGGCTTCTTCCTGTTCTTAAGGAGTTGGTGGAGCTTCTATTTCAGGAAGGATTAGTGAAGGCTCTCTTTGCCACTGAAACTGTGGGTAACAATCTATAATCGGCATCCAGAAGCATTTCTAGCTACTGTTTACATTTGATGGTCATAATGACGTGCTGTGTTGTCTGTTATCCAGTTTGCCATGGGTCTAAACATGCCCGCAAAGACTGTGGTTTTTACTTCTGTTAAAAAGTGGGATGGTGATAGTCATCGGTACATTGGTTCTGGAGAGTACATCCAGGTGAGTTGGGCATTTTTTTCATATATGTTCATAGGTTAGTGTATGTTAAAAGAACCATCTGTTATTGTAGTTGACCAACTCAGTGTCATGCAGATGAGTGGAAGAGCTGGCCGTCGTGGAAAAGATGAGCGTGGAATATGTATTATTATGGTGGATGAGCAGGTGATTAGTAATGACCTTTCATTTGACCAGAGCAGTCTAGGGTAGTTACAGCAAATCAGTATCTGATATCTGGATTCAATGGTTTTTCCCTTTTTTCCCCTTCAGATGGAGATGAACACACTTAAAGACATGATTTTGGGAAAACCTGCTCCTTTAATTAGTACTTTTCGGCTAAGCTACTATTCGATCTTGAATTTGATGAGCCGCGCTGAAGGACAGTTTACTGCAGAACATGTTATAAGGAATTCGTTTCACCAGTTTCAGTATGAAAAGGTTATGGTTCACTCCTTTTTCTTTATCGTACTTTTCTTATCCCAGTGTTTAATGCTAGCACCTGCATTGTTGTCTTTTAGGGTTTACCTGATATCAGAAACAAGGTTATGAAATTGGAAGAGGAGGCTGCCAATTTGGAAGCTACCGGGGAGGTAACAGTGTGTTTTTTTTTTTACCTTCTCACAGCGGTAAATACATCACTAAAATTCTTTTCTAAGACCCATTGGATGAAAGAAGAAAAGAAGACCTAAAATTTGAGTTGACCAAATGTTTTAGTGCTTTTTTTATTTCTCGGATTTAATACAGTGGACAGTTTCCATTGGCTTCGTAGTGAAATGTAATTTATAGAAAAAAAATCAAATGTAACACGGATTAATTTCTTTTTCATGAAACCGCCTCCTCGTAGATATGTGCAAGAGAATCCCCCCCCCCCCACTCTTTGCTAGCCTTAACATGGATTATAAATGATTTTCTCTTCCATGGTGCTCAGCATGATATCTGGGAATCATATTTAGCTTAACTAAGTAAATAGTGAAGCACAAATGAAACATGTTTTTAAATAAGCTTTTTCATAAAACAAAGCAACGAACCAAATGCAATTAATTACAAATAGTTCAGGTTTCAGAAGTGAAACCTGATAGATTGTAGTTGCTTCTGTGATTGTTGTTGCTGTATCTTAATCTTGCAACTTTATTTTCAGGTTGAAATGGCTGAATATCATAAGCTCAAACTGGAAATTGCCCAACTTGAAAAGAAGATGATGGCAGAAATGACCAGGCCTGAGAGAATTCTTTATTTTCTTCTTCCTGGTCGCTTGGTATACAGTTTTAGTTGGTCACAATATCAATTACTCCATGCTTAGGACATTACTATTTGATTATTTGAATCATATTAAGTCTTTGTGGAAATTTTAGGTTAGGGTAAGGGAAGGCGGGACAGATTGGGGTTGGGGAGTCGTGGTTAATGTGGTAAAACGGCCGACAGCAGGATTGGGCTCATTTCCCTCTCGGGGTGGTGGATATATTGTGGATACGTTGCTGCACTGTTCCCAAGGTTCAAGTGAGAATGGTTCACGGCCAAAACCATGCCCACCTAGTCCCGGAGAAAAAGGTGAAATGCATGTGGTAAGTTAAGCTCATTAAATGAGTCAGAAGCACAGCTTTCATGATTTTCTTGTAAAAGTTAGGTAGAAATGTTTGTTGGATACATAAGCATGAAATTTACATGTATTCTTCAGGTTCCTGTTCAGCTTCCCTTAATCGCCTCTCTTAGCAAGCTTAGAATATCTATTCCTCCTGATCTTCGGCCAATGGAAGCCAGGCAAAGCATACTGCTTGCTTTGCAGGAGCTGGGTAGTCGTTTTCCTCAGGGCCTTCCAAAGCTTAACCCCAAGGTACTTTTTGGTTATGTTACCATGAAGCATTTATCTTCTATTTAAACTGAGAAATCAATAAGGAACCTAGGGGTCCCACAACATGTTTGCTCATAACCCATATGTACTGTATTTCATATGAGTACTGACAACTTAAAATACTTCTCTCTCAACTGATATTCTATATTTTCTATGCTGTTACCTGAATATTGTTTTCCTTTTTCTTAAATGATTTGTATAATGCTTCAGTTGAATTGTGGTTCTGAGAACATATACAGAATTGATGATGCTCTTTTAAGTCCTTTCCTCTCGGAAATGAAATCTTATATCTTTGTGGTGTAGGAAATGGGCATTGAAGATGCAGAAATACTTGACCTAGTAAACCAGATTGAGGAATTTGAAAAGAAAATATGTTCTCATCCGCTTCACAAGGTTAAATTGCTTTGTCAAGATGGTAGTCTATTTTGTTTATTAGTAATTTATTTTGTTGAATTTGATCGAGTGACAATGTTGGCTTGATAACTTAGGCGAAAGATGTGAACCAGATGAAGTGTTTCCAGAGAAAAGCGGAAGTAAGTCATGAAATCCAACAACTTAAATTGAAAATGCGAGAGTCCCAGGTATTCCATCTGAGCCCACTATATGATTAACTTGTTGTGGGTTGCTTTATCTCGTCAATCAGGCTATTCATGCTATCCAGATTCAGCATTTAGAAGTACGACTGTAGTGGGGTTGATTATTTTAAAAATGTTGTGCAATGTGGGATGTGCTTATTGCACTAATTAGTCATCCCTGGGCCTCCCTAACAGATAGAGACTCTGGTTGATAAAGATGCTCAAGTAGTAGGATTAACTTGCTCTGTGCATGCATCATGTTAGTAACAATTTGACTTGTGACTGGCATAATACCACAAAGAGAAGCGTATCAAACTGGCTGCATTGGATTTGATGATATTCTAGATTAGTTCAAGTGTGGTTCCCTCCACCCCCTTATGCTTTTTATTGTCGGCGGATGTAATTTGGTAGATTACTATGCGCAAAATTAGATAATAAGTCATATGGGTTGTAGATCTCTTTTTGATTTGTCTAGTATCATCAGGTTACTTCATCACTGTCCACTTTTGAAACTTAGATTAAAATAGGTGACCTTTGTCCTCTTTTCTTTGAAACAGCTGCAAAAGTTTCATGACGAACTTAAGAATCGTTCCCGGGTTTTGAAGAAGATGGGTCATATTGATTCTGATGGTGTGGTCCAGTTGAAGGGACGGGCAGCCTGCTTGATTGACACAGGAGATGAATTGCTTGTGACTGAGCTGATGTTTAATGGTGACTGGAGATATTTGATTGAAGTTTTGTTTTATATGTGCAACGATTTATGCAAATTATTTAGATAATCTAAAAAAAATGAAAGAGTGGTCATCTTGATTTATCTTAGTTAGAAATGGCAAGCATTCATATGCATGTTTACATGTACTCATTTTTGTTGGCTAAAAATGAGAACTTGGTATATACTGAAGGGGAGAAAGAGTGAAGTGCGCCGATGATTGACTATATTAAATTTCCTACCAGGAACATTCAATGATCTCGATCATCACCAGATAGCTGCTCTTACAAGTTGTTTCATTCCTTGCGACAAGTCAAATGAACAGATTCATTTGAGAACAGAGCTTGCTGGACCTTTGCAACAACTCCAGGATAATGCGAGAAGGATAGCTGAGGTATCATCTCAGTGGTGTCGATTTCTTAGCTCTTGGTGATCTAATCTAAAATATGTATGGCCCTATTTATTGCAGATACAACGGGAATGCAAGTTGGAAGTACATGTGGAGGAGTATGTGGAATCTACAGTTAGGCCCTACTTAATGGACGTTATCTACTGTTGGTCCAAGGTTAGTGGATAATCATGCTTTTGATTTATAGGAAAACCTTTTGGCTAAATTGACTTCATCTTGCTTTTATTGAGTCGATTCTTAAAATGCTTGTCGCTGTGGAGGCCTAATTGGTTGTAAAGCAATTGAGTCCTCTGTTGATTAGGTGACCGATATTGCCCGACAGAAATTGTGTGCATTAACTTAACTGTGTGACTGCCATTAGCAATTTAAAATGTCAAAAACAGCTACGGTGATAGTGTCTATGTCCTCTCCTGCAACCCCTCCCCCCTCCCAAAAAAAAAAAAAAAAAAATGTAGCTAGCGATTCTGTCTGCCAATCCAATAAGTGGAACAAAAAACTTGCGTATTTTATATAATGGTTTCCTAATGTATTGCTATTACTTGACTGTTGTTGTTCTCCGCTTAGTCGGAGAGTTGTAATGGATGTAATGTCATTGCCATCAGGGCTGTAAGTGCAGATAAACACCCTTTATCTTCTTTTTTGTTCTTTCAGGGAGCGACCTTCGAGGAAGTTATAGAGATGACTGACATATTTGAGGGGAGCATTGTGAGAAGTGCCAGAAGGCTGGATGAGTTTCTAAATCAGGTATAAATTTTTGGCTTTTCTTTCCTGACTCAAGTTTTCTTCCATCATGTCGTGCGAATGTCTTATGCATGAAGTGACTTGCCTCTTTTTCGGTGTTTAGATTTAGAATGAAAATCCTCTTGTGATGGATGACCTTTTGGCCAATTCAGTCCTCTGTTTAGGAAGTCACTTCTATTTTTACCCGATTGATCCATTTGCATTCTTGAGTTCACATTGTCTACACTAATTATGTCCACATTATGGACAACGTCAATCTTAAACTTCTGGACTCATAAGATTACGTGTGAATTTACCGTGAAGGTCGTCTGTGCTTCATATTTTACTGACATAATATTTCTGTGATCCTGTTTGCAAAGCTTCGAGCTGCAGCCCATGCTGTTGGAGATGCTAATTTAGAAAGTAAGTTTGCGGCAGCCAGCGACAGTATCCGTCGAGGTATAATGTTTGCGAATTCACTGTATCTGTGATCCAGCTGGAAGACATTAAATAGGTGAACTGACCAAGACCTTCCATCAAAGATGCCGGGTTATCAGGATCGGTAGGTTTAGGATCTAAGTTTTAGATGTGATTGGTCAGGTCATGTACGGCAGGATCGGACCCTAAAATGTTTGCTCGAACATTAGGATCAGATTAGATCGTGACATTGTTACAAAGATGTGTAATTTTGAATCTTCTTGACGTGTTGTTTGAAAGATTTGTTTCTTTGACCCCTTGGCCCTTAATCATACATATACACATCTTCATACAAATCCTAACTTCTACTCTTGATCTTGGAACCATCTGTATTCACTTGATAGTTGGCGGATCAATGTCGACGTAAAGTACATTAATTGTCGTCTTTGAGTAGAGCAGCCGGAGAAACATCCCTTGAGGGGGACTTACAAGAACAATGTCATATTGGCGACATAACACGCCGTAGCTTCAAAAAGGGAAAATGATGTTCTGGCCTTTCAGGGAGACTAGCGAGACGGACTATCCCTTCATGCTATTTATCTAGGAGCCGGAGGAGCCAAGGGCTGTGAATTAAAAGGTGACAGCTCCGCACCTTCTGCAGGAATAGGAGGGAGAACTGCCTTCTTCTCGATGACAATGGAGAACCTAGCAGACCCCCCGAAGCTGTCAATAGACTTCATGTACTCTGACGCGTTGTTCTCGATTATCAATGCGTCCTCCAACTCTCGCAGGATATCCGCCATGCTTGGTCTGTAAGCAGAGAAGGGTTCGATACATGCCAACGCCACCTCCACCACTCTCCACATGGCCTCGGCATGGTACATTCCCTTTATGTTCGGGTCAACAATCTCCTCGATCTTTTGTTCCCTGATGAAAGTCTTGGCCTACCACGAAAATGAAGATCAACAGCCATTCCTTTCATTGGAAAAATAAATACGAGGCCGAGTAATGGTTGAGGAAGGTTGGTATATACATACCCATTCGACCAAGCTCCACTCATTTCTTGGCCTGTGGATATTGAGAGGCTCGCGACCACTTATGATCTCGAGTAAGACAACACCGAAACTGAAGACATCACTTTTTGCAGTTAAATGCTGGGTCGAGTAATACCTGGACCAGAAAAGAAAGAAAAGTATGTTACCGAAAAGGTCTCATATTAAAGCAATCATGATAAGATGAGAACACGAAGTTACTCGGGATCTAAGTATCCGGCAGTCCCCCGCACTTCTAAAGAAGCACCGCTGTCCCCTTCTTGTGGTGCATACTTGGAAAAACCAAAGTCAGCCACCTTCGCATTCATGTTGTGGTCTAAAAGTATATTGCTCGATTTGACATCCCTATGGATTATTGATCTCCCGGAGAAGTTGTGAAGGTATGTCAAACCTGCAAATCAATGTCGCGTGGATCGAATAGATCATCACCCAGCAAGTTTGTACAAGCCGCTTTTATCACTTGAAAAGAAAATCACCTCTTGCAGCACCAAGGGCAATAGAGAGTCTAGTGGGCCAATCCAAAATTTTTCTTTTTGACGCCTCTCCTGTAGGATCATTTGACCACTGATCAGGACAAGTACCATGTTTTGACCAACTGATAGAATTTCAATAAAGGGTACCGTAAAGGCGGTCCTGTAGAGAGCCATTGGACATGAATGGATATACAAGAATTTGCTGGTCATTCTCACAACAATACCCCAACAACGGAACCAGATTTTCATGTCTGATTGCTGAAAGAAGGTTCAGCTGCAACAGAGGGTCTCAAAAGGATTAGGTCCAAATTTTAAGCAGGTAGACATCAATTTAGAGCTTAGACATCTGTAATTGACAACAAATGGATCCAAGCAATACCTCATTTTCAAATTCACGGGTTCCTTGACTCGAGGTGGCTGATCGGACCTTCACTGCAACTTCTTGTCCATCAGACAGAGTACCTCGATAGACAGACCCAAACCCACCTTCGCCGATCAGGGTGTTGTAGTTCTGAGTTGCTGCTTCAATACAATCCAAGGTAAATGCCTCTATGGATATTGACTTCAACATAAAATTCTCCCCACTAGACACAGCATAAACTGCATAAACAGAAATAAAATGAGGAATCACGCTTCAGGAAGATTTTGTCATCAGAGGTTTCACAGATGGAAGCTTCAAAACAGAGATTCTCGAGTCACAAACGGCAGCTATATAGTAGAGATTGTGCTTCAACAAGAAGAATCATCAGAAGTTTCACATGAGGAGTTAGCTTAGTTACAGATAACAATTTCTCCTAGATAATAAGTGGCAGAAGCAGGAAATATTAAGACGGGGAGAAAATAATTTTTCATATAGTGGCAAATGCTTTTTGAATGACTAAATATCATGTTGAACAATGGCCACTTAATGCTATTAATAATATGTTGAATACTTCAACCATGAAATAGAAAAGAGGCAACAAAAGTGAAATATGTTTATATAATCACAGAGAAAACTGATATCTAAATTTTACTATATTCCCTGGTTTGGCTCCTGCAACAAAAGAAAATTGAATATTGAAGCCTAATTCTAGCTTTACTTCAAAAGAATACTCTATCCTACAATGTCAACAGTACAAGGTTTCTAATGATACGCTATGACAGACCACCTCTGGGTGGGAAGAGCACCCCCAAAGCGCGATATAAGAGGAGAATTGGTGTATATATTGGCAACCTTAACCTTGTAAGTATATACAAAGAGGAGTTTTCAGTCCTCAAATTCTGGAATGATACTGGAGGAGCTTACTCATCCCCATAACCAATGATCTACAACTCCGTATAAGAAAACAGATAGGTTAAGGGGCAATAATCTGAGTCCATGAACATTCCATATCATCTGATTTTCATATTATCCTAAGACAAGAACTTACATCGTCCAATACTTTCAAGAATATTTCATGATTTTGAGAGACTAGAAGCTACTGTGAAAAATTCCAAAAGACAGACTAGAACTCTTGCCCATCTCCTCGGTCCACTTTTTCCTAGAATAAGTACGTGCTATCCCACCAACAAATGCATTCCTCAATCCAACCATTTGTCAGATATTCACAGTTAAAGACTACAATGTGGAAGGACAAGAACTCACTTTTCGGCAAAGGGTATCCTTTCATGTCATATCTCCGACCTTTGAACTTTCGTTTGTACAGGCAAAAGATAAATATCCCTGCGCAAATTATAATAACAGATCCACATGCCACTGTGCCTATGACTAATCGTTGCCTCGAGGAGGAGCCATCGTTTTTGCAGATACCGTTGCTTCAAAATGATGCACATGAAATGATCAGAAATTTCTTTTATATCGTAAAACTTCAGTTTTTCGGACAATTGGTTAGAATGATCTTACTCGGAGGTAAGTGGCACCTTTTTAACAGTATCAGGCAATGGGGTATAAAATCGTGGGTTGCAGCCAAAATTTCTACAGACAAAATCAGTGTCACAGAACATGAGACACATCGAGCACATAATTTCAACTAAAGTCACTAATCGGCAAAACGAAAGCATTTAACTCACAGTAATGTTAAGTAAGGTAGTGAGAACAGAGATTCTGGAATTGGACCACTTAGATGATTGATGCGCACATCCCTGATGAAAAACATTAAGGGATGGAAATTTCAGCATGTGCATGAGGACATCCATAACGGACATAGATTGCATTTAATTTTTTAACATCCATAATTTTGAAACTAAGGGGCATTTAATCAAATTGACAGTCTAGAAACAGCATCTAGAGAGGTTTCCTTCTCAATACAGTAACTAACAGTCAGCAAGGAATGCATTATTGGCACAAAATTCATTTTGTTGTCATTTTAAAAAAGGAGCTGAGCACATTCAGGAATGAGAGGTGAACTCACAGCGATCTCAACATGGAGGTAGCTGGGAATGCCGGAATCGTGCCGGTTAAAACATTGTCACTAAGATTACTAAAAAAGAAACATTTATGAAAGTTATTTTGAATATGTTTAAAAAACAAAAATATAGACCCAATAAAACAGCAGCATCCTTACAGTTCAGTTAAATGCGTGAGCATAGTAATGCCGATAGGAATCCTTCCACGAAGCCCTTTAGGGGAAAGTTCCCTGAAATGTTCCCATTCAATACATGAGATCAATCTACCGCGCAAAGTGTGACAGCCACATCGTGAAGGAGATTTCTAAAGGAGAATAGTGCCTCATTAACAGGCAGTAGAACATTGAGAGGACTTACAGCATGGAAACCACGGAGGAGCCATTAACGACATTGCAAGTCAGGCCATCCCAATTAACAGGAACGCAAGGGTCACCGAACCAGTTCCCGAACACCGCATTCCCTTCGTTACTTGCTAAGAACTCATCCTTCACCGCCAGCATCGTATCCACTAACGAATTACAACCATACCAACCAAAACCATGAACAGTGATCACAAACACGTCAGCCACGGAACAAAACCGACACAACAAAGCACAACCACTCACCATCATGGATTTCCGAACCCACCGCCTTGGGAAGGACTCGGAAAACCTCGTAAGCGTTACAAATGGGTCCAAATCCGGATGCATTACTCGCCTTTGCTAGGCTCACATTAAGATACCCAGTTGCGGACACGCTGAGGTTGACCCTGGCGTAGCCTGAACCTTGTGCCAGGACATCGAATTTGGGAAAATTATTGACCCCATTCACATAGACGTCGAAGACACGCTGACCCACTTGGAGGGAGATGTTGGGTTCCAGGAAGTAGAGGAAGACGGAATAGTTATGTAGATCGCCCCCGTCGTCCAAGCCATCGATGATTAAGTCCAGCCTATCTGGGTTGCTCAATGCTACCCTCAGGACATCTGAAGGTATGGTGGAGTCGGTGTTGGGGAGAACGTTGGCGGGGACATTGAGTAGGTCGTCCCCAGGAGAAGATGGCGCGCCCGGTTGCCAGATCCTGTCTCGCTGATCTTTCGGGTACCTGCAGGTGTTGTCAGGGGTGTCGCAGGTTGTCAGTTTTACAAGATCCATTTTATTTATTTGTGATACATTATTTTTACTAATTTACTTCCATTCTTTATTTAAGTGTCATGCACAACTATTAGTTGCTTTTTTGCTTTAATCTTTCTTATTAATCTAAGTGTCATGCACAACTAATCCAAACTACATTAGTTGATATCCCATGAAGTAGTCACTTTACTAGGAAGTCTTAAAAACTTAACCTAATGGGCTCAAAGGAGTTATTCTTACATCCCAAGTGTTTGTTCTAATTCAATCTATTGTTAGAATTCGTCCTTTACATTTCAATCTATCTATACTTTCATAAATTTGAGAGAGTAGATGAGTCTAAACATAGTCCATAATAATTCAAGATCGAAGTATGATCCTAAGAATGGGTAGAAGTCCACTCTCTTAGGTCATAATGGCAATGTGCTATTGAAGCTCGAGTGATGAAACGAAGCCTTTTGACTTATGGCATGGTATGACACTATGAAATTAGACCTTTGGGATGGATATTGCAAGAAAAGGAAGAGATACCTGATAATGCTCCCATTAGTACTCCCAAAGCTGACCCTGGCGACAAGCTTTAGGACATGACCGGAAGACGATGAACTTCCCGAGTCATCGTCAAAGTAGTTGCTGTAGTCCCCTGGTCCGCCCAAGTCCCTTACCTCCACCCCTGTTATGTAGGGATTCCCACTCTGCCTCCACAGGCACAGCTCCTCATACCCCCCTTCCGCTCGAAACACCCCCTCCACCACAGTAGACACTTCCGACGAATTCACCAGGGCGATCTGTGTCACTCCCACCAGGACGGCGAAGGATGAGCCCAAACCCTGTCCGAGGAAGGTGGCCCTTATCAGGTAATCATGGCCGGTGTCCACCTTCAGGCTGTAACATACTTTCCCCGACTTCAGTTCAAATGTCCTGACCGTCGCGCTTGGGATGCCCTGAGGGGGCACGGCAAATTCCTGGCAAGTTGATGTGTTCGGGAACAGGCCTTCATCCGTTATCCAGTTAATACCGTTCGAGTCGGTGATGTTCGAATTTGCGCAGCTGTTTATGCTCAGAAACCCTGCAACGATCAAGCCCGTCATATTAAAAGGTTTATACGATGCCACCCCATAGGAAGAAAATATCCAATTGAGTGGATCGACTCGGGGATCAGACAAACCACTTCCATTGATGTAGCAGGGCAATCAACATAAGTAAACATGTGGATCAACTAGCCATAACACCAACCTTGTTGAGCAGACACGAGACTCAGTTGAAATGCGAGGAGGAAGCCGATTGCCCTGGAAATGATCAGCCGTGGTATCCAAATGTGCAACCCTGCCATCATCCTTCTACCCTAGACGTGAATCGCGCCATGGGAGCCACAAACACATGATCAAACTAATTATTCTCGATCTCCAGGAACCACAAATTTCGATTGTCCTTGCCAACCAACCACCCTTGAAACGCTCACGAACCTTGATAAATCAAGTGCTAGTAGAAACTCTAGGAATCAAGCCGGAAACATATCATCAGGTCGGAGAACCGAGACATCCTGGTACCTGGGCACCAACGATCGAGCGACGGAATATTCCCTCTCAGGTATGGAATCAAACTTGGCAGGGCAGGACGATGGGAGGAGGAGGAGGGAGCATGATTGGCGTTTGGTGAGGAGAAGTTTGACTTCAAATGTGGGAAATGCAGAATGGTAACGGAGGAAGACGACGGAGAAGGGACAAAAACAATTCAGGGAACATTAGAATAATAATAACATATGAAAATATTTGCTATGTCGGAGCAACGCTTTCATGGCATCGTCCCCAGTCTTGTCAGTAAGCGACGGAGAGGTGTGGACGCAACATCACGGAAATAGAGCCGAGTCGGGGTGGTTTCGACGAGGATGTCATTGTTACTGTGGGAAGAGGTCTCCGGGGTGATTTTGGCAATGGTGACCAAGGGATGGCTTGACCTCATCCCCTGCCGCGTGGTGGAGATCCCGAAATAACATGGCGGGTCATTGTCACTGTCCAGGGACGTGCCCGCTCATAGTTGCGGTGCAGCCACGAAACCTGGTCTCCGCGGATGGACTCTCATGCGTTCATCCTAAGAGGCGAACCACCAACCCTCGTACCAGTTTCAAATAAAATTTGGACACATAAACAAACGGATAGTGTATTAAGTCGAGGTTGATTATATTTTCTCGGGTGGCAGACCAACTCACTAACCTTACATTCCACTCTCCTACAACTCGCATAAAACACGAGTGAGATCTCTTTGTGTTCATGAAGCAAAATCTACTTATTCCGGTCCAAGAGGGCTCTGTAGATATATGGAAGAAAGGAAGCAACGTGGACAGACATGTGAGGAATAGAAACTGGCCGGACTATTAATTTGACATTTTTCATCGAAGAAAACAATGTGACAATGCTTCGCGTGTAGGTTGTTGAGGCAGGACTATGGTAAGGCCGATGCCCTTAATGTGTTGGTGGGTGTTGTTAATAGATTCAAGTCCAATAAGTTCAATGTTAAAATGCGTATAATTCACATAATTACATGACATCCAATATTTTGCCGTGAGTGATATCTAACATCATTTGCAGCTGTTATACAGTTGCAAAGCTAATGGCATCATCCCCTGTTACCATGCAAGAGATTGATTGATGTTTCCGTGGCAAGAACTGTATTATTTAAAGAATTAAATATATTATTTTCCTGAATCAACATTTTCTAAGGCCCCCGCGGGCTTCATCATCTCTCCCCCTCGAAACCATTTTTGACACTCTCATCCTCGTCGTCGTCGTCCCACGCTCGGCAAGAAATGTTAACGACCAGCTTCAACTTCCTCTGTTTGTCGGAACCACAGAGTCCCTCTTCCGTCATCCCAAGTCCCTCACTTCTTTCTACCACCACACTTCCCCACTTCCTCCTCCGCCCCCCTAAACCCTCCGCCGCCCTCACCCGTATCTCCCCTGCCTTCTCCGTGGCTTCTCAAGCTGAAGCCCAAGTGGAATCACGGGCTGATGATCAAATGGAGCTAGCAGAGGTGGATTTGGAGGTCGTCGAGGGTTTCACCGCTTCCCAGTTCTGCGACAAGATGATCGACCTTTTCCTCCACGAAAAGACCCGGGTCAAGGATTGGCGCAAATACCTGGTGTTCCGTGAGGAGTGGAATAAGTACAGGGAGAGGTTTTACCGCAGGTGTTGGGCTCGCGCCGATGCCCAGAACGATGAGGTGTCCAAGCAGAAGTACATCGCCCTCGGGAGGAAGGTCAAGAGGGTGCGTGCTCCGTCGCGTCTGCTTTCTGCCTTTTTCGTTTCTTGGATGATTTTGGATTTTCATGGAGTTTTCCTGGTTTGGGGGGGTACTCGGAAGGCAGGTCGATGAGGAAATGGAGCGGCACCATGACTTGCTCAAGGAGGTGGAGGATTCCCCTGCGGACATCGATGCCTTGGTCGCTCGTCGGAGGAAGGACTTCACCGGGGCTTTCTTCAGTTACTTGACTTTACTTTCTGAGGCTTACGACGGCTTGGAGGATCGGGATGGTACAGTGCCTTGCATTATCGTTATCCTTTTATTGATCTCTGAGAGCGATCACGGCAACGATTTTGTCAAATTCCCTGTGCTTATAATTAATGCAATATGGCCTATGAATCCCATCTGAGAACTCATTATAAGGTTTTGAAGTAATCTGCTCTAGGAGGTTCTACTCACTGGACATTTTGAGTTCATCAGAACTAAAGTGGGATGATTGGTCTCCATCAATTTCGGCTGCTAAATGCTTATTACCAAGGAAAAACGATGTTACAGTTGTTAGAGGGATCAATCCTGTTTCTTTGCCGCCCTATTGTTGACGTTGTTATCGGGACAGACATGTAAAGTCTTCTGCTGGAATTGTGTAACAGGATTAAATTTCGCCTATCCCCCTGTTTTCTTGTGGTGTTAACGCTTTGCCTAGAGTCAAAATTTATTGGATTTGATGTGCTGTCAAGATAACTGATTTGAAACCCTCTAAGTGTACTGCCATGTTCTGCCTAAACAATGGTTTGCTAAATTTGCTGTACGCTCATTTGATGGGCTCTCTTCTCTTGTGCAGCAATGGCTAGGCTGGGGGCTAGATGCTTGTCTGCAGTTAGCGCCTACGACAACACATTGGAGATTGTGGAGACCTTAGATGGAGCCCAAGCCAAATTCAATGACATTCTTAATTCTCCCTCAATTGATGCAGCATGCGAGAAGATAAAAGCCCTTGCCAAAGCAAAGGAACTTGATTCCTCGTTGATACTGCTCATAAATAGTGCTTGGGCATCCGCAAAGGATTCGCGAACTATGAAAAATGAGGTAAATCATGAACTGATTGGAATTTTTATTGCCTGCTTTAACATGACTTGTTATGAGAAGATGTATCTTTTAGGAAAAATAGATGTACGCTATCCAAACATGACTGAAAAAATGACCGCTCTATTATATTCCTAATAGAACCGAGCAGACTATTTTTACTGAAGTCCATGAAGCTGGAACGTCTGCAAAAACCATGGCATTAGGAGATTGTTAGTATGTCACTTAATATAATCCTAGAGTTGTTCCTGCAGTTTAGACGATACATCTGACGTTTAGACTCTGAGGAGGAGCGAGTTTATTGTCTAGATGATACATCTGACGTTTAGACTCTGGCGATACCTTATCTGTTCTGGATTTAATAATGATGATGCAAATGCGAGGAAAGTGGACCACTTCTGGAAGTAGTTGGGATATGACATTTTACTGGAATCACATTGACTCAATTTAATCCTCTCTATTGATTATTTATCGGCAATATGCTTTCTCATCAAGTAAATTACATCTCAAAACATGAAGAGCTATGGGTTGCTGTTGGTGGAAGATCTGTTGGACCTCATTGTTGTAAGATCTGAGTCCATCTTTCTTTTGATGCCGCCCTTCAGTAAAAGCACTCGATGTTTTGGTGTGGTTCAAATTACGCAGGTTAAAGACATCATGTATCGCATATATAAGGCAATGAAAAGCAGTCTAAGAAGCATTGCACCAAAGGAAATAAAGCTGCTCAAATATCTGTTGAACATCACGGACCCTGAAGAGCGATTCTCAGCATTAGCGACTGCTTTTTCTCCTGGGGATGATCGCGAATCAAAAGACCCAAAAGCTTTGTACACGTAAGAAAGCTTGATTTTAGAATGTAGGTGCATGGTTGTGTTGTAGTCGGTTCCTCTTACCTCGACTGTTTTACTTTATCTTCAAAGCACTCCGAAGGAGCTTCATAAGTGGATCACAATCGTGCTGGATGCATACCACCTCAACAAGGAAGACACTGATCTCCGGGAAGCTAAGCAACTCAGTGACCCTGTCGTCATCCAGAGGTTGTTTATCCTGAAGGAGACTATTGAAGAGGAATACTTGGAGAAAAGCAAATACAAGACATCTGATGAGGAAATCCCAGTCGAGCCCTGATTCAGAGGCCTGGTAACTCATCGTCTCACTACATTTACAGTAATTTGCGTGTGGAAGTATATTTATCTGCTTAGATCTTTGGCCAGCTAATGACAATGAATGATTTCATCCTGGGCCAAAATGACATTTCATGAATGGCTCGAAAAAAACGATAATATAAATTGAGTGGTTACAGAAAACTCACCCCTGATGATGGTTAAGGGAAACAGGCATATACATACGCCACCTTATCCCTTGCAAATTTGCACAAAAGTTATTTTCATGTGTGGAACTTTTGAAGCATTTTTGCTGTTGCGTATGAATAACAAAGGGGTTAAGAAAACATCTGTTGATATTCATCAACCCTTTCGCCAGCTTTCTTATTGAGGCTGAAAACTCATTTACTCCCAGTGATCATCTGACTTGCATGTGTTATCACTCACAACTGCTCTTTCACTGTCCAGTATCTAGCTTGGTTGGTGAAGTCATTACATGAAGTCGGGTTATTTCAACTCTTTTTTCTCCCTATATTGGGAGAGAAGACAGCGAGCCTTACCAAATGAATGCATTGAAACTCAATCGCTGGTTTTATGGTTGAGACCATGACAGATGGGCTGCGTCGGCTAGTTGACAGTGTTCGAGGTATGATTTTGGATGTCAGTATTTGGCCAACTCCAAAGCACCCGCAAGAGAACTTTGAGGCAGGAGGAGAACTGAGGAACCATGTCAGGGTGCCTGGATCTCTGTTGTCTAAGCATTAGGAAATGTGTCGTACGGTTTATATATGAATTCTTTATACGACGTGAGAAACAAACTCCACTGCTTGTAACGAGTTCCATTTTATTTGGTGGATGCCCTATTCTTGTTTCCCGGTCCTTTTCCTCCATCCCTTCGTCCTTTAGTAATGCCCACCCATCTTACATCTGGAACATGGGTTTGCCTCTTCAATTCAATCCAACCGCAACCCAGATTCTTCTTTCACACTCAGACTCGAGCAGCATCTCGGTCGAAATGCCAATCCAGTTGAGTGACGTTTCCTTCGAGTGAACTATTCGAGAAGCCTTAGTCCGGGCTCACGTCCTTCAGCCGGTTATCTAGATAAGTCCGATGGCTTACCTTATACATTACCATTGCCGGAGGATTTAGATGAAGTGAGATAGTATAGTTTGGGTAGTGCATGTTTGGCTTGTTGGCCGTCAAGTCCCCTACAGGCATGATCATGGAAGAGATCCCCACGTATTAGAATTGTTTAGTATTCATAAGTTGGAAGAAATCATTTTATCTATAGTTAGTGTAAAAATCGGGGCGTATTACCAAACCACGCCCAGATGCCGCAGCCGTAGATGTGCGTGTATAATAGGATTGCGTTTAATAATAATGGTGACTAGTGATTTTGCTAAGATAGGTAATAATGATATTACTATTTTAAGTAAGTATCGCGAAAAAGAACAACAACGTATATGCTTTTTTGAAAATTAATTTAACGTCCTTTAAATGAGAAATAAGATTTATTTAGCAATTTTTTCCCAAATTTGTTGGCACTTGAACCGCAATTATTGTCAAGGTAAAAAGGTTAAGTAAAACCTTTAATAACCGGGGTTTGGGAGGATAAACTGCCAAACTACTCACACATTCTAAAATGACGTCGTGTTTCTTTGGTACCGGAAAGAAAAGCGGTACACCCAGTGAACGGTCAGAATTTGTTCAAGGAGCGACCGTGGCCGTCGATGGAGCCGGCGGTGGGGAAGGATCTGGGCCGTTGGTTTGGAGATGGGCGAAGGAGGGAAGGGGGGGGGGGGACCAAGCCGCACTCCCTCCTTCTCCTACTACTAGTTTAAGAGTAGTGTGTCCACCCTCCGTCCTCGATTGACTAGGTACAGTCCAATCGCACTCACCTTCTTCTACGCTTAACCCTTGAGGGGTTTGCGTATGTGATGAAGCAGGCGTCCTCCTCCGTCCACCCCAGATCTCCCTTCCCTAACCCTATCTCCGCCCCCCACCTCTCCAAACCTAAACCTCACCACCCCCGATTCCCCCCTCCCGATGACGACCACCACCACCTCGCCTCCGCTGACAACGGCACGGCCTCCTCCTTCGTCCCTAGGTCTAGGTTCGAGTCCGATTACGTGACCTTTGACGTCGAGGGCTTCTCGAGATTGCAGATTAGGGAGCTGAAGAGGCGGCTTGTTTCGGAGCTGGAGCGTGTCCGAGTCATCCGCTCCAGGATTGAATCTTCCTCTGCATTGACTGGCGATGGTCTGGCCGCCGGTGTGGAGGTCGCGCCCCTCCCTCCCAAGGGGAAGAAGGGGTCCCCTGGTGTCAAGAGACCCACCCCGTTGCATGGCGCCAATGGCAACAAGGACGGGAGTAATTTCAACAAGTTTAGGGAGCACAATTTGCCTCCGGTGGCAGCATCAGGGAGCACGATGAAGACTTGTGGCCAGATCTTGACGAAGCTGATGAAGCACAAGCACAGCTGGGTTTTCAAGAAACCTGTTGATGCCCGGGCTCTAGGGTTGCACGATTACCACCAAATCATTAAGAAGCCGATGGATCTTGGCTCTGTAAAGAAGAAGTTGGATAGGAATGTGTACTCATCTCCCGAGGATTTTGCAGCTGATGTTCGACTGACATTCGACAATGCACTGACGTATAACCCCAAAGGGCATGAAGTCCATGCGATGGCTGAGGCACTTCTCTCTATGTTCGAGGAGATGTATGAGCCGGTGTGTCAAACATACAAGAAGGACATGCTTGAAGGAAGGGACACTGTTGAATCGACGGTGTGGGAGGAAGATTTATTGCAGGAGAGCGGGAGAGGGGAACCAATTGTGATGCCAAAGACTAAGAAACCTAGTGCTAGACCAAAGACGGAACCCGTCACGGGCCCCAGGTTGAATCCTGGTACTGAATTATCAAACCGGGACAGGTTCTTGGCGAGTGAGCAAGCCACTTCTGTGAAGAAGACACAATTTCCTGGTGTTGTGAAGCAATCAAAGGCAGCGAAGTTACAGAAGCCCAAAGCTAAGGATCCCAACAAAAGAGACATGAGTTTTGAGGAGAAGGCTGAGCTGGGGATGAACTTGCAGAACTTGCCGCCAGAGAAAATGGGGCAGCTCTTGAACATCATCAGGAAGGGAAATAAGCAATTCGTTCGGGATGGGGACGAGATCGAGCTTGATATCGAGGCTCTCGGCACGGAGACACTCTGGGAGCTTGACAGGTTTGTCTGCAATTACAAGAAGCTGGCTAGCAAGAACAGGCGGCAAGGGCTTATCCATAACCAGGTTTCCACGTCCGAGATCATCGATAAGGTTTATCTTTCGGTCGATTTATGCAGTTGATTCTATACTCTTGACAGTGCGAATAACGGGTGGTTGGTTCTGTTCTTGCACTAAATGCAGTTTCCGGAAAATGAGGCACCCAAAGCGGCAACTACCCAACACGACCAGAAGAGACAAGCAGGCAAAGAGGAGGGCAATGACTCCGGCAATGACATCCCAATGAGTGGTTACGTGCGGGCGGAAGTAGAAATGGATTATGCCAA
The DNA here is from genome assembly GCA_023653495.1 of Melastoma candidum. Taxonomy (NCBI): domain Eukaryota; kingdom Viridiplantae; phylum Streptophyta; class Magnoliopsida; order Myrtales; family Melastomataceae; genus Melastoma; species Melastoma candidum. The sequence goes on from CM042882.1 coordinate 18,770,150, forward strand.
GTTCAATGCAGCTAGTAGTTCGAGTTCCAGTCGTGATTCCTCCTCGTCAAATGGTCAGCTTTAGTTCCCCTGTTTTACTTGACTTACCATCTTTCATTTCGGTAGCCAATGTGGGGGCTGTCTGTTAAAACGGAGTCAAATTTCGGTTGTTGCAGATTCAGACTCCCGGAGCTCTTCAGGGAGTGATTCTGATCAGGACAGCATGCAGTCACCCTTCATGGGATCAAAAGGAGCTCAAGGGTCTTGAACAAGAGGTTAACCCTACATTACACGTCGTAGAATGGTATGATTCCAGTATGCCTGCCTGCGCACCTTCTACCAGAATTCATGGTAGGCATTGGAGGTTGGGATTGTCTGTACTGCTTTGTTGTAGAACCAGGAAAGTAATGTAGTTGGATTTAGACTGTAGGCAATTAGATGTGTGGGCGGAGAAGAATGGGTTATTAGGGGTGCTTGACGATTCTTAGTTCTAGTGCACATCATCAGATGAATCGAATTCAAAAACTCGGGAGGAATGTAGCCGTGTGAATAATGTCTCTTTTTTGGGTGTGTGCAATACTAGGGTGTTTTACTACCATCCAGAGTAGAGTTGAGAAGACAAAATAGATGAAGAAACTTGTACATATGTGATAGTGACGAATCAGGCCTAGATAGGAAAAACTTGCTCGGCCTAGTTTTGCTTGGATGGTATTTGCACCCGGTTCAACACCCATTTCGATTCCTCGATTCAGTTTTATGTGATTGTGGGTCGTCTTGCTTGCTTTCCTTTCCTCCAATAAACTACCTGGCGACCACACTCTCACAATTTCAGTTCAATGGCACCCTGACTTGACAAGCCTCGTTGAAGTCTTAGGAAGTGGTGTCATGTGTTGCTTTCTGGAAGCCCCCAAGAGCAGACCTTGGCTTAACTTTCTTGGTCTTCTGGGCAATGACTTGGAGGATGACCTCTGTTATCCTGTGGAACTAAGTTTTCCTGGAATCCTACATTCGGAAGACCAATGTATGTGGGTGGTGTGACAACATATACTTACACCTCGCCGGAGCTTCATCATCAGGTATGTCATATCTGTCATGAAACGCTTTCTTTATGAAGCCCTCCTGGCGAGAGTGAGTCGCACAGCCTTTAATCTCATAGAAGTAGGCGGTGCTTCCAATATCAGCGGCAGACGAGGTTGCTGTTAATGGGACAGAGGCAAGGAGAGGACACTGAGAACATGGTTACCGACTTCACATGGGACTTCCCATTCCGAGAGTGTGTCGTGGCTCCAGCAGGAGTTCAGGCTGATGTGCAATGCAAATGCAGAGGCAACCAAGGAGATGGGTGAACCCAACCGAGGCTCAACCGACGATTGTTCGTCTAATGACACAACCGGGTGCCTCATCTTGACACCGACATTCCAACCTCATGATCTTGCTTGGAATGCATAGAAATGCGACCTGAGGGGAGTGCACCCCGATACAACATCGGGTAGGCCAGAGATGGTGATCGGAGATGGGCCGAGGGGGCTTGGTGGATCACATTATTAAATTTTCGAGGGATGATGGTGCACGAATAATGATGCTCTGCTGCCTAATAATCTAAACAAAAGAAAAACAAAAAAAGAAGAGGTTTAGGTAGGTTTGGGTTTGAAGACGACGTAAAAAGTGGGTCCCACCGTCTGTCGCTCTATCCCCTACCAAATCCAACATTTCGATCACATCCCCACGACTTTCACCTCAATTATTGTATGCGACAAGCAAATTAGTTGAAGCAAATATTCTAAATTATTTTTGAAAAACCATACATATATATAATTCCCAGATTTTGTGTCTTGGCTCTTCTCTCTTACAACGACAACAACAGAGAGCATCATGACACAAGCAGCAGCTGGGGGTGTTTGGGCGTTGGGAATTCAAAACGATTAGCTGTCTTCCACTTGTTCTTCTTCTTTTATAATAAAAAAATTAAAATGTGTCTGAAAAGGCCAAAGCAAAGCATTCGAAACAAATACCAAGTATTCATGTAAGACCCCCCAACCAATCCATCATCCATCACCAGGTTTTTGCATGGTGCGCAGTTATCACGTGATTCCTAATGTTTCTTTTTCAAATAAATTCTGGAAAATTCGAAAGAAAAATATCGGACAAACCCATATTTTCATGTTACGCGTTGGCCTCGAATCAATTTAGCTTTAGGGACGGATGTATAATAAAAATTAAGAATGATCAAATCTAATTATTTGTAACCCACTTAACAAGTGCCCTCAGGATAGACTTTGCCAAGGTATTATAAATATTGATGAGTTCTTAGACTTTGCCAACTGGCCAAATTGAATATGAGCAGTGAAACGTGGCATGGAATAATAATCCAAAAGTAAAAGTAATAAATGCCATTATTGAATGGAGACGCCATCCATCAATTTAATCCGATTATTATTTAAAACAGAAATACATAATAATATTACACGGAACAAATCAAAAGGGGAAATAGAAGGGGATTGGGTTTGGTTGGACTTGGGATTAGGCAAATAAAGGAGTGGGAGAGGAAGGCCATCTCCTTCTAACAAACGAAGAAGACGGTGGGATCGCAGCAGCACTCGTCGATCAGGCAACAGCAGCACAGCGCAGCCAGACTTCCTCCCCCACACACACAACAACAACAACCACGACATCATTTTTTTATATAAAAAAAAAAAGAAAAGAGGAATGAATAAAAATGATAAATTAAAGGGTAAGGGAAGTTACCATCCTTCAAGGAAGCCCATGTTCTTGGCAGGGGGAGGAGGAGGTGGTTGGGCATAGTACTGAGGGGGAGCCTGAACCGGAGGACCTTGGTAGTACCCTAATAAAAACCAAACAGAATCAAAGGAGATGAAAGTTGAGGATTGGGAAGAGATCCAAAGGCAGGGAGGCGGGGGAGGCAGAGATGATGTGTATACCTTGTTGGGGGGGAGGTGGGTAAGGATACGCATACTTGGGATCGCTCATCTTTCTATCAAAAAAAAAAAAAAAGAAGCCCTTCAAATTAGTCTGTGGAGATGTGAATGCGATTTCTCTCGGGTGGATTTGTGAATTGATTGGGGGGGGGAGATAAGTCTTAAGAAGGAGGAGAAGGTAAAGGTTTTTATGGTGGGGAGGTTATCTATCCCTATATTTATTATCATACTTTCTGGGGGCCGGTGTTCGGACAAGATTCGCCCGTAAGCTAAGCAAAGGAAAGAAAAAATTTGGACACGGCACGCGGCTTCTCATTAAACTCGGCCGTTGGGCTGGGCGGGGGCGTTAACTGGATTTGTCTGTCCATCCAATGTGTTTGACTTTTGATGTTCGTAAGGAACTCCTGATGCTTCCACCGGCTTCCCCCCCTCTCCTTTCGTTAATTTTTTGTTTTTGTTTGTTTCGATTCTTTTCCCTTTAATGGGGGTTTGGGGTTTCTTTGGATTACATCACGAATGGAATACTTCCACCTTAAGAATCATCACAGTTACATTATTCTCTGGCGATTCTATTTGGTGGGGGCTGTAGATGGGACGGTTGTTTTCCCCGAATAATTCTTCCTCGTTATGATACCGACATTTCGTTGATTTATTATTCATCGTACATGACACGCAAGAATCGTGAATATCGTTTCAAGACTCATGACACTAAAGGATTAAGTTATTAAAAAAAAATAATTTGAAATCGTTTGAAGACGTGTGATGCCCGAAGAAACGAAGATAACTCAAAACCCATCGTTTGTTTAGTTAGAATCTATATTATAAATATGATATTTTAAAATTAGAACACAACAAAAAAAACACACACACGATCACAACTAGAATCTTCACCTCAGACTTTTAGAAGTTCTTGTTATCAGGCTTCATGTCGTCAATGACATTTGTTGTGCTTAAAAATGTTTTTGCGAATCCCGTTGTCTTTTATCCATCTCTTTTTCTAACGATAGCGAAGGGCTAACCCCATTTTACTGAAACTTGGTTTCCATGGGCTTCTTTTCAAGGGAGAAGGTTTTTACCTCATTTTGAAAGGGATCTTCAAACATCACATTTTTGCCAAAGGCGAAGGGCGACGACCTCGAGACGTCGTTAACGAACCAAATTTCGAAGGTTTTGATTCGTGTTAAATAGTTCCGAGAGTTGACCGGTCAACAATGCTATCAAGAAATCCCATTATTGCTTGAAGGTGGGGGGTGGTGGGTTTATCTTATTAGAGCATGGGGAGTTATGACAGCCCAGAAGGATTATTTGGATGAAGTTGTCGGAGGCCCATCACATACATCCATCCCTGAAATAACCAAACTACCCATACAGATCGGACAACCATCTGACCTTTTCTTTTATGTTTACTACACTTCTTTTCTTCACAAGTACCCCCCGAAAATATTCTCTCCCACGCCCAAACATCTGATAGTTTCAGGAAGAATAATAATATTACTATTTACTAATAATATTAACCGGGCTTTGTATTTTAGTGGGTTGGATTTATACGATATGCGAGAATCTTGGAATTTATTAATTAACTAGTTCCCCTTGGTTTGTCAGGATTTGTACCACGTGGGTTATCGTTCCCCCCCAAAGAAACTCTGCACAGATTTTCTCCTAACGAGAGAAAAACTCTGCTCTCTCTCTTTTCTTTGTTTTTTTTGGTTGTCTTTGGACTCGCCCATCTTAAGCCTCGGGTTGAGACCACCCGTGACTCCCCGCACATTGCGCTCATTTCTTTCGGGGACGACGACACCAGTCAAAATGGGGCTTTGGGGGGGTGGGAGGGGAGTATTCCCGGGTTTATCCAAGAATTTTCTCTTCACCATGATGTGATATCCATGGTTATTACTCTTTATCGTATTAACGCGTCGAACTCGAATTATATCATTCTTATCTACTTGTAATATTCGAAAATGAAGAGAAAGGGAAAGGAAAAGGGAGGTCAGCTGGTTGTCTTGTCCCTCCAAACAATCCTCCTGTTCTTCTTACTTTCACGTGAAATGCCTTTTCCCATCATTCATCCTTTTTCCCGATGTTGTTGTCTCTCCCTCTGTTCTTACCACACTCAATCCAAAAATAATAAATAATAAATAAATAAAACCTTGGTCATACGACTAATCATGACAGCGCTTAACCCTAAAAGGATTACTGAAATTCGAGCCATTTGGCGGGCATATGCCCCCGATTGACCTCGAAAACCTTTTTCTCTACAAAAAACCATGCTTACATAATAAAGAGAATCAAATCGATTTGAAGGAGGATTAGGAATAAAAAAAAAGGGTAGTCGTAAGAGACAATGGTGTTAATTTCGTGCTTGCTGTTTGTAGTCGGTGAGTTTTGACGATTCCCAAAGAAAAAGAAAATGAAAAAGAAAACTTAATCAGCTAAATCAGGGCACGTAAGAACAAAAAAAGCACGAAAGGAAGACATCTATATATTATTATTTAAGTGTCGTGAACACATTGGAGGGGAGGGTAAGACAGGAAAACCCCACGGTAACTCCATGGGAGGAAAGAGACAGAGAAGGCGTTGTGTTTGATTGACAAGGACAACCAAGGACTTGTGTGTGATAATGATTCTGGGTTTTGTCTTGATGAAACCCGTGTCTCAACAATCCAGCAAGCATTAATACCGGCATCAGATCTAGCATGATTCCAAGATGAAAGATTTCTGGCATTGTCGTACGTCCCTTTTACCCATTCTCATTCCCACACCACACCACGATTATCTATCTATCCATCTATCTAGTTCGACTACATCTACGTACACAACTATCCCTCCCCCAGGGTTTCATGTAATAAAGATAAAGCCGAGTTGTCCCTGCGTGTCGAAACTCGATGTTACTCGAAAAGATGGCCCCAAAGCACGGGCGCAAAGTCGGAAGCCGTGACTGGGAAACGATGCATTGGTGGGTAACTAAAACTGATCCATCTGATAAACTGTACATTTGGTACCCTGACGCTTTGAGAGTGTCGTTGTTTTAGTTTAGGAGTATGTTTTGTTTTGCTGTCCAAATATAATTCGGAAAATCGCTCGGACGAAAGAGTGGCGCCGTCGTCACTGTTCCCCAAAACCGCCTTCCGGTTTTTACATCCCCCCCGGATCTCATGATATGTAATAACGGGCACGTCGGCATCCAGGACGTGATTTTGATTTTTTTTTCCCTTTTTGTCGACATGCCTCCCTCCCCCGGTTTTCCACCGTATGATGCCAAACAAGTAAATGTTGACTCATTTACAAGAGCGAATAGAAAGCAAACACCATTCCGCCTTTCTCTTATGGGTGAATAATGATAGGAAAGAGAGCAGCAACCCAAGAGTTCCCTCCTCCTTTAGGACACATTCGACAGGGGGTCTCGGTCTCTGCCCAAAGCGGCGATGATTTTCCGATGATGTTTGCCTCCGTTAAACACTCAAAAGGAAAAGTGGGTAGGGTTGGGGGGGGGGGGGGGGGGGGGGTGGTTCCATCGGGAAAGAATGACAGATAGAGAACATGAATGATAAAATAAATGAACAAGAATGACAACAGATCAACAGCAGCCATCACATTCAATACTTTAAAAAGGAAGTAGATGATGATGATGACGATGATGATACATGTAATGCAAGTAAAAAGCTCAGACCCCACCATCGCTAAAATACCAAATAAGAAAGAAAAGAAGACGAGGAACACACCCGAATTGTTTATATATTCAGTCTATAATTTCACTCTTGTCGACATTCCTCTCCTTTCCCTTGGTGTCAAGGAGGGAGAGGCTGTTTTTCCCTTCTCATCGTCCCAGTCATGGAGCTCTCCGACAATGGTTTCTTGGAGGAGTTCCTCTCCTCCTCCGCCCCAAGGAGGGACTCCCTCATCCCTCCCTGGCCCAGCTTCCCTCCCTACGACGACGACCACCACTCCCTCCCCCTCTGGTGGAACCCAGATTCTTTCCAGGATTTGGCCCCACTCCCCGGAGCCGCCCCCGACCGCCCCCCTTTCGACGACCCCTGTTACTGCCCTCTGCCCCTGGATTATACCTCCAGGTTCCCTCTGCCGTTTCAGGGTACTTGTCCTGAGTATCCTCCCATGGTGGAGGAGGAGGAGGATCTGGGTCCGGATACGATGAAGGTGGAGGACATCGACGTGGCACTCCCTGGTTATGATGTTTTCGGAATGGGATACTGCACAGAGGACAAGATGGCGGCGGTCGGTGGTAGTAATAGCCGAGGTGGCGGCGCCGGCCGGGGTGGTAATGGTGCCCCGGCGAAGAAATCGGAAGGGCATCCGTCGAAGAACCTGATGGCCGAGAGGAGGCGGAGGAAGAGACTGAACGATAGGCTCTCCATGCTACGGTCGATTGTCCCCAAGATTAGCAAGGTGATTCATCCGCGATCACTTGGCGGGTTTTGGTGTTTCATGCATGTAATTAGGGGACTGAGTTTGGTACTATTCCGAATGCCCGATGGTGTTCTTGAGGTGGTAATGGTTTCATTCGGCAGATGGACCGGACATCGATTCTCGGGGACACCATAGGTTACATGAAGGAGCTGCTGGAGAGGATCGCGACGCTGCAGCAGGAGCAACAGCAGCAGGAACAGGAGGCCCCGGTGGAAGGGATGGATCATCTTCTGTTCAACTTGGCCGGCATTTCCCAGAACAACGACGTGCTAGACCGGAATTCCCCCAAGGTTCGGCGACACTCGACCCTGCAATGGGGCTTTATTCCCCTGTCCTTAGTAAGCTAACGAACAGCTTGGGTGAAGTTTGACGTGGAGAGGAGGGAAAGGGAGACGAGGATCGACATTTGCTGCGCGACGAGGCCGGGGCTGCTGCTGTCGACGGTGAACACGCTGGAAGCGCTTGGACTGGAACTGCACCAGTGCGTCATCAGCTGCTTCGGGGACTTCTCCATGCAAGCCTCTTGCTCTGAGGTTAATCTTTAACTACTACTACTACTACTCAACATAATGAATCATTTACTCTATTAGAACTGATATACAGAATTGTTGATAGGAAATGGAGGGGAGGGCAATCCACAGTCCGGAGGACATAAAACAAGCGCTGTTCAGGAACGCAGGATATGGAGGACGAGGCGTCTAAGTCTTAGTCCCTTAAAACATTGTTCTCCCACCCAATTTGTAATATATTTTGATTTCAAGGGATTGTGTCGTGATCTATGACAATCGTGGAATCTTTTCTTTCCATTTTCACTTTCATTTTTTTTTTTTGCATTTCATGAGGACTCATATTTAAAATGCGGAGGCAGAAGAAGAAAAAGAATGTGAGACAAAGTGAATTTGTTTAGTTGTGGGACTAAACAATGGATTCGGAATATATTCGGGTGGCAAAGGCAAGACAAGGCAGGCAGGCGAATGCATTCCATTCGATGGTCCTACGTTCACACTCTAAACAATCGTTTCCTCGTGTCCTTTTTTCCCTTTGGACGTCCCCATCGGACCCACGTTACGCCACCCTACCAAAATTACTAAAAATAAGACATGAAAAAAAGTGTTATCCATACAATTGGTCAAATTATTGTATAACAAATAAGTTCAAAATTAATAATTTAATCTTGTAAATTTAGTACCTCATGATATAAGGTCGGGATGTGGCTGATTTTTTGTACGTACGTATACGTCTCCAGCTTTTAATGACTGTGTGCTTTGTTTCTGCTGGTAGGAGTATTCCTAAATGAAGGAATGGAACAAATCCCTGGTGGGGGAGATTGTCGTATCCTTTCAAGGTTTTTCGTCGCAGCAATACTCGAGTTCTTAACAGCACTTTTCTTCTTCTGGCAGGGAAAGCACTGTTGCAAAGGAAAAGCATAACCTCCGTGACTGACGGAAGATGTCTGGTTAAGCCGACGAGATTTGTCCGGGCATGTGATGAAGGCGATCCCTGAACTTTTAAAAAAATAAATAAATGATAAGAAAGGCTTCCACTTATCATGTCGTCAACTCAAACTCGACTCCAATTGTATCCATTCAGAAGTTTAGGGATATAAACAGATTTAGGAACCGAGAAGATCCGATACTATATCTTCCAAAAAAGAAAAAAGGATCTTGCTTTGAAAGGTCTGTCTTTGGACCACCAACACTTGACTAAGTGAGTGAAGCAGAGAATTCCTCCTATTCGAGCGTGTGTTCCCAAGGATTGGATCACGGTGATTATAGTTACCCATGATCTTGGTGGGTGCAGTCCTTATCCCCCTGTCGGGGTATTCATCACAAATGAATAGTGAGCAGCTAGAATGACAGGGCTCGAGTGGACTGAGCCGACTCAACGAGGGCCGATTAATGGCCCAAGTCTTATGATTACCCGATTCCATTTCCGTACGAACTCACATGATTCCCTCGTCCCAGTTCGTTTTATCTTAGTTCCATTTCATGAATGGTCAAAGAGCTTTCTCCCTTACTAGGCCTGGTCTAAAACATTTGAAGTCGACAAAGTAATGAAAATATGCGGTCAAGTCAAACAAGAGTTGTAGTATAGAGTAAGGTTAATGCGATGCCCGAAAGGGTGTTACTGAGAAGAGTTACGTTTTTTTCTAGCTTTATTGAATAGTTTAGGGGATGTAAGGAAAAAGCGAGTCCTCGACCGATGATGAGGTTGATTGAAATTTGGTGGGTAGCATAGCAACGAGACATCGCTCTTTATAAAGTGTCAATGTTGTCCATGATTATATCCCCCCCCCCCCCAAGTTGTATAAACTTTTCTTTATCTTCTTCTGCACACCACCCCCAGCCCCACTACGTCGACACCCCTCCTCAACTTAAAATGTAAGACGTGAGACATAATCTCAATCTAATCTAAAAAAAAAAGGAAAGAAATCAAGGTATGAGGAGGTCCATCTGTTCCATGATTTTATCAAAACCATTTCACTGAACTCGGTGATCATTGCCAAAGGTTGAGGATGTCCGCTCTCTAGGATATGTAACCAATTTGATGGACATGACGATAGATTCCTAGCTGATCCAAATCCGGGGGGGTTGCAATTTCATGTGATGATGAGATCATTCTGGGAATTGGTTGAGTGTAGGGTCGGTCTCCAGAGCAACTCCTGCCATTTGTTGTGATCTGTCCATGCCAATAGATATGCTTATAAGTTGGGAGACAATGTTTTTCTTCTCTTCTTTTGTTGAAACACTGATAATGTTTCCTTTCCCATTTCCAGTTTTAGCTGTGTTAACCATGGAAAGAAAAACATTCTTTCCATCTCTTACGTCTATGTTTATTTCTCATTCTTTCTCTTTTTAAGAAAAATAATGGAAGGAAAGATACGAGTGGGAGAACCAGAGAAGCTCATGACAAAAAAAAAGGATGAGTCCATCCCTGCAATATGCCATAATCATTCCAACCTCAGACCTGTCACTCCATTTCTAATCACTCAGTTTTGTCATGTACTCATTACTCAAATGCAGCAGTCCGCCTTCATATATTTCTCCAGGCATTAGAACATGTAGCCAATCTTTTGCTTTCTGTTTTATTTTTTCGGGGGAGGGGAGGGGGATGGGAAACGTAGTCACTAGACAAAAACTATTCTCTGGTTGAATGTGGGAAAAAAGATTATACGACATTCCCAATTAAGATAATAATGTGCAAAAGAGGAAGATGCCCACATTAGTAGAAATAAATTTATTTGGCCCCCACCCCCGACTGAATGAATGATAGAAAAGATAGAGTAGAGATATTTGGTAAGGTGGTGGGAGACATGTGGCAGACCACCACCATGAATCGAGTGGACGACGACGATGATTTGGACATCTCCTCTCTCCTCTCTTTTCAGGCTCGTGCATCTTTCCCAGTTAGGTTACGATCACTATCACACATGACACGCCCCCGCTCTCGCTCGATTGTTTGTGAAGAAAAAAGTGAACCCCAAACAACTCCTCTGTTCCCACCTGACCCTACGTACTTTTGCTTCCCAATTCAACTTCTTCTTCCTCATCCTCATCCCTTCTTTCTCTTTTCTTTGGACAATTCCTCAAAAGAGTTGGTAATTTTGTAGAAAATCTGCACTGACCCCTATTTAACACTTATTATAATAGCCTCAATGAAAATTATATTGCATTTATGACGCATTGGTTACGGCCATCATCTCCCTTGTCGTCGTTCTATTGGGGATTTGGTTACAATTAAAAGGGTTTTATAGGACCCAACCACAACCAAAGTGCAAAAACTTTACCTAATTTTTATGACATGGACTCCATTTTGGACGTGTTAGTCACGTCTCAAGCGGACCTCACCATTACCACCCTCCTTTATGTTTGTCTCCTCACTTTCCTTTTACACGTCAATTGCTTATCTCATTGGAGTCGACCACCTGCGACCACGTTCTTTGTTTTTTGTTTAACCAAATGCTTCTACTGTTATGAAATGAAAGCATGGCATGATGCTGCAGATATACTTGTGGAAAGAAAGATAAAGAAGAAAAAATGACCAAACGGATTCAATTTGTTTTCAGGCAAACTGTATGTGCATGGAACTTTCGCGGAGAGTCGACTGCCATCCTACTAATTAATATAAAGGGACAGGGAAGCGATGGATCTTGGGAGGCTCTGTCAGGGCCTTGACATTGACAGCCTCCTGCCTCCGTGGCTCGCAAGGACACGGCATCGCTATGAACTTTGGGATCTCGTCGCCTGGCATCAGCACTGGCAAGCTCTCATTCTGACAACACTTCGCACCCTGTTACGGTCACCGCACGTTTCCACAATTTCAGTTAAATCGACACGGAGCGAAAGAGGAGGAGGACTTCGAGGAGGAGCAACAGGGGCGTTACCGCGGACTTGGAGTGAGCCTGCTGCTCGATGTCGGAGGACTCGTAGGCGGCCGACCGGCGGAGGGATCGGGCCTTGTCCCAATGGTAGCAGCAAGAGAAGATGCCACTCAAGGTGAAGATGGCTAACAGGAGGAGGGCGGTGCCGAGGGGGAAACCCAGTGAAAGGCGGGACTGGTCCAAATGGGGGGGCGACAACTCCGGGCTCTCCATTCTCTTCGTATAGCTCCGCTGACGTTGCTTCGACTACTACCGGATGACAAACGCCGTGACCCTTGGCTCATATGTGAAGGTGGGCTCTTTGGGATGTTCTTGAAAGTGGGTTGTACTTGTGAAGAAGGAGGCTAAGGAGTGAGACCCCTATTTTATAATATAACAAAACATCAGAGAAAAATAAAGGGTGCAACTAGTCTTCTTACAAAGGAATGTTTTTACCATTGGTGGAGGGTCCGCAAGTGGGTACGTGCGATAAAAAGTTTTGGTGTACGCCTCTGGTACGGATAAAAGTGGGTACTGAACAGTGCAGATGATATTAGCCAAAAGATTGTTGTTTGGGTTTATGGACTTTTTTTTTGGGGGGGTGGGGGGGAGAAGAAGAAAAGCGACTTTGCCACTCTATTACGGGCCTGTCCCAAGAAAAGCAAGAGCAAAAGAAAAGGTAGGCGGAATTAGGAAAGCAGCCAAGTGGTGACGATGGGAAACAGAGGTGGGTGCGAGTGGTGTGAGTGCGATTTATCTGTTTGTTTGCATTATGCATCGCGCCCCTCGCGACCCCCGCTCTTATCTTTTTTACCTTTAACGCGTGTTCTACGCTACATTCGTGACCCCTTAAAAAGTCCAACGCGAATCCAATGCCGCAATCACTCCGGGAGCTCCTCGAAGCTACAGAATATCACATAACCAGGTTTCTCGAACCGATGTTTTGGTGGTGCTCTGGAATGTTAAAAAAGAAGAAGAAAATATCAACTTTTTACTATGGGGATTGAATCTGTAGAGATTATCCGCAGAGTAAAGGAACATCAATCGAGCTGCTGCGACATGCGAGTCAAAGAAACGGATAGAAGGAGAAGGAGAAATATATTTTGTCCAGCGAGCGTTCCCATTTCAGCTCATTTCGGGAGGGGGGCGATTCTTTTGTCCAATTAGGGTGATGTGCGAAGTCTTGTGGTCCAAAGTCTTTGTCCCACGGTGCAAACGCTTTCATTCTATCCCCACAAGGATGATTTTTCAACTCGAATATCAATCTTCACGGTCTCGGTGCTGCGCCTGTACTTCTTCTTCCTCAAAAACCCCCACATCCCCTCTAACCAACCTCGTCTCAAGCTCGGTCCTAGTCGTACCACGTTCCATTCCGGACAAAGGGAGAAAATTCAGCGCCCTCAATTACGAACTGGGAAAGGTGAGGCTGATGGTGTCGTAGCCACTTTGAAATTTCGGTACCTCTTGCGGGAGGGTACAGTCGTTTTCGGTTAGATTTAGGTAAGCAATTAATAATAAAGTTATCCGTACCACGGTCGATGTGCCCACTTTGAAATTTCCCCGAAGCTTCCTTGTTGTCATCACAAATCAAATTTTTCAAAAAGATTAAAATAGACATATCATATGGCACAATCAGGGACGTGCATCACGAGTAAAAGACAACCTAGGAGGCAGTCACCATAACGTCGGGGGAATGTCTTCGCCATATACCCGGGGATATCCATGACATGCTCTAACTACTTCGAACAAGGTATAAGTCCCATGATGGAGTTATGTCTGTGATTCCAGTAGTCGATCAACATCGCTCCCGCGGGAATTTTCCGGCTCCACGCTTATTAACAGCCCGCTCAGACTTATATATTAGCTTGAAGGAGAAGGAGAAATATATTTTATCCGCAGAGTGGACTTGGATTTGCACCATTCAACAAGTTGTTCATAATCTCAAGTTTAATCGTTTCTACTAATAGGTCATTCAAAAGAGAGAACTAACTGATCAATATCCACGATGTAGTAACCTTGTACTCATCATACTTCAACTCTAGAACATCATCTTGCCCGCTCTCGGTAATCTAAACCACAACGAAGAACTGAGATTTGCCCACGGGACGCCTACAACAAGCATCATGTGCCCTTCCCTTAACTGCGGAACGTGTTACTGGACTTGATTGGCAGACAAATTAAACATTTACAATAAAATCATTTCATAAAGTGTGGCAATGCAATCATATTTTAGAGTGAACGAAAACAAAGAGATGTTAGTGTCGGGTCAAGTCGTGTTGGGCTTTACAGATATTCAAACATAGCCTGGCCCATATATCACGCAATTTTTGCGACCTTACATCAAAGTTGGTCTCCAGTTTACCTGCAAACATGACAAGATACGGGGAAACTGGATTAATTAAGGTTTTGAGATATTGTAAGACCGATCGTGGCTCCATTTATACAGAGGTTTGTCTCTGTCTTTTTTTTTCATGAACCTTCTTTTAAAATTATCCTTCATTATGACTTCTAATTGATTTGCATACTTAATCCATGAATCCGAACACCGCGTCTGGACTTGCCTAAATCTTCCACTCAAAAAAAGATTAGTCAAATGACAGATCCAACGGATTAAGCGGGCCTTTTTCGTTTGCCTTTTTCGACTGTCTCTAGACCTCCACCCCGCACCATTGGCACCCTGGTGCAGTGGAGGCCGTCGTCGTCACGGGGTGGCTGCCTTCTTGACGCTCGCCTTAGCCCTCAATTTCCTGTTTCTATCCTTTTCGTACACGCATCTCCTCCCCCGAGTATACAATCACTTGGTTTCAGATTTTCATGTTGATTTTACTAAAAAAAGATAACACGGGTTCACATATCCTTAACGCTCTCTGGGACTCCATGGCTGTTGAGTTCGTCGTCGAGACATTCAAAGATAGAGGCTTAAATGGGAGAGAGGGCATAGGCATAGTTAGTTGGAGGGAAGCAGATAATTAGTTATCGGGGATGTGATATGACCGAACTTCCTTTTTGTCATAAAAAACTGTCTCAATAATTGAAGTGCTTCTCTATTAGTCTGACATATAAACGAACTCAATAATTTCAATCATAAATACACACATACGCATACATATATATATATATATATAGTGATATTTATCGCCGGGGAGGGGGGGGGGGGGGGGGGGTGGGTTCCAAAGGAGGTGGTTGTCCACCCTTTGGTTTCTTCTTCACACATTGGGACAAAATTTAAGGGGGGGGGTGACTCTCTGCCATGATTACGACGGATCCCATCATTGCTCTCCCGATACCCACCAAAAGCTCTTGATTGTGGAATTTGTACTCATCCCCGCGCCCCCCCCCCCCAAAAAAAAAACACTCTCTAATAACATCAGACACAATGTAATTATTATATTAATAAAACATTTTTATATTCCCACCCACCCGGCCCTTCACTACAAACTGATTGAGTCTACCATCGGCTGCTTGACCATAATTGCGGACGATCGAATATAATTGGGCTGGTTGGGGGGGGGAGGGGGGAGTATACAGTTTGTGTGCAATTATTTTCGTCTATTTAATAACAGAACAGGGAACGTCGGGTCGGGTCCGGGGACATTCCCTTTCCCAATCACACGTAAAAACGACATCTGATATCATGCACCCGCATTAAGCTTTGAACAGTGTGCGTTCAAAGAGTATGTTTAATTTTCGAGTTATTTATGAAAACCTAGTAGCACACTTTAAGCTTTACATTATTATGTTCTATACTTGCATTTGATAATTATGTAATTTGGTTCGTAAACCTAAATGCCTGCTTGGAAGCAGCAACTCGCCGAGGCCTACAGCCTCAAACGACACTACTCCCTCACCGTCATGTAATCGATGAATGTATTAAATGGAGCGAAGAATCGACAACTTTTGATAGGACGGCATCAATTGGGGATGGGGGACCAAACAACAACTCATCCGATCCAAGCCTACGAAGAGAATAGAGTGAGCCGAAGATGAAATCAATGCATGCATCGACCCCCCCCCCCACCCCCAGCTTTGCATCCTTTGTACATCCAACTTACGTGCCATAAGTTGCCACATCGCCCCGCCAAAACGGACAAACTATAAGCCTCCTATATATACTATAGCAATTATAACAGCCACAGTACGAGAGGCCCCCTTGAAATCGAAACCGTATTAAATTCCCTTTCCTTTCATATCTCCACGACGAGCATCCCCCACCCACACGAATTCTACGGAACCCGCCATCTAATTCGAAGCTGTCGCGACAAATATGTTTATCCACAAGTAGTAGGATGTCGCATCCCTCGCGGGCAGGAAAGTGGAACCGGGGAAGACGAAATGTGGAATTGCTGTCGGGGGCGACTGGTTCTGCGTGCAATGTATGGAGATTGTGAGGCAAATAGTTGAGCGGATGTTATCAAGAGCGATCACAACGTCTCAACTATATTGCTTACAACATTGTGTTGCTTTGAATTATTCAAATGAGTGCAAAATATGAATGACAAAAAAATCGACCATTATTATCTAATCAATTGACAGTATTTATAGCCATAAGAATTCAGAGCAAAAGCGAAAACCAGCAAAGAGGAGCACAGCTGCACCTATGCTTGACTGATGACAACGGAGGAGCACCTTGAAAACGAATATGACAAAGACAAATGAAGAAGAGCACATCTGCTCGACCCATTAGGCAGATAAAGAAGATTATATTTTGTGGACATCTTTATATATATATAAAAAGATTAATTCACCTACGTCACGAGGCATTGTCCACAGATATCATAAACCTATATATCATAATCGACTCTAATTAATACTTTTGTTCGAATCCGATGTCCCATTAGATATGATTCCTCATTAGTAGTCCAGAGTTGTTGGGTTTGATTCAGACAAAATTGAGGCTATCCCCACTTAGGCACGTGATCGATATAATTACAGCCACTAAAGCAACCGACACCAAAGTTAAAACAATCCCTTTTTCCACACTACTACAATACAGATCCTTCTTTATAACCCTCTCCATTATGCAACCAAACTTTTATAAATGAAAAAGTTGGGTGCATAATACATGGGAAGGTGCACACTAATTATCCTCCTGTCCTCCCATCAGTTGCTTTCTCAGATTGAGGTGAGGTTCATGTGACCTTCACCTAAGATCTGTAGGTTAGATAAACAGTTCCCACCAATCACCCAATTTGCATAGCCACCCAAAAAATGAAAGACATTTTGGGGAGGATTTTCAAAACCCTCCATCTTAATTAGTCTTGTAAGAACAAGGGCATCACTGATTTTATCCACTTCGATGTATCACTAATCATGGGTTTGACCAAGCTTAACAAAGGTGCTTGCTAGCGATTAGTTGGGTCGCAAATTTAATTTTCAACAAGGGTAGGGTTAGTCATTATTTACATGTCTCTTAGCCTTGAAAGGGTGGAAGTAGACATCCACACCCTTCAGAACTTTTCTTTTTTTTTAATCAGCCGGACCTTACCCTCAATAGTACCATGTCATTAAACCATGATATTTTTTAACTTAAAAAAATGTTTGGGATCATGTGGGCATGTCTCCCCACTTCATGTGCACCGATTGGTCCTTTCAAGGCCAAATTATTTTTCTGAGCCGGCAAGCAAGTTAAAAATTTAGGCGACAACAACCTCTTGCTTAAATATTATGCGAGAAATACACAGCGTCGAGTCAGTCACTTTGCTTTACAGGCATCACTCAGGCAAGACATACATCGACCAAGAAAACCAGTCAAAACAATTAGATTATTTATTTATTTAATATTAGTGTCAGCACTTTGTTCAGCTTTGCCATGGAGTTCGGAAGCATCAAGATCCAACAGCGCCCAATTAGATTATTTATTTATTTAATTCTCAAAGTCAAGATGTCGGTTGAGTACCCACTAAGAGAGGCATACCCTAACTTTTTTTAAAAAAAATTAAAATAAACTTAATATGTGTTGATGTTTAAAGCGACCCCCATGTTGGCGTGTATTCAAAGGAAGGTTCATGTGTACCTTCTTCCATCAGTAAGCATGATAGTGGACTCTCACTCAACCACGTTATGCAAAATGGGTGTTTTGGCGCCGTGAAAACGCAAAAGTACTCCCGGGAATTTGCTGTGGTGGCATATCGGTTTCCAAATGTTATCAAACCATAATTAAAGCCACGAGTTTTTCGAACTCTTGTTCACAGGAGAAGTCGTAAAGTCGCTACCTCTGCTGTAACATATATATATATAAGTAATCGGCTTGTTTGGTAACCATACCGGAACACTAATTTAGAATATTTTTTTTTTTTTTTGTAAAAAACCCTCGTAGTTATGGCGTACGCAAAGACTTTTTTCATGAGATCTGAGCCTGACCGTGTTTCTTTGACTTCTTCATTCACGAGCTTTATCGAGACAAAAATGGGGCGTATTTTTAGTTTTACGAGCCACACAGTAATTGCGAGAGGTTAATGGATGATGTGCAGAGAATGGAGGTGGACGAAGAAGAGAGACATTTCTCTTCTTACACATGACCGGAAAAGGACAGATGATGTTAGAAAAAGCTGGACACCTCCGAACAAAATTCGATCAGATCCTTCAGAAGAAGAAGAAGAAAGGAAAGAAAGAAAAGCCTGGAGTTCCCCCATTGCCATCGCTTGCCAAAATCCTTACTTTATTTTTTTTGTTAAAAATGACCGGAGATATTGTTCATGGGCGGGGTGATTTTGGTCCAAACAAAGTCAACCCGGAAGGATTTATTTTTTTTTAAGACTAGGGTTAAGGTTTAAAGCGAGGGAAAACAAAAAACAACAATTATTTCACACTAATTGCTTCGTGTAATAAAAACAAACTTTTTTCAAAAAAAAAAGGAAACAAGTACAAAGTCTACGCTGTCTGTCTGTCTGTCTGACTTCCCGATTGCAGAGAGGGGGGGAAGTCTTTTCCCAACACCATAGCGGCAGCCCCGAGAATCCTCTCCCCCCCGCCCCTTCCAACCCTATGGATTTGACAAACACTGTGATTTTGGAATCATACGTCCATCATTTTTATTGGACACCAAATCACAGCTTGGCGAATCTGTCGGACCGACGTCGTCATAATCAGGTCTGCAGTTCCCGAAGAGATGCACCCGTCGCCCCCCAACGGCGTCCAAACGTGGACGCACGTGAATCGGTCAGGCCTCTACCGGACCGGACCGGTTTGATCCGGTCCGTGGGATGGGGAATTGAAAGGCAACAAAAATTGAGGTGGGAAGGGGGGGGGGTTTGGAGTTGGGTTTTACGGGGAAGCGCGCCGTGATTCCCTGATTCCTGTTAAGAGGAGGAAGAGGAGTTTCTCTGAAATTGGATTTTTTTTGTCACTGTTATTTCGGTCCCGTCAAATCAAAAGGGAGGGGAGAAAATGTGTTAAAATTTTTCAGAGAAATTTCTATCCACTGACTCTTTGTATTGGGGATGTTTCTGTTAAGTGTTAGGTCCGAATAATAATTTTCATTTTTGATAGCAACGTGACACCGCAGTGGAATGGTGTCGTCTTGACCATGTGACTCCCCCCCCCCCCCCTCTCCCACTTGCCTTTTAAATTTTATTTATTTAAAAAAAAAAGACTAAGAGAGAAGTAATCTTAATTAATAAGCAGGTAATTGTTTCCGTGTGTGGCTATGCACGTAGTTCACTGTAAGAGTAATTTGGGCGGACGATGATTGTGTCTACCATTTCCATCCATAAAAAATAATTAATTAATTTTTACCCTCGGCAAAATTCTCGAGAGATTGTAATTTTCGTTTTCTCCTTTTCTATTAACTGTCACGCATTCTTAATAACACTCAAGCAAAGCCACTCACATTTAAGCCATAATTAATGCCGATCGGGTGGATCTCGTCAATATAAATCGTACGAGCAATAGGGAATTCAGACTGCACAAACATACTCAATTACACTTCGAGACTCGTAGATTTGGAGGCATGTCGATATATTTAATTTCTTTTATAATTGGAAAGAATAATTACTACAAAAAAAAAGGGGAGGATAAAGGAACTCCCAGAGCGCATACATAGGATTAGTTAAAATTTGATTTCCCCAATTTTTTCCAAATTGTTTTGGTGGGGGTGGAATAATTAACCTCGAGACGTGAGAAATTTCATTATTATGATGACGGTTCATAATAATCATCATCATCATCACTAAATATGAATCTTTGGGCACCACCACGTGGACCCATTTAGAATGAATTGCCATGATTGATTGATTGATTGATTGACACCATTCAAAACGGATATACATTCGACGCGTTATATCGCATCATTTATACGAAAGATGGTTATTATGTGATCCCCCTTTATTTTAGTCGTTGTTGCATTGAATTGAATTGAATTCCGTGGCAAAGAACCGAGCACGAACACACATTGACCAAACCATATCCTTATATGTATACGTAGTCAAACATTTGTGTATGGCTCGGTGTTTTTTTTATACATGGAATGTTTATCCATTATTAAAGAACGGTGAGTGAGTTAGAGAGACCCGCAAACACGCACAGACATTTATTAAAACTGAATGTGACACAAAATTGAATGCGCCCCCACGACACCATCTCTTCTACGTACCACCACTTAAATGTGCGATCCCATTACGACCATAATCGTATCGACCGACCATTACTACGTCCACTCCATCCCCCCATACCAAAATTTAATTAATTTTTAAAAAATGATTAGGATGGAGTGCATCAGATATTGTGAGTATGGGGTGAACACAACAGGCTTTTATTTCGCCCTCGTTGCTTTGTCGTCGGGAATATGTTGTAATATTATAAGTTCATCGATTACTAGTATTATTTTAAAACAAATATGTCAGGGAGTTTTTCTTTTTCATTTTTGTTTTCTTTTTATGAATCAAAATCCCAGTCGCAGTTGAATCTCATCAGATCTTTTGGCAGCAATCTCTCTCCCCCCCCCCCCAATCTGCACCGATCGATCCGAGCTGGTAAAAATTAAGGAACCGGTAAAAGAGAAAGGGATAAAAAGTTGAAATAAATTAAAAAAGTGCATGGATGGGATATGAAATGAAAGACTCTTTCATCTTGTTCTTCAACTACAAACCCAAGTCCCATTTTGTCTCCTTCTTAACAACCATCACCACCTTCCCCATCCCAAACACCCACCCCCCCCCCAACTCCTTTCCTAAGACGAGAGAGAGAGAGAGAGAGGAGCAAATGGTGGTCTCCGGTTGGAGAAGAGCTTTCTGCACGTCCCTCCCTAAACAGGACGATTCCAACCACTACTCCTCCAGCAGGGAGAAGACGTCCAAGCCGCCCGCCCGTAGCCCACGTTTTGGCTCCAAGTTCGGATTCTTCTCTAACCCTTCCACCCCCCGTGTCCCTCCCCATCCCCCTTCGACGCCCAACCTACGCTGCCGCACCACCCCTTCTGCTTCTGCTTCTACCCCGTCTTCCTCCTCCGTCCCGGCTAGTCCCAAGGGGAGCATCCCCTCCAAGACCCCCAGGAATTCCACCCCTTCCTCCCCCAAGTCCCCTTCCAGCTTCTCCCTCCTCAAGTCAACCCTCCGCCTCTCCAAAGTACACGCTTCCCCCTCCATTCCCATCGCCTCTTTATGTTCAGGATCATGAATCTGACGCCCCTCACTTGTTTTGTGTTTGCAGACCAGGTGCGGGATATGCCTGCAAAGCGTGAAGGCGGGACAGGGGACGGCGATTTTCACGGCCGAGTGCTCTCACCCGTTCCACTTCCCGTGCATTGCTTCTCACGTCCAGAATCATTGCCTCCTCGTGTGCCCTGTCTGCAACTCTACGTGGCACGATCTCCCCTTGCTCCATCCTCCTTCTACCTCCTTTGTCGACGAGGTCGGAAAACGCCAGAAGCTTGGAACGAATCCGCCATCGGTCCGCGTCTACGATGACGACGAGCCCTTGCTATCTCCGTCTTTCGTATCGCGGTTCATTCCCATCCTGGAGTCTGATGAGCAGACCGAAGAAGGTGAAGAGCAGAGCAACGCTGATGCTCAGGGGTTAATGGTGGATGGAAGAAACGGGATCGTGTGTGGACGGGATGGCAACAATGATCGGAATGTGGAGGTCAGCTTGCTCCCGGAAGCCGCTGTCGTTTCCATGAACAAGGCCTATGGCACCTTTGCGTTAGTCCTAAAGGTCAAAGCTCCATCCTCTATGGCCACGCCGAGGGCGTCGGTCGACCTCGTTGCCGTACTCGATGTTGGAGCAGGAATGAACGGCGAGAAGCTCAGATCAATGAAGCGTGCCATGCGTGTCCTCATATCTTCCCTTGGGGACTCTGATCGGCTGTCCATAGTCGCATTCTCCTCCACTTCGAAGAGGCTGCTACCCCTAAAGAGGATGACGGTGTCCGGGAGATCCGCAGCGAGAAGGATCGTCGATGCGGTCGGGTGCACCAGCCAATCGACCATTGTGAACGATGCCATGAGGAAGGCAGCGAAGGTCCTAGAGGATCGGAGGGAGAAGAATCCGACGGCAGCAATAATGCTCCTGTCGGACGGCCACGACCAGCGGGTGCATGCCAGCGCCTCGAAGCGGAAGCAATCGCCATCCTCTACAATGGTGGTGTCCTCCACGCGGTATGGGAGCGTCCCGGTCCACGTGATCGGGTTCCGGGAGGGCAGCACGTGCGGCCAGGGGGCAACACGGCAGGACGAGGAGTTCAGGCGGTGCTTGAGTGGTCTCCTGAGCGTGGCGGTCCAGGATCTGAGGCTGCAGCTGGGGCTATTCCCCGGTTCTGACCCGGGGGAGATAACCGGCGTGTATTCGCTCATGAGGAGGCCGGCGGCGCTCGGGTCCGGCATGGTCCGAGTCGGCGACCTATTCGCGGAGGAGGAGAGGGAACTCCTCGTGGAGCTTAAAGCGCCATCATTTTGCAGCGGGGCTCACCACGTCATCGCTGTGGGGTCGTCCTATAAGGACCCATACACGCGCCAGCTGGTGTACTCGCGCGAGTCCCCTCTCCCCGTGCCCAAGCCGCAATCGGTAGCCGTAGGATCACGTCCCAACAACAGCATCCAACGGCTGAAGAACCTCCACGTGACAGCACGAGCGATCGCGGAGTCGAGGCGGCTCGTGGAGTCGAGCCGGGACACGTGCGGGGCTTACCATCTGTTGAGCTCGGCGAAAGCTCTGGTGGGACAGTCAGGGTCAGGCGGTGGCGGGGGAGAGGAGTTCGTGCGATGCCTGGAGGCGGAGCTTGGGGAACTCCAGCGGCTGAGGCAGGAACATCAGGGGGTGAGCCGGAGGAGGGAGGCGGCGGCAGGGTCGGAGGAAAAGGGGGAGGCGCTGACGCCGACGTCGGCTTGGAAGGCGGCGGAGAGGCTGGCTAAGGTGGCCATCATGAGGAAGTCCATGAACCGTGTCAGCGACTTGCACGGCTTCGAAAACGCAAGATTTTAATTTTTGTTCAAAAAAAAAAAATACTTTTATTTCAAATTTTGTAGGGTAAAAAACAAATCTGGAGATAATACGGGGAGGGAAAAGATGGTGTGTATATTGATGAAATAAATTATTGTTATTTTTCCAACAATAGGACGTGGGAGGAGGGAGGCCAACGTTGGGAAAGGAAAGCAGACAAAGTACTAAGAGGGAAGAAGGGTGTTGTTTCTTGCGACAGGCCCACCCACATATTGAATAATTTTGATCGGTCCATTCATTCACGGCCAGTGCTAAAAAGGGGCGATGATGGAATAGTTGTTGAAAACACAGTTTAAATGGAAGGGGGTGGGGGATTTGGGTGAAATATTGAGTAATAATAGAATGGGAAGATGGCTAATTAATGGGAGGAGATAGGGGATTGAGAGAAAAAGGAGTAGGAAATAAAATATCCCTCCCTCGCTCCTATTACCAAAACACTCTGGTACTCCAACCTTCCTTTTATGAAACTTGAATTTGGCCAACTAAAATTCGTCCTTAAGCAAAATTTATGTCCCCCAACCCTTGCTTAATCTCTTTATTTGCTTAATATGATGAACAACGATAGAATCTCCAACTCGGATTCCTTTTACTTTACGATTGTAGAAGGAAAAAGTGCGATCGTGCCTGTGTAGACGTCCATCGCTAATACGTAAATATAATTTTTCTTTATTAAATTACTTAAACATTTTGACACGTTGGGGGGCTGCCTTCGGGATGAGATTGATTGATTTTGGGAAAAACCCCAACCCCAATTACACAACAAAATATCTTAATATAAATACTGATATAAATAAATTTCAAAATGGCCGACCATAAGCAATACAAATGCCCCCGTCAACCTTCAAACGGATATTGTTCAGCTGTTATGTTAGATAATCCTAATCCCAAACCCACTGTGGATGTTAAAAAGGCCTGAACCCGTAGACATATGGGCTGCAAAATACAAATGCTCGTCTTTTTTCCAGTTTTTTCGATTATTTAAATAAAATTGTAAGCACGACTAGATACGTGTTCACATGGGACACAACTCCTCCTCCTCCCCACCTTCCCTTTCGGCCTGTGGCACCATACCACAACATCGTCGTCGCCCCCATATACCAATCCCCAACAGGATAAGTAAAAAAACAAAAAAATGAATTTAGAATATCCAATAACCCATCAGCCCCTCCCCCCCCAAAACCCATTCCCAGTGCCCCCCCCCCCCCCCCCAAACACGCATCTCGAGGGGAGATAAGAAAAAGTAGTCGTATCGTCAATGAATAATGGAGAAGGGAACATTTTGAATATAGAAAAAAAAAGAATTATGTGTGTAAAAATGCGCCGAGTCTATGGACGGAGAAATTTTTATTACCACTCTGTAAGAAATCGTTAGGATGAGGAGGGGGACATGGTCACTCACCTCCTTGCCTTAATCTCCGCCTCCGCCCCCCCCCCCCCCCCAATCTTGTAATTAATTTTATTTAATTTTACGAGATCCATCCCCCCTTCCTTTGCTTTTACCTTTCCCATGTGTGTTTGCCACGTCACAAAGCAATGTATATATGAATTTTAATTGCGATTCCACGCAAAGGATTAGGTTGGATGGAGGGGGTTAGCCAAATGTCTGACTTTTTTTTTAAGCTTTTTGACGTATTAGTAGGTGGAGAAAGATGAATAAAGAAATGGACCAATGTGGAATAGTGTTAACAGACATGATATGTGATCCTTCATTTTTCTTCATATTAATTTTGACGTTTTTGGTATAACGTCGATAGAAGATGTCGGTCCATCGCACGTGCCTTTTTTTTTTTAAATTTCTCCTACGGGGATGCTTAGTTGGGGGATCGGGAAGGCCTTCCCCACAACCAGCCAAAAATGAAGTCCCCCCACCATTATTCCGCCCCCCTTTTCCTAATATAATAGGAATCAAATCCCCTCAATTAGCCTAAAGCTCCTCATTTTTTAAGTATGTTTCTTGTTACTACCGACTCTCGTGGGGAGCAGAACAACGATTACACGTGGTCTCGAGATCGTCTATGATATTAGAAAATAAGAGAGAATTGGGAGAGATTCCTTTTGGGTTACGATTATAAAAGAAATGCAAGATGATCTTGGACCCAGGAAATTTGGAGGATATATAATACGATTTTGGGGGAAGGTGGGAAGGATTATCTTTTTGGATGGTTTCGCATTCACAGACTTGGAACTCGAAAAGAGGGAAGCGTCTAACGGTACGTGTACGTGGGACTTACGTAGTTTACTACTTAATACTAAAATTAAGTAGTAAATTTTACTAAAAGTTGACCGTTACTACTCTAGTCAACGCAAAAGTAGTAAAAAAAGTAGTAAATTTTACTACTTATTGGTCTTCTTTTAGTAAAGTCAACGCAAATGTAGTATAAAATGTCGTAAATTTTACTACTTTTAGACTGTTCACCGCAGTGCAATTTTACTACTTTTACGCTGACTTTACTAAAACCTCATTTTTAGTAAAGTCAACGTAGAAGTAGTAAAAAAAGTAGTAAAATACTTTTTTTACTACTTCTACGTTGACTTTACTAAGAAAACCACACTTTTAGTAAAGTCAACGTAAAAGTAGTATAAAAAGTAGTAAATTTTACTACTTTTAACTGTACAAATTATGTCGATAAGTAGTAATTGTTTACTACTTTCGTTGTGATTTTTAGTAAAATTATGTTTGAGATGGTAAAATTGGTAGTAAATAGGTAGGGTTTGTCGTAAATGTTTACTACTTTAAGCATGTTTTTACTAAAATAAGTAGTAAACTGTTACTACTTTATCGGCGTTGACTAAGAAATTTTACTACTTTGAACAGTGTTTCCGAACCTAACTCCGAACCTAATTATTCTAAATTTTGATGTGAAATGACTATTTTGCCCCGGTTACTATGATCGTGGACAGTGACACAAACCTATGATCGTGGTAACAGGGGCAAAATAGTCATTTCACATCAAAATTTAGAATAATTAGGTTCGGAGTTAGGTTCGGAAACACTGTTCAAAGTAGTAAAATTTCTTAGTCAACACCTATAAAGTAGTAACAGTTTACTACTTATTTTAGGAAAAACATGCTTAAAGTAGTAAACATTTACGACAAACCGTACCTATTTACTACCAATTTTACCAACTCAAACATAATTTTACTAAAAATCACAACGAAAGTAGTAAACAATTACTACTTATCGACATAATTTGTACAGTTAAAAGTAGTACATTTTACTACTTTTTATACTAGTTTTACGCTGACTTTACTAAAAAGGAGAAATTTAGTAAAGTCAACGTAAAAGTAGTAAAAAAAGCAGTAAAATTTACTACTTTTTATACTACTTTTACGTTGACTTTACTAAAAGTGTGGTTTTCTTAGTAAAGTCAACGCAAATGTAGTAAAAAAAGTAGTAAATTTTACTACTTTTTTTACTACTTCTACGTTGACTTTACTAAAAATGAGGTTTTAGTAAAGTCAGCGTAAAAGTAGTAAAATTGAACTGCGGTGAACAGTCCAGAAGTAGTAAAATTTACGACATTTTATACTACATTTGCGTTGACTTTACTAAAAGAAGACCAATAAGTAGTAAAATTTACTACTTTTTTTACTACTTTTGCGTTGACTAGAGTAGTAACGGTCAACTTTTAGTAAAATTTACTACTTAATTTTAATATTAAGTAGTAAACTACGTAAGTCCCACGTGCACGTACCGTTAGCCGCTTCCCGAAAAGAGACTTGGAAAAAAGAAGGGGGAGGGGCGTCACTAATACTAATACTAAGAGTTGAGTCAATGTTGTGGACGGACCACCGTCGTAGAACATTTGACGAGGAATCGAACGAAGAAGTTTTTATTATTGGTCCGTCCTCCGGTCTTCACACGCGAAATGAAGGGAGACAAAGCCCCTAAAACTATGAATATGTTTTCTAACTCTTAGGATATTTTTTGGAATCGACCTCCCCCCGTTTGGCACCCCATCAGTTGGTTACTAAAGAAAGCTTTGTCGGCCAAACTTGACTAATTTGCACCTGTGTTGAGTCTCTCGTGAGTGACCTCACCGCCGATTAATAACCGTGTGGAAACATTTAATAACGAGGAAAGGAATTGAAATGCGCGGGGCCCATTAAATGATTTTTTTTAAAAATTTAATAAATAAATAATTACTTGAATTTCGAGATTTTTGCAATCAATTTTTTTTTTTTAATGCAGTGATTCATTTATTATCTGGATCTATTTGACCTGGCGGGGACCGGTAGAGAATAGATAGCGATGAGAAGTAACCATGGTTAGATGTGAGAGTCGGGTCGGGTTTGTCCTAACAACCATGGTTAGGCAGCCTCACGAAACCCTTTAAAAAGGGCTGTCCGAACGCCCCTCTCATTTCGCGCTTCCATCTCTTGCTCGTGTCCGCTGTCGTTACAATATCCCCCGATCTTCCCGCCCTTCCTTCGATCAGGACACGTTTAACATCCTCTCCGTTGGTCTCGATTTCGTCTCTTCCTTTGGTCGCCACCTCCGGTACGACTCCTCTCCGCCCACGACCTCCCTCTGTACCGAACGGAATCACTAACATCATCACCCAAATCACATCGTCTATTACATCTTCAGCAGACCCACCGACATGTCCGGATTTTGGGTCCTCGGTGTGTCGGTGGCGTGCTGTCATTGCAGAGACGACAACGTTGTGTATTGAAAAAGCTTCGTTTTTAGGATCTGACTAATTTTATTTAGGGATTGCAGGGGGTAAACAAAACAGAGAGAGAGACAATGGCGGAGACCGGGAACGGGGAGTTCAGCTTCGGGACGACGACGGCTGAGGAGAAGCACAAGGGGACGGCGAGGAACGGGCTGACGAAGATCCAGACTGCCCATGGGAAGAAGGTGGCCACCGTTTGCCACGACGACAGCACCCCTCCCGTGAAGGCGCAGACGATCGATCAGCTCCACTCGTTGCAGCAGAAGAAAAGGTCGGCGCCCAACACCCCGCTGACCGCCCAGGGGAGCGGCGGAACCTTCTCGCCTCTCTCCGAGGAGCAGCGCCAGAAGCAGCAGCTCCAGTCGATCAGGTTTTCTTTTTTATTTTATTTTAAAATCTTTTTTTTTCTTAATAAATATATTTTTTAAACCTCTCACAGGTTTAAGTATTTAATGTATTTAGAGATGTAAATATAAATTAATTTAGTGGTAATTTTTGGGTGATTATTTAGTAAGGGTGGGTGTGGGTCATGATCCGAAGATTCTGATTTATGGTGGGGTCACTTTTTTTTTTTATCGTCGTGCTTTCCCTTTTCATCTCTTAAATATAGAAGCTGCTGTGTGCAACACACGGATCATGGGGGTGTCCTCTATAAGTAAGTGGGGTGGAAGGGCATTTCACGTGCCCTCAACCCATCACGGTCCTACTTTTGTAGAAATTGTTTGGAAGTAAAAAAATAATAATAATTTTGTCTTCTCTTTTTTTTTAATTATGATTATCCTTTTTTAATTTGGAATGGTCGGATGGAACAGTGCGTCCTTAGCTTCCCTCACTCGGGAGACTGGACCTAAGCTGGTGAAGGGCGACCCCGCCAGGAAGGCTGAGACCCCCAAGGTGGCCCACGGGTTGGACCACCATTTCGCCCCAACTATCAGCGTCAGCGACAGCTCCCTCAAATTCACCCATGTCCTGTACAACCTCTCCCCAGCTGGTATTTTTGCCCATGTCTTATGCCCGACTCGTTGGTTGTCGAAAATCGGGTTTCCGTGGAATAGCTAATGTTTGGTTGTTTTGGCGAGAGCGCAGAGTTGTATGAGCAGGCCATTAAGTATGAGAAGGGGTCGTTTATCACGTCAAGCGGAGCTCTCGCGACTCTGTCCGGAGCCAAGACTGGACGGGCTCCCCGAGACAAGCGTGTCGTCAAGGATGACGCCACCGAGGATGATCTCTGGTGGGGGAAGTAAGTATCATCTCATCTCTTAGAAAAATGTTATGACTCCTCTCTAATCCCGTGGTTAATTGTTTATTTTGAACTCTACTTTTGAAGGGGCTCACCCAACATTGAGATGGACGAACATACTTTCATGGTGAACAGAGAAAGGGCCGTGGATTACTTGAACTCTTTGGAGAAGGTTTGGTGCACACCCCCTTCGTGTTCCTGAGTTTTGTTCCATTTAAATATGTTAAAGAATCTGACCTTTTTTTTGGTAACATTAATTATTTCTTAATTTTTATACTTTCTGGGATGACAACGAAATGAGTGAGGGTGGATGTCACTTGCTCATCCCATCCTGGCCCCATCCCTATCCTTGGGAGAATCAATCTTGTCTTTTTGTGAATAAATTATTGATTTTTCTTTCTGGGAAATCTCTTGAATCGCCCAAAGCAGCAGCCTCAATTATTGACTTGTTTAATTTTGAATACTGCTGCTGCGTGGCCTTTGAAGGAGCTAAAAAGATATTTTATGTTTTGGACAAGCATTAAAAAATTGCATTTTCACATAGTTCAGTTAGTGCACAAATTGTTGAAATGCAGCAAATATATATTATTCAGAAGATGTTATGTATGCAGATGTGTAATGACTCCCAACTGTAATAGCACCCATCAAAGTTTGATCTACCTCGTTGTTGTGTCAGAATACATGAGACTTATTTTTCCAGTGTGTGCTCTTTTTGATCAGACGATAGGTAATACAAACCTAAGCGCACTTGACATGTTTGTTTCAGGTATTTGTGAACGATCAGTTCTTGAATTGGGATTCCCAGAACAGGATCAAAGTCAGGATCGTGTCTGCAAGAGCTTATCATTCCCTCTTCATGCATAACATGTAAGCACTAAAAGCCCAATATCAAACATAATCGCATTCCGTCTTTGTGCAGTGATTTGGTTTGTGTCCATCCGCTAAGCCCAGATAAGTCTCCCTAACGTTGACGTAATGATCCTAAAAGTAACATGATACTTCTCTATGCCAATTGTTGGGTAATGCCCAAGTGATTAGGGTCAGTTTAGGATAGTGCAGGAGTGTGTCGGTGTTAGTGGATAACAGGGGGTTCCCGGGGGTGGCAGGTGCATTCGGCCTACTCCTGAGGAGCTGGAGGACTTTGGTACTCCGGATTTCACTATATACAATGCGGGCCAGTTCCCGTGCAACCGCTACACCCACTACATGACCTCCTCTACTAGCATAGACATTAACCTTGCAAGGAGGGAGATGGTTATCCTTGGGACCCAGTATGCCGGAGAGATGAAGAAGGGTCTCTTTGGTGTCATGCACTATCTCATGCCTAAGCGAGGAATCCTGTCCTTGCACTCGGGATGCAATATGGGCAAGGATGGAGATGTTGCCCTCTTCTTTGGATTGTCAGGTATAGTGGTCTCTCGAGAGGCGAGACCAAGAAATTTGTCCCTCCCATCACCTAAACGAAAAACGATATGTCCCTCCTTTCCTTGATCTCTCGCCCTGTCTGACATGTTGACGTTGTTGACATCATTGATTTGATGGGATGCTCTCTTCGGCATGGAGGTAGTAATGAAGATTTTCCGTTTTGATGTATTTTAGGTACTGGGAAGACGACCTTGTCCACTGACCATAACCGGTATTTGATTGGCGATGATGAGCACTGCTGGAGCGACGCCGGTGTTTCCAATATTGAAGGCGGATGCTATGCCAAGTGCATCGATCTGTCGAGGGAGAAGGAGCCAGATATTTGGAATGCCATCAAGTTTGGAACTGGTGAGTTCCCCCACGTCATTACATGCTTTTCTCCCCTCAGGCGCTTCCTACTATTAAACCAGAGCTTGACTAGAATCCAATTTGACCGCAGTATTGGAAAACGTTGTGTTTGAAGAGCACACAAGGGAGGTGGATTACGCGGACAAGTCTGTCACAGGTATGTAATCATGTGGAAAGAAGTCAACTGTGGGTGAAATCCCCGAGAAAGTAAATAAAAAATTTAATCTATGATGAACATCATCACAGGAGATATCGTAAATTCAACTGTTATGACACTGAGGGATGCTCTTGCCTTGTTGCAGAGAACACTCGTGCGGCCTATCCCATTGAGTACATTCCCAATGCAAAAATCCCGTGCGTTGGACCGCATCCGAAGAACGTGATTCTTCTGGCTTGTGATGCTTTTGGGGTGCTCCCCCCTGTTAGCAAGTTGAACCTGGCTCAGACCATGTACCACTTCATCAGCGGCTACACCGCCTTGGTATATCATCTTGTATTTCTGGAAAGGTGGACGTTGGACCATTGTACTTGAATCATTCTCTGCTCATAACAGGTGGCTGGCACGGAGGAAGGAGTCAAGGAGCCAAGAGCAACCTTCTCTGCCTGCTTCGGCGCTGCTTTTATCATGCTTCATCCCACCAAGTACGCTGCCATGCTGGCTGAGAAGATGCAGAAGCACGGTGCCACAGGTTGGCTCGTGAACACCGGATGGTCAGGTGGCAGTTATGGATCGGGCAGCCGCATCAAGCTTCCCTACACAAGGAAGATCATTGACGCCATCCACTCAGGCAGCCTCCTCAATGCAAACTACAAGAAGACCAAAGTGTTTGGGCTGGAAATCCCAACCGAGATTGAGGGCGTGCCGTCTGAGATTCTTGACCCCATCAACACCGTAAGGATGACATTTCTCCTACACAAAACACCTACTGTTTCATCATCGTCATCTTCATTGTCATGGTCGTTATATAATGAGTATGGAATTTTTTTTGTCGGGTATGAAGTGGAACGACAAGAAGGCATACGAGGGGACGCTGCTGAAGCTGGCAGGGCTGTTCAAGAACAACTTTGAGACGTTCACCAACTACAAGATCGGGAAGGACAGCAAGCTCACCGAAGAGATCCTCGCGGCTGGTCCTATCTTTTGAGCATGAAAGATAAAAGATCCAATCGATCCTTTCTGGTGCTCTTCACAATAAGACTTGCTCATTGTGTTCTATTTTGCCCTCTCTATTTGTTATATGAGAGGGTCATTGTGTTGTTGTTGTAACGTTAGCATCATTGTCAGAAAGAGGGGGGCTGGACTGCTTTGTTGAAAAGTGGAAAGTACTCCACATGCTATTAGGAAAGGAAATGGTGTCTACTCATCTTGTTTACAAAAGGGCACAAAGTTGGGGGGAATCTTCTTTTATCCTCAAAAATCAACCTCCTCCTCCTCCGTATGTTATAATTACAAGGAAGGCCATGGAAACCTTCTTCCCCACATATTCCCCATAAACAGTGCAAGAGATATTAATGAAAAAGCTGCAAAAAAAAAATTATAAAACCTACGAGTCCGAGGGAGGTGGCGGATGGTTTGAGTGGAAAAGACCAATTTAGTTTCGCCAGCTCTGACAAAGACATGGGAGTGGGAGGTATAAATTTGAGGGATGCCTTCGCCATGGAGAGGAGGGCCGTGTGATACGAAGACGGAGGGCAGAAGAGAGACGGAAGGCGGAGGGGGCTAAGAGGAGGCAGAGGAAAAGAAAAATAAACAGAGGGATGAAGAGGGGGAGACGATGACAGCAGCGGAGAAATATATGGAAAATGGTAGGAGGGAAGAAAGAGTAAAAGAGCGGGGGCGCGTAGTTACGGCAGTAAACAAGTAGCCGTTGGTAATCGTAATTCGATAGGGGGCCGGGGGTTGGGAAGTGGGCTTGTAAATCAGGTCTGGCCCAGCCTGTAAACAAACGTATATAAGGGACAGTGGCAGTTGAAGAAGTTGGTTAGATCTCCGGTGATATTGGAAAGCACAGAAAATGACTGGGAGTTCTGATCGGAGTGAGTCTTGTTGACTTGGGCTATCAGGGTTTTGTTATCTGTTGTGGGTGGACTCTTTTCTAAGTTGTCTGTTAATACGCAGTTGAGTTGTTATTTGTGCTGGTGTGTTAGTGAGCAGCAGGTTGTGTGTTGTAGTTTACCGCATGTCACCGAGGCGGAGTCGTCTGGAGGAGACCAGCTGCCCTCTTCTTCCCCTTCCCCAAAACGCATCATTGCGTCAAATCCCTCTGCGGATTCCGAAATGGGGAAGAGGTTCTTCCGATGTCTCCCCTTCGTGGTTCACCCCTAAAAGGTTTTCCTTTTGGAACCTTTTCTCGGGGGAATTGCAGTCTTTAAGTTAAAAGCTGGCTACCTTTTCAGGTTTTGGATGCGATTTGCGTGCCGGAGGAGTTGGTTTTTTTCTTTGGAGGGGAAATCTTGATGTTTTTTTTTTTTTGGGTATTTTGTTTGGGAGTTTTTTCGTTCCTCTGGTTACCTTTTGCGTGGGGTGGGGACTCATCTCATGTGGCGCGGATGTTAAATTGTGGGGGAAAGGTGGGGAGGAGGAGGGGGCCGGTGTAATTTGTTCGGTCATTATTTCATCGTGATTAGATCACCTGGAATTCCCTCGTCTTCTCATTGGTTGAGGGCAGGCCCAATTCAAATTGGAACTGTGAATGGACCATCATGACGACCCCATTCCTCTCCCGCTGCAATTCCCTGATCACCAGGCATGGCCGCAACGGGAACATCCGCGAGGCAGAGTCTTTGTTCCGACGGATGCCCTTCAAGAGCTCCGTCTCTTGGACCGCCCTCCTCACTGCCTACTCCGACAATGGCCTTGTTGACTGCTCCCGCCGTGTGTTCGACCAAATGCCCCAAAGGACCACCGCATCCTACAACGCCATGATCACCGCTTACATCCGTAACGATCCAACCATTCACCGGGCTTTCCAGCTGTTCACCCAGATCCCTCGTCCCAACTCCGTGTCGTTCGCCGCCATGATCACCGGGTTTGTCCGAGCCGGGATGTTGGACGAGGCGAGGCGTCTGTTCGATGACACCCCTCTCGAGTTTAGGGATCCCGTGTGTTCCAACGTCTTGATTAGTGGGTACTTGAAGGATGGTCGATTGGAGGAGGCCGCAGAGGTTTTTGGTCGCATGGGGAGTAGGGATGTTGTTTCTTGGAGTAGCATGGTGGATGGGTATAGTAAGAAAGGAGGGATCGCCGAGGCTAGGGAGTTGTTCGAGAGGATGCCGGAGCGTAATGTGGTCTCCTGGACTGCCATGATTGACGGTTACTTTAGGACAGGGGACTTCGAGTGCGGGTTTCATTTGTTTAAGGATATGAGGGAAACAGACATCCTGGCAAATGCTACTACGCTAACTGTTGTTATTGAAGCATGTACTGATTTTGGGAGATGCCGAGAAGGCCTCCAGATGCACGGCCTGGTCTTCTTATTGGGTTTTGATTCTGATACTTATCTAGGCAATTCCTTGATCATATTGCACAACAGTTTTGGGACAACGAAGGCTGCAAGGTTGTTATTCAATGAAATGGAAAATAAAGATCTTGTCACTTGGAATAGTTTGATTTCTGGTTATGTTAAGAATGACGAAGTTGAAGAAGCATTCAGGCTTTTCAATAAGATGCCAGGAAAGGATGCTGTTTCTTGGACGACCATGATCTCCGGGTTTTTTGGCGATGGAGATGTTGAGAAATCCATTCAGCTATTCCGAGCCATGCCCTTTAAAGACGATGTTGCCTGGACTGCCATGATATCTTGCTTTTTGAGCAATGAGTTACACGAGGATGCATTGTGTTGGTTTAGGAAAATGCTTCGGCAATCAATCAGGCCAAATCCTCTGACCCTGAGCAGTGTCCTCAGTGCTGCTGCTGGTCTGGCGACATTGAACCAAGGAATGCAGATTCATGCTGTAGTCCACAAGATGTGCTTTGAGCAGGTTTTGTCCGTGCAAAACTCACTCATATCTATGTACTCGAAGTGCGGAAACGTGTGGGATGCATACCGAGTTTTTCTTAACATATCTCATCCCAATGTCATCTCATACAATTCTATCATCATTGGACTTGCTAGTAACGGACACAGTTTGGAAGCTCTTAAATTGTTTGCGATGATGGAGAATGACAATGAGGAGCCTAATGGGATTACTTTCCTCGGCGTTCTTTCTGCATGCACTCATGGGGGCCTGGTCAATGAAGGATGTCACTACCTGAGATCCATGAAGTCTGTTTACGGCATACAACCAAGTCCCGATCACTATGCCTGTGTTGTTGACCTCCTTGGGCGCGCTGGATGCTTAGTTGAATCAATCTCACTAATTCATTCAGAGTCTCTTGGCCAGCACCCTGGTGTCTGGGGAGCTCTCATGAGCTCGAGCGTGATGCATGCTCGTCTTGATATCGCAGAGCTGGCAGCCCAGCGTCTTATCAAACTTCAGCCCGATAACGGGGCACCCTACGTGGTTTTGTCGAGCCTGTATTCTCTTTCAGGAAGAACCGATGATAGTGGGAATTTGATGGTGGCAAAGAAGTGCAAAGGAGTGAGAAAAAGTCCCGGATGTAGTTGGATTGTCATGAAGGATAATGTCCATTTGTTCCTGGCAGGGGATAAGTCCCATCAGGAATCTGAAGAAATCAGGGCTACTTTATGGACTATCAATAAGGAAATGCGGCTTTGGGCATAACTAAATCAAACATCTTCACGCATAGTTCACCAAAGATGTAGTGGCGTGTATTGGGCGGGAAATTGTTTCTTCTGGTTTTGCTTATACTTGGTTGCTTAGGCAGGTGTCATCTTACAAGTCCTCGAAACCGGCTTAACTCCACCATTTGATTTCTCCCCCTTAGTGGCAGTTCAGCCACCGTTCACCTATCCAACTAGTGAGGTGGGTTGGTGGGTGGGTCCATTAAATCTTTCAGCTGTGACTGGCATCCGACTGATTATTGTAGGTCATGTTCAATACAGGCTCTTGCATCACCTGAATCTACTCCCTGGCCGCTATTTGGTTGACTCTCGTAACAGATGTGATATTCGGTGTTTCCCTATGCCGGGGTGGACGATAACTCTATGAAGGTAAGGTTATTTCGTATTCTTAACGGTGTTTTATGTGGTTAGTCATGAGAGTTTTGCTAGGATTTTTTATGCATGAGCATATTATTATTTTTAAATTTTATAATATTAGGAGTATTATAGGAATATCACATCCGATTTCTTTTCTAGTATAAATAAGGCCTTATGTTTTAGTATAAAAAGGGAACTGTGTAACAGGTAGCATACTAACGTGGAGATGCTTTCATGGCAGTTCATATTTTGAATATACTAGGCGGTGTAGTTTTAGCATCCTCATTTTGAGGCCTAGTTCTATCCTACTACCCTTTTTTATCAGATAGATGCTCTAATTTTGCCCTTTTCGCTTCTTTAATCATTTTAGCTGCTTCAAATGAATGTTCATCTCCTGGACTCTTACAATGCAATTTTGGTCACAGAGGGGATTTTGACTTGAACAACTTTGAAGATGGTGTTCTGTCATCTGCATTTATGGTTGGACTTCTTATTGCTTCTCCTGTATTTGCTTCTCTAGCAAAGAGGTATGCTATTAACGTATAAGAATTTTAATTACGCTAAATATTGTAATTTTGATCATCTTTGATGGCTATTTGTGAGAATGGGTCTATCTCGGAAGATATATTTGTGAATATGGTTTTAAATACTACATTCCCATAAAGTAGCCTTCCATAGGACAGTTTCCTGTTCCTGATATCTAACCTCAAACATTTTTCCAACAAGGATGTTTTAAATTGCGAGTAATACTTTCCTGATAGGTGTCGGAATTGTTTTATTACTTGTTGAGGGTTGATGAGTTTCAATTGTCCCCCCCATATTCTCGTCAACTGTCGTTTGAACTTACAACTCACAGATTGGTGTCGTTGTAAATATATTATAAAAACATGACGTTTTTGGTGATTTTGAGATAGTTGAAAATTTTTTCTGATGATGACAACTTACAATCTTATAACAAATATGTGTCAAGTTTCTAAGAGTCCTTAAATAAGCATTTCATATGCTTTCACGAGGATTTGCATGTTTGAGAAAATCATAGGGCTATTAGGTGTGTGTGCATAGAAAATGTGCTTTCCTAGTTACATGATCTTGATCGTCTTTTGGTTAATGATCTCCATTTGCAAGCTGGATATAATCCATTAGCAAGAATTTTCTCCATACCCTTTTATGCAGTTTGGGATTTGTCATGAACTTTTGGTAACTTAGTGAGTCTTCGCATAACGGAAAAGGAAATTTGACAATAAGATGGTTCCTCTTCTGGGGTTAGCTGCCGTTTGAATCTTGAGATGAGAAGTTATTATGAATTCTGGTGCCTGAGATCTCAATTTATTCATCCATGCAGTGTAAATCCCTTCAGACTTATCGGAGTTGGATTATCTGTCTGGACTGCTGCGGCAGCTGGATGTGGCGCTTCATTTAACTTTTGGACCATTGCAATATGCCGGATGTAAGTATGGTGCAAATAACAACCTACAAGGAATTATTAGCTTATTTTGCAATTTTCGTTTAGTTGCTAGTTTAGAGCTCTCTAATTTGGCATGTTTATAGGGTTGTTGGTGTTGGAGAAGCATCCTTCATAAGTCTAGCAGCACCTTTCATCGATGACAATGCTCCCGTGGCTCAGGTCCATTATTCTCATTACTGTTAAATTTGTGCTGTCAAGGTTAGTTCTTTCCCATGTTGCTGATAGTTGCTTCAAATGTGAAATGAACTATAATCTGGATACATCATCCTATATACGTGTAATTGTAGTTGTGTGTAATTTCTGTATTTGGTTCCATGATATTATGGAATCCTTTGTTTGCCCAAGCTACCTAATATTCATAGACCCTTTAAAACCCATTGCAGCTTCTCTCCGGGGTACACTCTTGGGCGGTGTGTTTTGCTTTGCCGCCTTCTGCATGAAGGGCTTGTATGCTTTCTTGGCTCTTTTTGCACTTGGAGAACTGCTAGTATTTGCTACCCAGGTAATGAATGCTAAATGAGAATTATACAGTTTTCTTATTGTAGCAGGAGCCCTTGATTTGGATTTCGCGGACTTACATTTATCCTCTGACTTTTCTTTTTTTGTTATAGGCACCTGTCAACTACGTATGTCTCCACTGTGTCACACCCAGCCTTTGACCATTATCAATGGCTATTTCAACTGTTGGTATCCATATTTTCGGTGATATCCCATCCTCACCCCTCGTTGGGGTTCTTCAGGTACTATTGCTGGGTTATCTCTGAAACCCGGGCACTATGATATTTCATTAGTTGTGTGTGCACATGAGTGGAGCTTATATTATGATTCCCATTGTAAGGATCATGTCAACAGCTGGAGAGAGACTGCACTTACTCTGACGTCAGTCTTCTTTCTTGCTGCCGCAATATGGTTCATAGGTGGGTTTCTCATTCGATTTCCTTGCTCCGGCATCTCGAAAATGCACGGACGACCTCAGCATTTGACATTCCTTAACGGACATGCAGGCATATTCCTGAACAGTGTGGACATGTTCAACGAGGACGTTGAAAAACAAACCTCAGCTGCTGAGAAAGCCAACCTAAAGCCGTTGCTCGAGGAGAGCAGCAGCGACGACAAGGCCGAGAAGGCGACAGAGAGTATATCGTGATAAAGAGCCAACAAAGGATGGCAAAGAGCTCTCCAGTCTCCATGCTGACAAAGAAGATATCGGTTGAGGTGCAGATATGGTATCTGAACGAACATCTGGAGGCCGTTGCAACTTCTGTACAGAGAGTGAATATCTTTTGGCCCGACTAACTCCTTTTGCCACTTTGTTGCACGTAGTTTGCACTGTCCTCCCCTACTTACTATATTAAGCCCGTCTCTTTGTTCTGTTTTCTGTTTGATTTCTGTAAATTCTGGCAAAAGGAGAGTTGGCAATATTCTTGAAATTGTAGATAAACGACGAATGGTTTTTTCCATTCTCCTATGACTTCTTTTGCAGCTTTGGTGAGATCCAATTTCTCTCTAAATGGTAAGAAATTTATTGGTTGGTGTTGTCCAAATCATTTGAACATAAAATGGGGGAGGTTGAGAGCCGATGGTTTGTTTGGTCAAATATTGTTTGACAAACACTTGGGAGTAAAGAGAGAGAGAGAGCCCTTGAGAAACCTTAAAAAGCTCTGGCAAGAAGGAAAGGGCGGAGGAGGTAAAATGACAGGAGACGCTCTAACCTCGTACAAACCCTACTCCCTGTCCCAAACCCTGACGGGACACACCCGCGCCCTCTCCGCCGTCAGGTTCTCCCCCGACGGATCCCTCCTCGCCTCCTCCTCCGCCGACAAGTCCCTCCTCCTCCGTTCCCTTTCCTCTTCCTCCTCCGACGACCACCCTCCCCCTACCCCCTTCCTCGGTCACTCCCTCGGCGTCTCCGACCTCTCCTTTTCCTCCGACTCCTCCCTCCTCTCCTCCGCCTCCGACGATAAGTCCCTCCGCCTCTGGGACGTCCCCTCCTCCTCCCACCTCTCCACTTTCGTGGGCCACTCCAACTACGTCTTCTGCGTCTCATTCCACCCCCTCAACAACGGCCTCCTCGTCTCCGGTTCCTTCGACGAGACCGTCCGCCTCTGGGATGTCAAGTCCGGAAAGTGCCTCCGTGTTATCCCAGCGCACTCCGACCCCGTCACTGCTGTTGACTTCGATCGCGAGGGGAGACTCGTTGTTAGCAGCAGCTACGACGGGTTGTGTAGGGTTTGGGATGTGGGCACGGGACATTGCGTTCGGACCTTGATCGATGAGGAGAATCCTCCTGTCTCCTTCGTCAAGTTCTCGCCCAACGGCAAGTTCATCCTCGTGGGCACCCTCGATAACACCCTGGTACTCACTCTTTCTCCTGTTTCTCTCTGGCTGTTCCCATTGATGTATGCTGTAATTGTCTATTTCTTATCTCAAAATTGAATACACAATGAGGGATAAGGGTTGCTGCTTTGGATGCACTGTGAACATGCTTTCCTTCAAGTAGTTGATTGGTGGAAGTGGCCTAGAATTGTTAGAACCAGTTATGGGAGTACCAATTTAGAATTCTGTAGGAGCACCCAAAAGGCTGTGCTTTAGAGAGGAACGGACTGCCTCGGCTAAGAGCTCTTAAGAAGAATGAGACAATGGACGAAGGGATCCCGATTTAGGAAAATTTGGATCATTTTTTAATCCGTCTGATTAGATGAATGCTTTGGTGAAGTTATGGCTTCAGTTGAAGGGTGATGAAGAAATCCTTCGATCTCGTTGTTCCTTCCCATTAGTTTTAATGTTTCATGCTTGCAAAATGACGACATAAGAAGTGTACTGGACGTGAGAGAAGCCCGTCATGCTTTCATCTTTTCTCTTTTTGATGCCTTACCTTGATTGAAAGCTCATCTTATTGCAATGTTTTTAAGATCTGTTATCTTGTTTCGTGATTCTGGTAGACTCCCCAACCCAACCAGTTTTTGGAGGGACCCTTTCTGTTAAAGTTGAGTCCCGCTCAGCAGGGTGAAGTTTCGGCTTTGTTGTGCGCTTGACACTACTGGTGTTTCATGCTCATTGTTTCAGACACATTATTTACTTACGATTCGCGTGGCTACTTGATTCAATGATGTGATAAAGTCTACTCTGTTTCTGTGCAGCGGCTGTGGAATTTCTCCACAGGGAAGTTCCTGAAAACATACACTGGCCATGAGAATTCAAAGTACTGCATCTCATCGACATTTTCTGTAACAAATGGCAAGTATGTGGTGAGCGGCTCCGAGGACAATAACGTGTACCTGTGGGAGCTGCAGACCAGGAAAGTAGTTCAAAAATTGGAAGGCCACAGCGATACTGTAATTTCCGTGGCATGTCATCCCACGGAGAACATGATCGCTTCTGCTGGCCTCGGCAACGACAAAACTGTAAAGATTTGGGCCCAGCAGAAAGATTAATTTCATCCTCTGTAGCTGAACTCAGTTTGAAAAAAGGCGCCCTTGTTTCCTTGAGCCTCTTTTTGTGTTTTTCCTGGGCGCCAACTCCTGGACCGGTGAATTATTCCTGCTAGATTATGTAAAAGTTATGACTCTAGATGACATA
Organism: Melastoma candidum; assembly: GCA_023653495.1. Taxonomy (NCBI): domain Eukaryota; kingdom Viridiplantae; phylum Streptophyta; class Magnoliopsida; order Myrtales; family Melastomataceae; genus Melastoma; species Melastoma candidum. Next base: position 18,811,118 of record CM042882.1, read on the forward strand.
GGAGACAATTTTCAGACTTATGAATGCAAGTAGCTGATTTGCCTCATTCTGCCGTAGTTACCTGTTTGTGTGGTCAACTGTGCAATCTGTAAGGGCAAAATGGAGTTGATGTGGTGCTCCGTGCAACAGAAGGTGGAGATGTTGGAACAATTGGTGTCTGAAGAGAATTGGCAGTAAAAGAGATCCCTCGTGGTTGCGACAAAGGGAACGATATCCCAAAAATTGAAGTGTTCTGAGCGAACAGTTTGGATTTCGACAATGCAGCCTCTCTCGTGTCTGAATATCCTCTGCATCCATTTCCATTCTAGTGTTCGATTAACAAGTTCGACTCATTAAAGGTGTGATCTATATCAACTTGTGCTACACGCAGTCTAATCCAGAACCAAATGACGGAATGAAAGAGAGTATAGAAAGATTTACTATAGTTTCACAGACAGATAAAGAAAGGATTCTTTTCATTATTACAATGAAAAACTTTGCAAGTTGGTACGAGGATGCACCATTCTTCCTCAAAATGATCAAATCAAACAAACAAGCTGTCATGAATGAGGGGGTGGCTGTCCACAAGGTCAAACTTAAACGTGGCTTTCAGATGATTGCAACGCAACACCACGCAAAAACAATACAGAAGTAAAAACAACCCCTCCGATCCAGCCACACCTTCATCACCTTTGAAAAATAAAACAAGGAAAAACGAAGAACGTGAAGAACTTGCATCAAACAGTTTGTGCATTTTCCGATTTCGAGGCCTCCCCCACATCATCAATTGAGAAAGTTGTCTCGCAGTTTCTTGATCAGATCCTTCACATTTAACGCAAACTTGCTCTCCATCTGCGACACGAACATCATTTGACGTATTCAGGCAACATGTGCAAAGCACACAAATGATGCTATAGGGAAGGAGGCATTCGATATCTGACCCTGGCAATGATGGCTATGTATTGAGTGGAACTCCCGAATGGCACCACGTTGCTATGTACGATTGACAGGCCGGATCTCTCTATCTCTCCCAGCAGTCCTGTGACATGGACATTGGCCTTCTCGCTGCAGATTCGGATAAGCACGTCCTTGTCTGAAATACGGGCCTCTATCTGGGACAGCGGCGGAGATGCTTTCCCATCGCCATCGGCTGGATCATCGCCGGATATGACAAATGATTGTTCAGTCTTGGATGCATTAACAGCACCTTCGAGCTGGTTTACCTTCTCCTGGAGTTCCTTAATGTACTTGATCGCGTCTGCAAGAACCGATGCCTTGTCCATCTGGAGCTCAATTGACGGAACTTCTTATTAGGATCGAGAAGGCATTTTTCGAGGGGACGAGGATCGATGCAATACCTTCTTTAGCCCAGGAACGATAGCCGAGAGTGCGATGAACCTCTGAGTGAGCTTCTCCCTCCTCTTTCTCTCGGCCAAGATGTGCTCCCGAGCACAGGATGGGATCCTAGTAGAGGACGAAGATGGAGAATTCTGTTTAGACGCGTGTTGACTAGTCCTCTTGATCCCTCTCTGAGGTTTGGATGGGGCGACATCGTCCGCACCAAAGACAGACGATCCAAATCCGAGCGGCGGCAAAACGGGAAGAAGGCATGGCCTCTGACTTGACGCCATGGAAGGAGAGAACCGGAGAGGGAAAAGGATGGAATGTCGTGGAGGAGATGCTGTCTGCCCTGATGAGCTTGTTGGTCCGCTCATCTTGCATGGTCTCGCAGCTTTGGATCGAGGAATCGCAGCTCTGGGCGGCCAAGACAGGAAGGCCCTCTGCGTAGACACACTCTTCGTCGAAATAACTCCCAGGAACGAAAGACCCACCATGGCTGTTGTCAGCGGTGGCAGATGCAGCATGGTTGATCAGATGATTGTAGTCCTCCATTCCCTGAAAGCACTTCGAAAAGGAAACAAAGGCAAAACAGTCATCAGGAACCGACTCGAATAGCTTAATATGATGGTAGGGATCTTTCCCACATCCTTACATGTCCCGAGATCCATTTGGGTGACAAATCTCCATCTGGGCAACTTCAAACCTCGTCAGATTTCCAAGCATTTCGATATCCTACTTGGGAAGAAGAGAGCAGAGTTTGTAAATGCCGATATGTGATGAAACTACATGTCCGCACACACCCACACACATATACATACCATCAAATTGGCGAAAAATTATTCCAAGTAAATAAAAGTTGTCCCCAGGTGTGATAGCTCATCACCCTCCATTACAATGATTAACTTTAAAAAGTAAGCTTTGAGATGATTTGAAGCGATCTCCCACCCCCGTGTTGAAGTTAGGGTTGAATAATTCTTTATTCCTCGAGTTATGTGTGATGCCCTTAAATTATTACATCCGAATGAGGAAGAGGCATAGTTTATTACATCAAAGGAAATCCGAATCCCCCTCCCCAGCCTGTCGAATCGTCGCCCTTGTCGATCCACATCTTTTGTTTATAAATTCCTTTCTTGTTTTCTACTCTCCAACCCTTAGTTAATTAGATATTATGCGTAGCTTGCGAGTGCCTAATCCCATTAATTTAGTCCCATTGATTGAATCTTCGCCTATTTTTTGTGGAGTTGCAAATGATCTGGACTAGCGATCTGCAAATCCTATTTTTTTTTATTTACTTAAGTTGAAGAAATAATGGAGTGATTGTGTAATAATGTGGGTTTCGTGCAACTTTATCTTTAAAGAAATCCACCGAGTCCAGCAAAGTTGGAAGATGACGAGTTTAATATTACAAACGATCATATTCAGTCGTTATTTTACATAACAATGTGATTTGATTTCTCAATAAACTTATCAAGTCCCAAATCACAGTAATCTTAGATGGGGCCCAAGAAAGATTTCGGCCATCATATGATTTGGTCAACCTTTAAGGATTAAGAATTCGATCAAGCGGGAATATAAAATTTAACACGAAAACGAGTTCATTTTAGTTTAAATCTTATTTATGTCCTCGCACCAACAATTTTTTAACGTAACCAAAGAACAATACATTACAAACCAAACCAACGTTTTCCGGAAAATTATCACCAAGCATAAGGTCAAACAGAACACTGAGTGACTCGTCGGAAAATATACACATTCCCTAATCTACAGATGATCGCACTTAGTGCCGGAGGACTAAGCATTAAGCTCGATCGTCACGGGTCGAAGATGAACTTGCCGCACTTGCATTTCCAGCTCACTGGCATGTAGTCAGTGTTCCCTCGCCCCTCGCTTCTTCCCCTTCCCGTCCCCAGTAATGACCTGAATCTTGAGGAGCGTTCCCTTCCGTCGACCGCCTCGAGCTGAGGGTTCGTGGGGACCTGGACGGCTTCACACCGACCACAAGACCCACACCTCCCGTCGCATCTTGGAGGCCTCGAGCCTATACCGAATCGGGCTCTTATCAGTTTCGCTTCGTTCACTGCTCCGCTGCCTTTGACCGTTTCCGCCAGGGAGGCGGGCTGGTCGTAACTCAGTACAATGAGGAGGAGGATGGTCAGACAGCCGAGAGGGGAGGAGAGGAGGTTATTGCCGTGGTTGAAGGCCATTGTTGAATGGTGTCCTGGGTGGTCAGGGAAACGAGAGAATGTGAAGGATGGGGGGGGGGGGGGGGGGGGGGGGTTGGAAGAGCATTAAATGGGTGGAGGTTCCCCAATCATATCCCGTGTAATATTTGTTGTCAGGAAGACAAGTCCATCGATTTGTGGTCCTCCCAACATTTTTCTTGCCTCGAGCACGTCATCTGGGCGGATAACTTTTCGTAGATGACCTTGTTGAGAGCGTTGTTACAGTGTCGGCATTACATGTGGTGGTACTTCCCGACTGAGGTACATCGACGAGTATGCAATCTTATTACATTCCTATGAGACACGTTCCCCTGATTTTTTACTTAGGATAAAGAAGACGGAGAGTTCGGAAATGAGCCCAACTTTTTTAAGGTTGTAGACGCAAGATTCTGTTAAACTCAGATGTTCCCACAATCGCCAGTAATTCAGACAATAATTCCGGGGTGGATACAAGGAGGGTCATTATAACGTTGTAGTAAAAGTCCCCGTGTGATTTGAGGATGTGGCTGTTGTTGTAGCTTCTGGGTGAGGGGTTTTTGGCAGCAGCGAGAAAGGAGGATTACATATCGACAAAGGGCAAGACAAAAATTTGGGACAAATGAGAGCTCGTGAAGAAAAGAAAGACATCGGGATGGAAACCAGTGACAAACGAAACGAAACAAACACCACTCCATCGAAAGAATAACAAGACAGCCTGTATTGCATGCCGGAAAGTTGCGAAATATAGCGCTGAGTTCTCGCTACGGCTGGAGTTTTTTCGTGTAAGAAGAAGATGATGATGTACGTTAATGCGACGTGATAAATTACTGAGTAATAGTACACGTTAATGTTTGTCATTGGAGGTGCTCTATCGCATTGACCTGTCATGTATACAAGTAGATATTTACCGGGCTTCGTTTTGGTTTCTTATTTTGTCCCGCCAAGACATTTCGCTTTCGTTCCATCGGCCATTTCGAGAACTTGCATTATTTTGTTGGTGGCCCCCCAATTGTATAATTTAACTCGATCAGTCGCCATCATCGGGACGTAAATTTTTTTTTTTGTAAAATAACGAATTCCACTACATTTTATGATGAAAACTCACAACAAACAAACATGTGGTCCTCCTCCAATGTATATACTATGTCGTGTCGTCGTTCTCGGGGCTCTTCACCCGTCTATTGTTGAGCCGCGTACATTGGACACACCAACAGTTGCCCAATGCTTCGATATAATGGCTCCGCGACGACTATTTCTATGTATGAGAGAACTGAGAGGAGATTTATCTCTGCTTTAATTTACTTGTCGTTCGACTTGACATACAAATGGGAAGAGATCCCTTATTAATTGTCGGAGCAAGCCTCATGATGTTGGATTTTGTTTTGGGGTAGGAGATTTCTTTTCTTCTTTCAAACTGACGAATAATTCTGGGCGAGAATGAAGGATGAAATGATGCTGGGAGAGTATGTGATGACTGGGAAATGAGTGATGTAAAGGGAGGGTTGATAACAAGGAACGCTAAACAAAAGTTATTTACTACTACGTAAACATTATTGCTATGTACTCAGGTTGAACGGCACGTCGAATGGATACAAATACACCACCGTCGCCGTTGAAGTTCAAGCAGTACCATTGCATTCAGAATTCACTAAGTGGAACAGAGAACCTCACATTAAATGCACAACTCGGGGATCCGGTGGCGACGGGGGCATCTGATTGGTTCCATCATCCATCGGGCATACTATGCTATGGGGCTCTTGCATCATGGCCGCATTTTTGTGCATGTCCTAATTATATTTGTATATTAAGTCAAGTCTTGCACAATAAACGAGAGATCGACATCTTTTATGTTGACTAGGCCGCGAAACAACAATGTTTGGGCAGAACAATCGTGATGTCTGGCCCATTAGCATCAAATCCAAGCACTCGGATTTTCTGTACATTCATTTCTCCGATGGGAATGCAAATTATGGTCTGGTCTCTTTTGCACCACAATAGCCAGTACACAAAATATTTGAAGAACTCCTCTTTGTAACTGGGCCACCGCGGATGTTTCCATTCGTCGGCACGAAAAATCTTCAAGAAATCATGAATCTATCCGTGACAAATGATCGAGCTTAACGTCTGATCCATTATCCAGATGGTTATTCTAGCAAAGACAGTTGTCCCGAGTTAGTTTACTCCCATTTGGACTGATGTAATAAACCCTAGCCCCTTAATGTCAAGAGAGAACTGTCGGCCGACACACACCACGGCAGCAAGCCTTCCCCGACTGTTCAGCACGTAGCAAACTCCCTTTTATTTAATGTCTGAAAAGATATCCATCTCCCCGGCAATCCGACTATTAGATAAAATCGCCCTCGGAAGGCGACAAAAACCCATATGCTAATCCCCTCGAATGCGACCAAAAGGCAGAGCTTACACACTCTCCTCTAACCCCTCCCTATGATTAGCCTTACAGTTGATTAATTAATCTAACTTGATTAAAAAAATCTTCTTCATTTATAGTTTGAATCCTTGTGAGGGCGCAGATGGTGATGTTGTCCCAATTAGTCTTCGTCTAGGGCCACTAATCTAATCCCCTCCTCTAACCTAATCTGATCTTCCTGTGCAGCCCCACTTGTCTTTCTTTTCCCCCCCCCATAAAATCAGCTTGGCGGTTGCTCTCAATCATCATTGATGTGTCCTCTGTCCCAATGATTCATAGAGACGAAACAAAATTTGATGAGACACGCCCATCCACAACCTTCCTTTTTTTTTGCCAAATATAATAATATCACCTCTCGCCAAATTCATTTCACACGATGCGAAAGTCGTAGTTATTACCACTAAGGTGATTTTCCCGAAATATTTTTGTTTTAGTAACAAGGAAATATTCTTATGTCTTAAAAGAAATTTTCATGTGATGACATGATGTGAGATGGGGAGGGATGGACCATATTGTTCGTCCGCAAATCGTGCAAGAGTCGACAAGCCGACAATGTTGTTAGCACGGGGCATGTGTCTTCTTTTGGGGCCACTTTATTTTTTCTTTAATGTTCGTTACGTTGGCGCACACGTAAATCCATCCTTAACGCACCCCTCTTTCTGACGAGGAAAGGAAAGAAAAAAGAAAGGACATAATCATGTAATCATCCTTCGCCAACTTCTACTACCGGTCAGAAGTCAGAACTTAGAATCGGTGTTGTTCTTCACCATACACCCCCCCTTTTACTTGTTGCTCATTCCGAGGGACGAAATTTCAGGATCCCACTTTCGACAACATAATCTATGGCGGTGCATTACTTCTCGGGATTAACATGATTGGGGTTGGGAGAGAGGTTTCTCTGTTCTTAAAAATTCTCGTAACCCTTAAATTTGACTTGTCTAACTTTTTTCTGACTTCATTGACGGGAATTAACACCTCCACCGGCCCTAATAGTCTAACCTCCATTATTGACACTGAGATTTACCGTATCAAATATACAATATGTATACTATTATCGTTGTTGTTGTTTTGGGGTAAAAATTGATTTGTGAAGTCACAGAGCAACTGACGAGAGCTCTTTCGTTGATTTCCATGTGCGCTACCGGAGTCGAGTCCAAGTGAAAGAAAGAAGAAGATGATGAGGGAGGGGTAAGGTTCGGTGTTTTCTTTAATCTTTTGCACATCTTTAGCAAAGCAAGTAAAAGGGTTAGCATCATTTGGCGAGGGGGGGATGTGGAGGGACTTTCGCGGAAATTCCGCCGATGGCTTCTCAATTTTGCCCAACCCGCTAATTCCAACTCCCCACTCAACCATTAAATCCGGCCAACCAAGTAAAGCATTGAAGTTTTAGGGGAAAAAAAGACATAGTAACAAAAGTTTTATATATTAATTGAATGTGAGGAGAAATTTCGTCGTCCATCCATCGGAATTCTTTGCATATTGTAGCACCCTCCCACCAATCATGGGGGGTTAACGTGCCTCCAACGTTGTGTGGTCAAAACCCCAAGATACCATTTTTATGACATCGAAGATTTTCGTCACAATCGATTCTTTTCTAGGATAGGGGGGGCGATAAGGTAAAAATGGCACGTCGGAGAAAACTATATTACCTTACATCTTTCATCATCATACCAATAATTATGATTACAATTTGACAAGTAAATGTTTCTGACTTCCGAATCCCTCCCCCCCACCACCACCACATCAAACCACGCTTGTTCAAATCGAACGTCAACAAGTTGGGGCGAGTTTCGTTATCTATCTGTTTCACTCGGACTCTACACGACACAAAACACTCTTAAAAACATCGATGTTTATTACACACAAGAAATAGGAACGTGTCGAATACGATTCTATCATTCGTGGTGTTTGGAATTAGTTTGATGGGTGATGGCTTTGAATTCTTCTTCGGGGTTTCCAAACGTGTATTTGGTGGGTGGGTTTGGGTCGGGGAGGGGGGCATGAATCATCATCGTGGTCGTCATCTCCAATCGAAACCACGACCGAATAAATATAGAGATCTGCTGCTGCTACTACTACTAATACAGTCGAGAGCAATTGAGGGGGAAGACCGGAAAGGGGCGACATCACGTGTAGTCGTGTCGTGACCCCACAAACACCCCCGGGGTATCCTTAAAGACGAAGCATCTTATCTCACCACCATCCCCTCCCTCGAGATTTTATATCATCGAATGTGATTTTATTTTTATGGTTGGACCGACCAAGGTGTTTTCTTAAACACTATGATAGTACTTGACCCGTCGGGAGAGAGATTTATTTCTTTCTTTCTTTTATTCCTTCATTAAAGAGGAGTCTTTTTATTTTATTTCCCTCCATCCCAATCTATGATCAACCGAAATCAACTGAAATTAAAAGGAAGGGTCCATCCACGTGAGCCAACCTCCACCCTCCATCCCTATTTCACCTAATTTAATGATGACCTTCCTAACCCATCTCTATTAAATTTCCCTTTTTTTTCTCCCCACCCCACTTTTCAAGAAGCAAATCATGGGATCTTGTTTTGTTTGACTTTTATTTATCATATAAACACTCTCTCAGTCTCACCCACATTAAAGACCGACACCGTAATCTCCCCCCCACCCTCCTAATCTCCCATGCACAGGAAATCTTCTGTTTCTAGTCGGACGAAACTTTTATCGGGCAACAAAAGTAAGGGGGTGAAATGATAAGAATTTGCCCAGATTAATAGATATATTGATATTGATTATAGGGCAAAAATTTAAATTTATGAGGAGAGAAAAGTGGGACAAGACCCCCACCCTACATGTCTTAAAAAGCATGATGCCCACGTAGAGTTATTTTGGTATCCCCCATGAAAAGCGACCTTGAAATCAATTCTGTCTACATAAGTCATCATTGCATTTTGATTACACCGAACCGATTTCTTCGGGACATATCATTAAAAAGTTAGTCACAAGCAAAACAAAACAAAGGGTCTCAACAATCCTTGACATAATAATAATAGTAACATAATTATGTCATTACATATTCACATAAAAGAAAGAAACTCAAAGAAAGAAAATCAAGCTCGGGAATTTTCCTTTTTTTTTTCATCAGGAGTGGCTAATTTTACTAAGAAAATAATTACAACCAATCATTAGCCACAATCAGCCCTTTAAGCAAAAAAAACATGAGAGGGGGAGGTCCTGAGTTTTTTTTTTCTTCTGTTTACTTATCCTAATATTTCATATTATGATCCGATCTTTCCTTTTCTTTTTACCCTAGCTAGAAAGAACTAAGACCAAAATAAATCATTGGCCTTCAACAAGCCGCGGAAGGGTTGGTGAATTGATGGAGATGGGGGTAAAACTGGGGCTTGGCCGCGGTGGTTGCCGTCGGAGCCATAGAAAACGGGCTCTTGGGTGACTTGTTGTCTCCTCCGCCGCAGATGCGCTCGCACGAGGGACACATGGTGAGGGTAGCAGCGGC